>OX637696.1:47262233-47867461 GCA_951802165.1 Adalia decempunctata
CCGCTTATTCGTTTGCACTTCATTTGATATTCTCCGCGTTAGATGGCGATATAAGCAAAAAGTGTATACAGTGACTATTATCTCTATAGTCACTGTAATAGTGTGTAACTTGAGTTGCCAACAACTCTGCGCTGTTGGTCAAAACCAAAATGTCTTAGCGTAGGAGTACAGATGTCTAAAATGATTAGATTTCGTTGAGATATGAGAAAAGTTTCTTTCTTTCCACTTCAGATGGCGCTATTCACACATTATGACTGATGATTATCACTTATTTTTATAGTTTTATTTATTCCAAATGACGTAATTGTGAAGGTACTAAATTTGACATCATCACAATTAAATGGCGATGAATTCGTTGAGGCTTTCGCGGCCATCGATTGATGTCATCTGTTCTTTTTCGAGCATTTCGGTCGTCGTGGTTTAAAATGGTCGAGAAAAGAACATATGACATCAATTAATGTGTAATTTACATAGAGCTTATGGAACCATGAGAGGCTATTAACAGATCCAGAAGCGGGTGAATATCACAGTGAATTTTTATCGAAATGTCAAGTAAATCGGATTTTGGCAACTTTTCTCATAATTTTTAAAATGTTTTTGAATTTCTGTTTGGGTAATAAATATATTTGCTGAAATAACTTAATCCAAAATTGCCATTATTAGTGATTGACATATTATGACATCGTAAGTATCATTTAGGCGGAACAAAGTTCGCCGGGCCAGCTAGTATATATATAAAAGAATCATACATGAAATGATCCAAATTCATAAATTTGAAGCTTCAATTAATAAGAGAACGGATGTACAAAAATTAAGTAATATCTATTCATACCTCTTAATGAAAATCAAGAATAACAATACGGATAATAGGTAGATAGAGTGGAAAAGAAGATACCGAGACCATTTCCAGTGATATTGATTTTTGATTAATAGTGTAACGTTCTCGGGGTTAAAACAAATTGTCTGCTGAATGTAAACGTCTAATTTATTTCCAATACCACTAACTTATCACACTAATTTATGTACATTAACTAATACTGATTTATTTACACACTGACTAATAATGATGATTTATATTCACTACTTGTAATTCGCGATTCACAATTCTATTCGGCTCTATTCAGATAGTAACTAACTGTCCGCATTGTGCGCGTCTTTATATACCCAATACGTCTCTGTTTCTAGAACGATCGGATATGTTCTGGAGGCTTCTCGAATAATTCCTGTACGCGGAATCAGAGAGTCCAGAGACGTATTCAGGCGGACTTCGTCCGTTACACTGCCCCCTCCTTAAGACGTTCGGTCCCCGAACACCCTGGATGGTGTGGCTGAATCTACAGGCGTCTCCTTTTCTGCAGCACCCCTGTCGTCCGAAATAGCACTCCACTGTCTTCTTCTTCGGCGTATATCCGCTCGGGTTGAAACTGCAGACCAGTATCTTCATTCCCGTCCTAGGGAAAATGACCTCAAGCATACTTCGAACGATTCTCCAGTTGAGCTGATCTAGACCACAACCCAACTTTGGCACAGCTAGCTTTTTCACCTTCAACTTGGTGAGCTCGTCTCTCAGCTGCAACAGGGTGTCCCACATACTTTTGTAGCTGGGTTTGTTGTCGGAGAATCTCTTGGTTACCAGGTAGAAGAGGTAACGCTGGCCATCAGCCAACCTCAGCGTTTTCCCAGTACGAGGATGTTGTTTCAGGAGCTCTGGTACACGGCCAAATTTCTTCCGGAAGACGAATGCTATTCCTCTCGACATACGCAGGTCTTCCGAGACACAATGGGCTAGTGAATAGTCTTCAGATACAGAGAAGAGATCTTGCTGTTTCTCGATGGTTACTCCGAATCTTGCCTTTCCGGTTCCACCGTAGTTTGCCATGAATAGGTCAAAACTCATCTCCTCACGCTCCGCTTTCCGAAAAGTCGTTCTTCTCAGATGGGTTTCGTCATGTTCTTCGTAGTCTGCCTCATATTTGCCTAGACGATTTATATGGACCACACGTTTCTTGCCTCTGGGTAGTTTCTGGATACGGTACACTACATCGTTGATTCGTTTTACTACTCTGTATGGCCCTTCCCAATCTTTCTGCAGCTTAGGTGAGAAACCCCTCTTCCTCTGGGGGTTGTACAGCCAGACTAGGTCTCCCACATTGAAACCACCTTCTGCAGCTTTGCTGTCATACCGAGTCTTCATTCGGTCACTCGCTATTTGGAGGTTCTGTCTGACCTTTTCATGGATGTAATGTAGCCTACCCTTCAAGAGGCTCGCGTAGTCCTCACCAGCTATCTCCGTTCCCGGCTTACATCCAAACTCCAGGTCACAAGGCAACCTTATTTCTCGGCCGAACATAATACAGGCTGGTGTCTCTCCGGTGGATTCTTGCACTGATGATCTGTAGGCCATAGTGAACAGATGGAGATACATGTCCCAGTCTCTTTGGTGATCAGAGACCACTTTAGCCAGATATTTTCCCACAGTTCTATTCATTCTCTCGACCATGCCATCTGACTGTGGGTGAAGCGCAGTTGTCCTTGTCTTTTTGATTCCGAGTAATTGGCATACATTCTGGAACAGGCTAGACTCGAAGTTTCGTCCTTGATCCGAATGAAGTTCGAGAGGCACACCAAATCGGCTAAACATCTCCTTAATCAGAACATCCGCCACTGTCGAGGCCTCTTGATTTGGAATAGCATAAGCTTCAACCCATTTGGTGAAATAATCCATCGCAACCAGTATGTACTTATTCCCATCTTCGGTTTCGAGGAATGGACCTGCAATATCGATGGCAACTCGTTCCAGAGGACTCCCCACGTTATACTGCTTCATTGGAGCTCTACGACTTCCCCTCGGGCCATTCGATGAGGCACATAATCTGCATTTCCGGCACCAGTCTTTAACATCTTCTTTGCAGTTGACCCAGTAAAAACGCTCTCTGACCTTTTCTAGCGTTTTTTTAATACCGAAATGGCCACCGGAAGTTCCGTCATGTAACTTCTCTAAAACCTCTCTCACTCGACTCCTGGGAATTATCAGCTGTTTCCTTGCTGCGGTACCTTCGTCATTTTCGATGGACCTTTTCAGCAGTCCATCCTCCAAAATGATAGAATCCCACTGTGCCCAGTAGGACTTGACCCTAGGATTCAGATGACTCACTTCCTCCCATCTTGGTCTCTGTCCGCTTATCTTCCAATATAACAGCATCTTCAATTCTGGGTCACTTTCTAGATCTCGCTTCAGGGATTCTGGCGTCCAGTCCATATCCACGATGGTCGTTCTCAAGCAGAATTCTTTCTCTTCCACTTTATTGCAGTGCTTGCAATCTGACGGACATGGTCTCCTAGATAATGCGTCAGCGTTACCATGAGTTCTTCCTGCACGATGTTCGACAGTGAAATTATATTCCTGCAATCTTTCTATCCATCTGGCAACCTGACCCTCTGGATTCTTGAATTGTAGAAGCCACTTCAGAGCGGCGTGGTCAGTCCTGAGAAGGAATTCTCGGCCGTACAGATATTTATAGAAGTGTTCCATGGACTTCACTGCAGCGAGAAGCTCTCTTCTTGTAACGCAATAGTTACGTTCGGGCTTTGACAGGACCTTGCTGAAATATCCTATTACTTTTTCTTGGCCATTCTGAATTTGGGACAATATGCCCCCTATGGCCATGTTACTCGCATCTGTGTCCAAGATGAACTTTCCACTGACTTGGGGATAACTTAGAACAGGAGCCGTTGTTAGAGCTTGCTTGAGCCGATTGAAAGCATCCCCGCATTCCGTATCCCATTTGAAATCCTTTCCATCTTCCGTCAGTCTCGTCAAAGGCTTCGCAATATTGGCAAACCCAAGAACGAATTTCCTATAGTAGGTACACAATCCAAGGAAACTTCTTACTTGATGCCTGTCTTGCGGTATCGGCCATTCTTGTACGACCTTGACCTTGTCTGGGTCAGCACTAATTCCATTTTCAGAAACTACATGCCCCAAGTATTTCACTTCTCTCCTGAACATGTGGCACTTCTTCGGACTGAGTCTCAAATTTGCAGTGCGTAGCCTCTCCAGAACGTCTCTTAAATTTCTCAGGTGTTCTTCGAATGTCCGACCAAAAACAATGACATCATCCAAATAAACCATACACGTCTTCCAGGATAATCCTCGAAGAATGGTTTCCATTAATCGCTCGAAGGTCGCAGGTGCGTTACATAGACCAAATGGCATTACTGTGAACTGCCACAGTCCTGTCCCAATGGTGAAAGCTGTTTTCTCTTTGTCCTTGGGATCTAGTTCCACCTGCCAATACCCGCTCTTCAAGTCCAGTGTGGAGAACCATCTTGAGCCAGAAAGAGTGTCCAAAGTGTCATCAATCCTTGGAATGGGGTAACAATCCTTCTTAGTGACTTCGTTCAGACGACGGTAATCGACACAAAATCTGGTGCTGCCATCTTTCTTTTTCACCAGAACCACAGGTGATGACCAAGGACTATCTGATGGCTCTATTATTCCTTGTTGGTGCATGTCCTTGATAATATTTTCTGCTTCTTCCCTCTTTGCTATCGGAAGTCTTCGTGGGTGTTGGCGAATGGGACCGGATTTATCAGTGTTGATTGAATGTCTCACAACATTTGTTCTTCCCATTTGAGTATCATCCGTAGCAAAAACGTCGCTGTATTCACTTATCAATTTCTTCACCTCGCTTATGTGTTCTGGTTCAAGGTCTATGTAGGAAGAAGTCAGTATCTCAAGTAATTTTTGCGAACACTTCCTCCTTCTGGTAACCTTGTTCTGTTCATCCCGAATGTCTCCTGTCACACAAAGCACGGAGCAGCTTTCCCCCAGAATCGTGTCCTTCTTCAACGTCACCGGATACATGTTGGTATTCAATATCCTCACAGGAACTTCCTTTCCGCCTCTCACTAAGGTTTTTCCGACTAGCAATCCTTTTCCTAGGTTATTCTCACTAGCTGGTTCAATGAGTCTTGTACCGTTATCTCGAAGGTTTCTGTCTAAGTACCCCTTCACTATCGTTTCTGCCTGGCCACCTAGGTCAACATCTTCGCTGAGCAAGACTCGAATTGATGCACCTTCACATCCCAAGAATGGGATTTCCAGACTTCCAATTCTCAAGACATCGTTCCTCATATCCATCTGGAAGCCATAACCTTTGATGACATCCATTCCCAAGATGACTTCCTCCATGATATCTGCTACCAGCACCTCATGTTCGAGAGTTATGTCTCCAATGCTCAGGACAATCCTTTTCTTTCCATGTGTTGATACGTCCTCTCCAGTAGCTGTTCGTAAACGGACCATTGTTTGTCGGATTTTTCCATTCCTTTCAACTATTCCTGGCTTTACTATGGTCCGGGTTGCGCCTGTGTCGACTAACATTTTAACCGACCGCCCATCAACTTTACCGTCGACATAAATACTTGAAGAGATGGTCTGAATTATGACTTCTGGGGCATTGTCATGGCGGGTCGGTTTATGCCCCTTCTCACCAACCCGTTTTAGTTTTCCTGTTCCTGACGTTTAGCTGGCTCTTTGCAGTAACGCCGTATATGTCCTTCTCCGCCGCAGTTCCAGCATCTTTGTCCTCTTTTCCGTCGCTCTTGACGAACTCGGCGTAGTACCTCTTCAATAATTTCATCGTTGACCGAGGGATCATCCACAGTGCGCCTCACCTTGCTGTGTCCCCTGTGCGAAGCTTGTTTGGCAGCTTCAAACTCTAATGCAAAGGCCAGGGCGTCATCCAGAGTCTTGGGTCGGGCCAATCGTAGTGTCTGTTGGGTTTCCATATCTCTCAAACCATCGACAAAGGTCTGAATAGCGAGCTGTTCCAGGAAGCTATCCGGTGCTGTAGGATATGCCAGTCTCACCAACCTTGCTATATCGGCTTCAAATTCCTGTAACGTTTCTGTACTCCTCTGCTGGCGACTCTTGATCTGTGCGTGATACACTTGTTGGAGGTGTGCATCACCATATCTCATTTGGAGTTTAGTTGTCAAAGCCTCGTAATTACCTTGTAGGCTTGCAGGAACTGTCTGAGGAATATTCAATGCATCTCCCCTCAGTGCAACAATCAAGGCTGTCGCTTTCTCTTCCTATCCCCATCCATTGGCATTCGCTGCTGCTTCAAATTGCTTCTGGTACGTGCACCAAGGTGTTTTGCCATCGAAAGTTGGAGGTTTAATCTTCATTTTATTACTCTCTGTGTTGTTTTCCGATTTCACGAAGTTATTGGGTGATGAAGCTAAAGTTTCTTTTCCATGTGATGTTCTCTTCAGGGACTCTATCAACTTGGCATGTTGTTCAATTACTCCTGATATAACTTCGAGTTTTCCATTAACCTCATCAACTACTTCTTCAATTTTTCCGTCGACCTTATCAACTACTTCGTCGAATTTCTCATCAACTTTATCAAATTTTTCATTGACTTCTTCAAATTTTTCGTCAACCTTATCAAATTTTTCATTGACTTCATCTATTATTACATCCTTGATAGCCTCCATTCTCTCATCCAAAGTACTTGCAATTTGACTCACCAATTCGTTACAATCGTTCATTTTTTTCTCCACCTTATTTTCCATTTGATCCATTTTTTCTTCTAATTTCAAGCTCATTTCCCGAGAATTTTCTTCCATTTTCAAGCTCATTTCTCGAGAATTCTCATCCATTTTATCTTCGATTTTCACGTTCATTTCTCGAGAATTCTCTTCCATTTTATCCATTTTCAAGCTCATTTGTTCAAAGGCTTGCTTGAAAAATTCCATACTAGCCTGATCCATTTTCTCCTTCTGCGATCCTGTTATCGGCATTCAAAAATTTCCACTATGAAGTCCACAATTCACTTAGCACAGCAGTTCAATTGACCCCACACCTGACACCAATGTAACGTTCTCGGGGTTAAAACAAATTGTCTGCTGAATTTAAACGTCTAATTTATTTCCAATACCACTAACTTATCACACTAATTTATGTACATTAACTAATACTGATTTATTTACACACTGACTAATAATGATGATTTATATTCACTACTTGTAATTCGCGATTCACAATTCTATTCGGCTCTATTCAGATAGTAACTAACTGTCCGCATTGTGCGCGTCTTTATATACCCAATACGTCTCTGTTTCTAGAACGATCGGATATGTTCTGGAGGCTTCTCGAATAATTCCTGTACGCGGAATCAGAGAGTCCAGAGACGTATTCAGGCGGACTTCGTCCGTTACAATAGTGACATACGTCTAATTTGTTTATAAAAATGTCTGAATTTGATACACTAGAACATTTCAAATTTTAAATTATTGTAAATTCAATTACAATTTTTATTGATGTTTTAATGTTCTGTAGTAGCTGTTCATGGTTTCACTTCAATCTCAACTTTGGTAAGAAGATTGTTTTATGCCATTCTAAGTTGCTTTTGTGACACTTTTTATATTGTAGAAGCCCTGATGAAGCAATAAACTTATTGCGAAAGCTTGGCTGAGAAAAAAGAGTAACACGAGTTTGCTTAAATGAGTCGATAATACCCTTATCCTATATAGTTATATATATATTCAGATTTTTTTAGTTTCTCTTGTGTCATGAGCTCAACTTGTATTTTATTTTACTTTTTATATAGGTTATTATTGTGATTTGAACTCAGTGATTTTTGACATGTGCAAGAAATATGTATTTTTTTTCCAAAGCACGAAAATATATTATTATTATTATCATTAACATCCGGAGTGTAAACCGTTCTCACAACGTCAAAGTAGAAGAATGTGGAAAGGTCATGCATCTTTTGAATTTCATGAATATCACCACAGGTTGTTTCAAATTTTGTGTCAAAAACTATGATCGAAAATTGGCTTCTGTTTTTCAAATTAGAACCCTTATTTTTTCATGATTGCGTTGGATTCTGCGAAGAAAATTAGTGATAGCACTCTAAGGTATTGTTGCTTCCAAATTCAGTAATTCCCGAGTTATTTGAGCTTTTCTCGATTCATGTTGTACGAAGAGTCAACAATCTGAACAGATTCGATGAATATTCTCATGAAACCATAGTAACAACTAATAATAAGACCTGTCACTTGTGAATTATCAATGGGATCATTTATCTTCTATGCTTCTATGGTCACAGAATATTCTCATGAAACATATTCGATTTTAATTTTTATGAAACCATCGAAAAAAATCGCAAGTGAGGATTAAACCTAAAATAAGACCTGTCACTTGTGAATTATTAATGGGATAATTTATCTTCTATGGTCACAGAATATTCTCAAGTAATAGATTAGATGAATTTGTTTCTACGTATAACATGAATCCAGAAAAGCTAAAATGAATCGGGAATTACTGAATTTAGGAGCAAGAGCATCTGAGGTTGCTATCATTATTTTTCTTTACAGAATCCAACGCAATAAAAAAATAGGGTTCTAATTTGAAAAACAGAAATTATGGCCGATTCTCGAACACAGTTTTTGGTACAAAATTTGAAACACCCTGTGATGATATTCATGAAATTCAAAAGATGCATGACCTTTCCACATCCTTCTACTTTGACGTTGTGAGAACGGTTTACACTCAGGATGTTCAGAATGAGAAAAATGAACATAATACCACAGAATACCTAACTAGTTAGGTTAGGTATTCTGTGATAATACTGACTATGAATATTTGACTTTTTTTCGTTTTTTTTTATATTTCGAAAACTATTCGAATGAATTTAACGGTTTTAACAGAAATGTATTCAGCATTGGATACTCAATCATATCAGAAACGAAAAGATTGAAAAAAAAAATTTGTCGAGCAAATTTATTTTCACTCCCTGTATAATCCCAATTCTCAGATTTCAAATATGTCCAGTTCTCCAGAAACGTCTAATAGGCACTCGAACTTGGGACAACTTCCTTGACAGAAACAAGAGATTATCGCAGTCTGCGAATCAAAGCACATCATCACTGCATAATGGTCATCATCCAATTTATCGGAGATGGATTGTTCAACCTCACATAGGACATTCGGGTTCCTGATCATTCGGGAATTGTAGGAAACGAAGAGACCAATACACTTGCCAGAAAGAGCTCACAAACGCCACTCACTGGCCCAGAACCCTTCTGTGGTATAGGAAAATGCATCTATAAGGAGGAGTTTATGGTGAAGGAGACAACCGGAAGGGAAAAACTCTGGCGGAATCTCCCAGGAATGGATCACTCCAAAAAGTTCCTCCGGAACTTGGAAACTGCTAGATTCGAAAAATATCTGGATCTCAGTAAGAACCAACTACACCTACTCACTGACTTTCTCACAGAACGTTGTCGCCTAAAGAAGCATCTGTTGAGAATGGGTTTATCGGATACTGAGACGAGTGTAGATTCTGTGGGGAGGATATCAGTGATACGCGTGTAAACTGCCCTCTCGAATATCTTCTAGAAAACGCTCAGCATTCTAATTGGTTGATAATCATCAACCTTGCTTCGGTCACCCTTTCAAAAGTTTGGAATGGTCGAAACGATCATCAATTTATCTGGAAATTATCCACCAGAAACAGAATTATTTATAGAATTTCTAGATTATCTATACCAAAAAATGTCCTGTTTCCAGGTGATGCTCCACTAAAGCTATTTTATTATAGGAGAGATTTTTCACAGATGTTTTTGGGCTAAGATTATTTTTTTTCTAATTGTTTTGTGGTGCCAATGTAACAATTTGGACATTATTCACAACTTATCTTATAAACAACACTCGACGTATATTATTATCTTTCACCTTATTAAATAAATACTAGTCTTCCCAAAGTCAAGTTGTTGTTTAGTACAATTTTTTGATTGTTTGAGTCAAGAACTCTGGACAATTGTGCAGAGAGACCAGCTACCAAAGGCAATTTAACATAGTTGACACAAACATCATCATTTTTTTCCTCTATAACATTTGACCCATTATTATTATTATTCAAATATCAAATAAATTTAATTGAATTATTTGATAGGTACTCTATTTATCATTTTTTTGGATATGATATTAAATCATTCTTCAGTTTTTTCATATTTGAACCTCTGAATTCTTCACTACAAAGTTTTTCATTTCTATTTTTTGATTGAGTTTTATTATATCAATTTTTTTGATATGTTGGATGCGATGAAAAATAGTTCATTGTTCTATTTGTACTGGTTGGTTCTTCGTATAGGTTTCTCTTCAAAGAACCACTGACAGGGTCCCTGATTATTAGTACATCTATCTAGCAATGGTAATTCATGTTCAGCACTCTCCAACAAATAGGTGAATTTAAGTTTAGAATTCGTAGAATTAAATATCACTAGAACCTAATTCGAAGAAACTTTGGGAACAAATGCAAGTATATCATCCACATACAAGAAACGAACAGGGAAAACGGAGTTTTTCATCTAGTTCCTATAAAACAAAATTAATAACGCCCATTTGATTACTTATTATTATTATTCAATGATATTAATATTGATGAAATTAGCTTAGGTATAATTACTACAGCTTTGTCTGTATAGATGAAAACACATCTCCAGTTGTTAGCTGAACGTTCTAGAACTAACATACAGGATTTATTTAATCTACTATACGTACACCATTATGCTGTGGGCTGTTGCTGTGGGTTGTAGTCATCTTCATCCAGCTATGCATTACATCGTTTATAATTAATTCATACTGAATTACTGGCATCTTGTGCCTGCCGAACCCTTTGGGATGAGATTTCCATTGTCATATTCCCCCCCATAAAGCATCTTCTTTGAGAAAATTATATGTCGAGGGAAATCTATATTATATCAAATATTCTCCTCTAATCTGTTTCATATTTTATAATTCAGGAAGGCCCAGTTGATAGATGTGGTTTGCCTACGGGAGCAATAGTTGCATCAATTCCATGATGCTTTCATGCATCATTAATTTCCAGAAAAATTCGGATACAAGAAAACTGGTTTCTTTCCAAAGTAAAGCTTAGCTTGTATCATATACGCTAGGGTTTACTGTGTCTGACGTTTGGAAAGAAAGTTCACAGAAATTCGTGCTCTCATGTTCTGCGACATTTTACTGCGCACAACTTTTGTATACTAAACTTGAACTCAGTAAAATGCCAAACTACTCAAGATCGCCAATTCGTTTGTAGAAAAGTGAGTACTTTAGAGGGTTAACATTTAAGAGCATCAGAAAATCCGGAGGAGTAGGTACTCACACAAAAAAGAATCACTTGATACAAAGCAGGCTGTTTAATTCCAAGAAAACTATTCTGTTATATACAGGGTGTCCCACTATTGCCGCAGCGGACGATATACGCGTAACGGTCTGAGTTTGGCAAAATTTTTCGATGCAGACTTCATATACTCCAAGAAGAGCACACCCTAAAAATATTCTCGAATATATAGGGTGGCCCACAAAAGAGGAATATAATGTGACTTTTGTTTTTTCAAATGGGACGCCCTATATTCAATAGTGTTTTTCAATTCTCTGAAACTTCCTGCATGCTTTCGTATACTTTTTACATATTTTCATTCGACAGTTTTCGAAATATTGGCCATTTTGACAAAAAAAAAATACTTGTAGAGGCTATGTTATCCAATTATATTTCACAAACCCTTTCACATACCAATACGAGCTTTATATGGATTGAAAGACAAGGCTTGAAAGTATCCTAGCCAGCTATAATGAAGCATCTTCAGCGTATGGAGTGTCCACAAAAAGACTATCAACATGACGAATTTCAAATTTATTTTTCTTCATTTTTTCAAATGCAATTCATATATTTTTTTTCATCATTTTAATCTCCATTCATTTTACTTAATTTTTTGTCCAATACAAGATTTGCATATTTTCAACAGAATAGGATTTTTAACAGCTTTTTCGAAATGTTTCCCTAAAATTTACTTATACCTTCGAATTCAAATAGAAGATTTGGCTTTTCTGTGGTAAATGAAAACTGTCCAAATTATTCCACTCAGAATGAGCATCATTGAAGCTTCAATTAATATTATAGAGAAATGAGGAACTAGAAAGTTTTCATGTATCTACTCAAAAATGTGATGAAATCAGTTACTGAAGACAGAAACTTGCTTTCTGTACCCATTTTTCGAAATACATTTTTGATAATTTTCTATGTTTCTACTTGAAGAGTCGAATCTTGCAGAAATTTCACACAAGCTTCAAGCTTCGGAGCTTGAAGATCTGCGTGCGTGCCTGTGAAACTTATGAATATAATTTTTTCGAAAAAAGTTGTATGAGGATAAGATCGGGCACTTTTTTGTATCCTTAAGTTTCGAAAGTCGTTTTTTTGTAGAATTCATAACTTGTACATTCAAACTCATTGGTATTTTTTGAATTTTGTGAGTATTCATTCAATCCGTAAAAACTATGATGATATGAATTAAAGCTGCAATGATGTTAATTCTGAATAGAATAATCTGACAGTTCTCAGTAACTACAGAAAAGCCAAATCTGCTTTTTAATTCGGAAGTAAATATGAATTTGGAGGAAAAACTCTAAAAAATCCTATTCTGTTAAAGATATACATATCATGCATTTGACAAAAAATGAAGTAAAATGAAAGGTGATTACAATGATGAAAAAAATTATATATTATATATTATATTTTAAAAAAATGAAGAAAAATGGATTTGAAATTCGTCATGTTGATAGTCCTTTTGTGGACACTCCATATGCTGGCGATGCTTTATTGCTGGCTAGGAATGCTAGGATACTTCGAAGTCTTGTCTTTCAATCCATATAAAGCTGTTATCGGTATGTGCAAGGGTTCGTGAAATATAATTGGATAACATAGCCTCTGCAAGTATCATTTGTTTGTCAAAATGGCCAATATTTCGAAAACTGTCGAATAAAAATATGTGAAAAGTATACGAAAGCATGCAGGAAGTTACAGAGAATTGAAAAACACTTATTGAATATAGGGTGTCCTATTGGAAAAAACAAAGTCACCCTCTATTACTCTTTTGTGGGCCTCCCGATAAATTCAGATTATTTTTAGGTTGTGCTCTTCTTGGAGTATATGAAGTCTGCATCAAAAAATTTTGCCAAACTCAGACCGTTACGCGTATATTGTCCGCTGCGGCACTAGTGGGACACCCTGTATATAACCGATGACATATTCGTTTGTTCGAAGAAATTGCTTTACTTGAAATATTTTCTTATTCCAAGTGAATTTATTTCAAATCAAGAAGTAAAATTGTTAAATGAAAACATCAAAAAATTTTGTTTCGATACTTTTCCTTTTCTTGAATTTAGAAATTAAATTATTACGATCATTTCTATTTCTTCTATGTGAAAATAATTGTTTCATTCCAAGTAATCGAGATTTTCATTGAGACAATTCTCATTTTGTAGGTTTGAGAAAATCTATTTTTTTGATTCGAAGAAATCAATTTTCTTGATTCGAAAAAATAATTACTCCTTTCAAGGATGATTTTTACGGAGTACAAAAACAAATTTGGCGTTTCATCAGAACCCAGAGAAAAGAGATTAATGATCTGGTCGAAACGAATCAGATAGAACGAGAAACCTGGGTTGAATACCTGACTGAATTGTATAAGGCGGAAGAAATTGAGACTGCACTAAATGTACCCGAAATAGCAATGGACAACAACATTCAAATTGAGACAGTCGATGTACTTAAAGCTCTCCGAAAATTGAAGAACAGGAAGAGCCCAGGACCGGATGGAATTCCTAACGAGTTACTCAAATATGGCGGACAACATCTCACTCAGCAGTAAGCATCACTCATTAAAAGTATCATCTACCATCAAAGAATACCTGACGAATGGCGAACAAGCGACACCATCCTGATGTTTAAAAAAGGAGACAAAAAAGTGCCCTCGAATTACAGAGGTATTAATCTTCTGAAACTTACCAATAAAGTCATGGCAAACAAAATTAACAGCTTAACATCCATAGCAGACGAACACCAGGGATTCAGATCGGGCAGGTCATGCACGGATGCGGTGTTCGTTTTAAGACAAATTAAGGAAAAATTAATAGAATACAACAGGTCAGCATATATGTGTTTTGTTCACTTAGAAAAAGCGTTCGATCGTGTGCAGTTAAAGGACGTCTTGCAACAACTTTACAACAGGCAGATACCGTATAACCTCATTCAGACCGGTAAGAACGTATACAAGGAAAATTGGATTCAGGCGAGAATGAACGGGACCTTGACTGAACCAATCGCAGTGGGCAGTGAGCCCTCTCCTCTTTAACATCATTATGGACGAGGTGATAGGGAATGTACGGACACTAAGGGGATATAGAATGGGCGACCGTGAAAAAAAATTCTCTGCTATGCCGATGACGCCTTAATGGTAGCTGAGAGTGAAGACAAAATGCGACGGTTATTCTGGATGTGGAGACATAGGTATAATGAGAAAATCCAAGAGGTTCTAGAAGCAGGAGAATACAAGAAATTGAAGAAAGACCCTACAACCACAGTAGCGAACAAAGTCTACAAAGTCCTGCATAAGTACAGAGATCAGTTTCCTGACAGCCTCACAAGAACCAAACTGACACCACACATCAGCAAAACCTCCACATCTGTATGGTCTTCCAAAAATACCCAAAGACAATATCCCGTTAAGACCGATTGTCAGCATATATGTGTTTTGTTCACTTAGAAAAAGCGTTCGATCGTGTGCAGTTAAAGGACGTCTTGCAACAACTTTACAACAGGCAGATACCGTATAACCTCATTCAGACCGGTAAGAACGTATACAAGGAAAATTGGATTCAGGCGAGAATGAACGGGACCTTGACTGAACCAATCGCAGTGGGCAGTGAGCCCTCTCCTCTTTAACATCATTATGGACGAGGTGATAGGGAATGTACGGACACTAAGGGGATATAGAATGGGCGACCGTGAAAAAAAATTCTCTGCTATGCCGATGACGCCTTAATGGTAGCTGAGAGTGAAGACAAAAGCACCATTAAGATGCAAACTGGAAGTTGACGGCAATTTCATCCAACAAGAGATGAAATTCAAATACTTGGGCATAGAATTATCAGGCTGTGGCGATATTGAGGAGGAAGTGCGGGCACAAACTGTGAGGCAACAAGAGTTGCGGGATGTTTGAGCGACACGGTATGGCGAAATAGAAATATCAAAGTGGAAACAAAGGCCAGAATTTTTAAAGCAGTAGTAAGACCAACTATGACATTCACCGCTGAAACTCGACCAGACACAGCGAGGACAAGACAACTAGTGGAGACCACCGAAATGAGGGTACTTCGCAGAATAGCTGGAATGACACCATTCGACCGGGAGAGAAGTGTAAATATACGGAGAACATGCAGGGTGAAAAATATCAATGGGTGGGTATTGGGTCGAAAGAGGGAATGGAACTACCACATATGTAGAATGGACGAGGAAAGAATGGTCAGAATTGCACGCGATAAATCACCAATAGGTCGCAGAAAGCGATAGAGCGACAATTTATCAGTGTAGGCGGAGATTCGACGGGAAAAAACAGGAGATTCGCCTAGAATGAAGAAGAAGAAGAAATATTTTGTCTTCCATCTACAGAATCATCAAACTGAATTACTTGGCTGAATATGAGGATTTTCTTTGTCAGAAAATATGAATGTTTCATTTCGAAAAGTTCTGTTTTTGTTTCGAGACATCTGATTCTCTTCGTTCGAGAAATACGTTTATGCTTGAATTGAACTATTTACTTATATTCCAATAAATTCACTCTTCTGAAATTTTCAAGTTAGTTATGAATTTCTTGTATTTTGTTGTCTCCAAAATTTCATATTACCCGTTAGCACATTTACAATGCCTCCTATGTGACAACGATTGCTCGTCGCTACCAGTTAGGAATTGCAGTGCAGCAATGTGCACTCCAATCCCTCATCGGCCAAGGAGATCACTTGCGTGCTAGCTGGTTAGGTACATATTCGTATAGTGCAAAAGTGTAATTTCGAAAAAGGCAGTTAACCAAACACATATAACTTACTGCTTTTGATTTGTAACAAAACTAAAACTTTTACTTATACATCAATGAACAAACACAAATTAACTCATAGCCTTTAGTTTGTAACGAAAATAAAAATTCTACTCAAACATTAAAAAAATCCGTTAAAAATAATAATCATGGCTTGAGTTGGGCTGATTTTGAAGAACATTTCTCATGAAAGACAATTTTATTTTCGGCCTTTTTTGCGAATTATCTCCAACATCGATGGCCTGCCTGCTTGGATTGCTCTTACGCCGGCTTTTAAAGCTCTATCAGTTCGAAAAGCAATTGACGTAGGTTGCACTTTAATTCGTGTTGACGTGATCTGTTACTTAAAACAAGACTTAAACATATTTAAAAACTTTTCTGTATTATCAACGTTACACATCACGGTATTTATTTGAGACAGTTTCGTCAACATACATTTTGAACTGTTTTTTTCGGCAACAGCAAATGTTTCTCTTCTTTGCCCTGAATTTCTGTAGTTCTAATTGATATTCTTCGTCCTCACGCGGGCATTTCTAAACCTTTTTCATCCTGCTCGATGAGGGATTGGAGTGCACATTACTGCACTGCAATTCCTATCTGGTAGCGACGAGCAATCGGCGTCACAGGGGAGCCATTGTAAATGTGCTACCCGTTATTATACTTAATTAGATAGATAATATGAAATTCGGAATTCACCACACAACAATAAATTGATAATTAATTCAAAAACTTCAGTTGAGTACATTTATGTGAATATCTAAGGGTTACATAAAAGCTCAATTTCAAAATAAGATATATTAAAACATTGAGATTCTTTTAAAGATCATCAACATATTTCATTGAATAAACTATGGAATTTGAAAATGAAAAACTAATGAATTATTCATCTTTTCATTTTCAATATTCAATTCGAATTCAGATTCAAAATCTACCTAGATATTGATATTGATTGTAGAAAAACATATTTAAGGAACATTTAAATCTACAGGTTGCTGAAAAAGCGTCAATAATTAATGGAAATAAATTTTCGTGGCATAATTAGGTTTCTTCCTAGTGTCAATTGGGCCTCAGAGAAATTTTTGTGATTGAATGAGGTAGAAGCATAATTTTACAGAAAACTCATATATGAACCATAATACTTTCCAAAGATTTCTTTGAGTATTCCCAAAGCTGCGTTTCATAATTCTGGTATACTTTTGGTAAAATTACATGAGCCATCAGAACATGAATTTGTGTGCTACCGAAACGATAACCTCTGTCATACCATATGTGAAGGGGCCATCTGGAAAAACAAGAAGGATTGGGAACGGATACAATGTCAGAACACCATTCAGACCAAGAATACGGTCAGGAGTAAACTCACGAACATGAAACCTGACAACAAAAATCAGAGAACAAAAAATTTCATTTATGAAATTCCATGTGAATGCGGCAGATCCTACATTGGGGAAACTAAACGCCCCCTTGCAGTTAGAATCAAAGAGCACCAAAGACTAGCTCGACTGGGAGAAACCCAAAAATCTAAGCTAGCCCAACATGCTTGGAACGAGAATCATAACATCAGATGGGTCGAAGCTTCCATAATATCAAAGGAATAAGGATGGAAAAGGAGAAAATTGAAAGAAGCAGCCTTCATGGCCATAACTCCCAACCCAATCAGTACACCCTCTCTGGAAATCAAGGACGTCTGGGCACCAATTATAAGATCTGAATTGGGGAGGACGCACTCGGCTCAAAGTGGCAATTAACACTTCATATACAACTTGAAGAGTGCAATAATTACCTGCTCTGGTAGACTAGTGGTTAGAGTGAATGGAATTTCGAAATTGCAACATAATAATCCGCAGAGGAAACAGCGCTAAGGATGAGGGAACCTGAAAAAGCAGAGGAATATCGTTAGAAAATGAGAACAATACTGGATTCCACAACGAAGAGACCAGAATACAACATCAACAGAGCCGGGCAAAGAGCTTTGAAAGACCTCCAAACAGATCATTCCATAAAGGTACTCCCAGCAGACAAAGGAAATGCGACGGTTATTCTGGATGTGGAGACATAGGTATAATGAGAAAATCCAAGAGGTTCTAGAAGCAGGAGAATACAAGAAATTGAAGAAAGACCCTACAACCACAGTAGCGAACAAAGTCTACAAAGTCCTGCATAAGTACAGAGATCAGTTTCCTGACAGCCTCACAAGAACCAAACTGACACCACACATCAGCAAAACCTCCACATCTGTATGGTCTTCCAAAAATACCCAAAGACAATATCCCGTTAAGACCGATTGTCAGTTCGCGTTATTCCCCATGTCATCTCTTGGCCAAATACCTCCTGAGGATAGTGTCTCCAATCAGAGGACATACAATATCAATGGTCAAAAACACTGATCATTTGATGGAGACCATGCGCCAACAGCATATATCTTAAATGGACATCATGGTCAGTTTCGACATCAAGAGTCTGTTCACTGATGTCCCTACCAACCAAACCCTCGAAATTGTGAGGAAAAAACTCGAGGAGGACACTGAATTGGCTAAGATAACCACTCTGAGTATAGACGCAATAACATCAACTCCACTTACTTCCAAGTAGACAACAACTTCTACCAATAAGAATTCGGTATGGCGATGGGTTCTCCACTTTCCCCACCTCTGGCTGATGCATACATGGAAGATTTCAAGAGAGAGCATTGGAACAATATGTGTTCAATTTACCGGTCCTTCTCAGGACCAATATCCTGAAGACGGCAGGCGAATGCTTGCCGAAACGTCGGAAACAACAAACCGCATAGATAATGGAAACAGCCCAAATAATCTTTCAACATATTAACCCGTGTTCGAATCCCAACACTAGAATCAATAGTCGAAAAAAGTATGGTGCGTACAAGTCCAGACAGACCAAGTTTGGCAAAATCCGGACCTTCTCAGGACCAACAACACCCTGAAGACGGCAGGCGAATGCGTGCCGAAACGTAGGTAATAACTAACCGTATAGATAATAGAAATAGCCCAAATAATTTTTCAACAAATAATTATCCATTATCAAGAATATCTCGGTCACAATCAAACTATAAAGACACACTTTATTAACATTGACTTTACGGTATTTTTGAAAAACTTTGGATGAAAGGCCTTCACAGATGATGGAAGTTTATTATTATACAGTTTTTTCGACTGATGAAAGGGCCCATTCTGGGTTTTCGTGAGGCGACAGAAGTTACTTCGCAGTAGGTGCATTTACCACACAACGGACAATATTGTTGTGCGCAAATATCAGAACCTCAAAAATATACAAACAGGGGAAAGTAAGGAAACCACCCTGAATAAACGCGAGGCTGCAATCAGCTCGATAATTAAGGACAGAAATGGCTCTAACGGCCCTCCTCTGAAGAGAAAATATTCTATCACGTGAAAAAGAATTACCCCAAGCAAGAAAGCCATACCTAAGCAGAGATTCAACCAACGCAAAATAAGCTGTTCTAAGGATATTAGGAGATAAACGACTGGACAGACTCCTGAGAAAAAATATACTCCCACACAATCTCCCTGAAAATCAAAAACAATAGACGCCAATTAAGAGCCAACTAGTGCATATAAGCATGATGTTCCTGAACGAAAACCTACTATTCGGGGAAAACAATTTATGGCTTCAAATTAATTGAAAAAACTACGCTTTCTCCGCAGTAATGGCATCTCTTGACCAATTAATAGCTGATTTTTGTAAGAGTTGAACATTACGAAATCAAGGGGGATCGAACTCTTCCCTCAATTTGAGCAGATAAGGGCAACTACTAAAATGCAACAAATTATTGAATTTTCATCCATTTGGATCTAGTAATTGTTTTTTTTTTCGAGGTTGTGATCGAGGTACCTAGAAAATTATCACCAACTAGTTTGTCTTTTGTTATTCGCCTTGAGCTGTGTACGGATCGAGAATTTGGTCCGAAACAGGCGTTTCATACTTTGAGGTATGCAGAATGTCGAAATGTTGAATTTTAAAAGTGTGTGTGAAATAAATAGAATCAAATAGTAATCCAAGTGCTCTTTAGATGATTTCGGTTTGCATGTATTATGACAAGGGTGACTGATCAAAGATACCTCTGAAGAAGCTACAATAAAGTTAACGAAACGTCAGGTTATCTCTGAATTTTTATTCACCTACCACTACATCCTAGCTGCCCACTAATTTGGCCACATATCATCATATTGGGGACATGGGGACGCAAAACATCGATACATGTTGAATTTCCTATTGCGAGGCACGCGCTACTAACTGGGAAGTAAGTTCCGTCTAATATTCATCCAATGCACCTACACCTACATAAGTAATATATGCAGGTTCTAGGTTCTATACATATTAGAGAACAATCAATCGTTTTAAGTGGTTTTGAGTTTAGCTATATTTTATAATCCGTTTGTCATTGAATATTAATATGATGGTAATAGTCAAATAAGTTTTGGTAAACTTCAAATCGTTCATAATTTATTAGAAGCTTACATATGAATTTCATCTAACCACAAAATATTTTTGCAGGCTAAGCTAGAGACGAGAGCTTTGAAGGCCAAACGGCCAGGATTCACAGATGATCGCTATGATGAAACATCATATTACATTGAAAATGGTAAGAAAATCTATCCATTCAGAAATTCAAAATTCTGGCGATTTTCGGACTAGCTTTATGATACAGCGTGCCAAAAAAGTAACGTCAATAATTCTTGTACGAAGAATTAATATTAAGGTTCGATTTTTAATTCCAACAGCAATTCGTCCTGTGCTTTGAATTTGATATTTCTGACCCCCTACGCCCCGCACCTCACTACTTTATTTTTTCAAATGGGAATATATGTATATGGATTGTGATACATCAAATGAAAGGTAATTTGATTACCTATTCAGCGATGGGTCTGAAGGTAGAATTGGTTGTGCCGTTTTTTCAACAAAAAATTAGGTTACAATTTGTGATTGGAAAGTACTGCAATCAGACCATTATTCTTTTACTAATTATGATTAAGGGAAATCCACGAATCCATAGATTTGTAATTTCGAAAGTAGATCTCCCTATGCTTTTTGAATTCACGTTCAACACCCCCCTCCTGCTTTTTTCAAATAGTAATATTTCCACTCGATGCATTGTTAAATGTCTATGATGGCCTTGTCTATTCTCATTTGTCATATAGGAGAGCGCAGGGTAACGGGAGCCTACTAATGGAAAATTTCCATAAAAACCATATTTATTTACAATGAAAGGAGGATCATGTCCCTAAGTTAGGACAAACTGAATAAATGTGAGAAATGGACTGGTAGAGATCTATTTTCCAAAGTACACCACCAGGTGGCACCATCACAGGGCCCGTATTCTCGGCAAGTGATCTTTCGGTGCGCATACGTTTTCTGTGTTATTATGTATGGAAAACGTATACGCACCGAAAGATCACTCGCCGAGAATACGGGCCCAGGTAGACAATGACTTACCGGTTTCTGGCTTATTAGCCGTCATCAGAGCCATATAGCCTTATCCTGCGGTGGGAACCAACTGAAACGGCAGAACTTATATTACTCCCTAGCAGGAACTATTGAGTACAGTCTTGTACAGTGTTCCACCTAGGGGGCAAATGTATATGATTCATCCCGGAGGTTCTTTCAAAAACTAGATCTCTACGTACATTCATTTTTCCAAACGGAATCTCGCAACAACTCACTTTGGAGTTTTATGCAGTGATTTGACAGTTCAAAAATCAGAGAACCAAGCCGTTGATCTCCGATCACCGGTGATTAAAATTTCTGAAAACCACCTTAAGTGTCATTTGGGCGAAACAATGTTCGCCGGGCCAGCTAATATAATAATATAAGGAAAAAGGTTGTACCCATGGATTCGAATATAATAGAATATAATTTTTAGAATAGAATATAATTTATTTCCAGAAATCATTGATACAATGATACATATTGATGTTACGGCATGCAAGCTCAAATTCGTTAGTAAAGTAGGGCTCAATATTCATTATAAACTTAATGATCTCTTTTTTTTAATTTCTACAATCAAGTTGTGCTTGAACATATCTTGGTATCATATTGAAAAATTTTATAGCCCTATATGTACAACTTCTTTCATACCTACTCAGTCTATGAATGGGAAATAAATATGGGTGTACTTTTCTATATAATATTTAAATTTTTGAATCTATTGAAATAGTTCCTATGTTTCTGAATGAATAATAAACTTTTATATATGTATAGCCCAATCACAGTCAGGATACCATTGGACCTGAAAACACCTCTACAAGACTCTCTAAAACCAAGTTTGAAAATGACTCTTATGGCTAGTTTCTGAGCAATAAAAATACTTTGAAGTGAAGAACTGCTTTCTCAGAAAATTAAACCATATGTCAAAAGCGACTGAAAGTTTGAGAAATAAACCATCTTCAGAATTCCATTTTTCACGTTATCTCTCAGTACTCTCAAAGTGTAGATTATCATGTTTAACTTTCCCGTAATATACTTAATATGATCGTTCCATTTCAGAGTAGAATCTATAATCAATCCCCGAAACTTCACCGAGCTAGACGCCTTAATGACGTGATCGTCAAATGTGAAATGACCTGCTCATCACATCGCAAAGATCAGTTTCTAGGCTGGATATCGTAATTATGTTCTTGTCATCTGCAAAGTCCAATGGTACCACTCTCCTATCAGTTAGGGTTTCACTGAAGTCGTTGACATGTACATAATGAATAAGAGTGGGCCTAGTATACTGCCTCGAATTATACCCAAAGTTATATGTTTTTCTGCTGACAAAAACATCTCTCCGTTCACTTGGACAAAAACTTGCTGTCTTCTACCCTGTAAATAGCTCCCAAAAAGGTCGAGTTGTGCTCCTCTTATTCCCAACATTTCGAGTTTCTCTAATAAAATTTCGTGCACTACAGAGTCAAAGGCCTTCGATAAGTCCAGAAACATTCCTGCTGGTATTTCACCCCGATCCAAAGATTCAAGGACAGTCGGTGTAAGTTCATAAATTGCTGTTTGCCGATTATTTTTATCTATGACAGATCCACCTTGTTGGTGGATCCCACCTTGTTGGTGGATCCGCCTTGTTGGTAGATCCCCCTTTGAAGGTAGATTCGCATTCAACAGTTAAAGAAACCAACAGGTCTGAGATTATATAAATGTCATACAAAACTCATTCAAGATAGAGACCTGTTACCTTTGGTGTTCAATATTCAATTCTTTAATTTTGAAATCTCTAATTTAAAATCTCTCTTTATTCGTCCTTCACTGTTTCCACGCTTCGTCATATTACATTTCGAGGTTAACTAATCAGCTTTCATACTTGATGTTACTCTGTGTTCTCTTCTTCTTCCTGCTGTCTTCTGTATTAGTGATGAGTAAATTTGAACAAATTAAAAAATTACTCATCACTAATACAGAGGACAGCAGGAAGAAGAAGAGAACACAGAGTAACATCAAGTATGACAGCTGATTAGTTAACCTCAAAATGTAATATGACGAAGCGTGGCTGTCCCTTTGGGACAGCCAATTCAGAAAAACTGAGCCGCTCCCTTCGGGAGCTGCCTGAAAGTCAGTAAAATAAATCGCTTCAAAATTTCACAAGAACCTCCAAATATCGGTAAATTTCTTAACAAATCTTCGAAAAACGACGCAAAACATGAGATCCGGACCGATTTGAATTCGTTCATAACTTCATGAAAATCCATCTTCGAGTGTAAATCTGGGTCTCGTTTGAACAAACAACATCTGAATAACACATTTTTCATCGTTTCCACCATAAATAAGCGAAATCAGTCTATTTTCTACCTTCTTCTCACTAACGTCAACCTTCAAAATTTGTTGAAAAATCATCAAAACGCTTCTGAGATCCGAAAAGTATCGTGGTATTTCACCTCACAATGCTCCATCCGCACCATCCAAGACGACATTGCCCCATTTATCAGGTTTTTCATTAGTTTTTCCCTTCACCCGTACATCCTCATATGTAAACATTTCATTTCGCTTCCGAAAATGCTTTGGCCGGCCAGAATTTTAGTTAAAAAGGAAAAACAAACGTTTATCTTTGTTAATCAACCAAATACATACCATCAAACGACGATTAAATAGCAAATTCTTCACGAAAACATTCTGCGAAGCATATGAAATGCTCATTTGTTCGTCAAATCATAGATGCATAGAATGCATCTATGTCAAATCCCCCAATAGACGATAGCCACAGAACCTACTAAAAGTTCACGTCACCCGTGAGCTGTGACGTCTCGAAATGCCGAAAAAACCCAACCTATAAACTATGAAGGCCGTTGTCAAGAACTCTGACCTAAATTTAATTCTGAAAGTCATCGGAATAACTGAAACTCTGATCTTATCGATATTTTCTGGCCGGATCGGAAAAAATTACCGTTTTCGAGAACCGTCAAAACTTTCAGACACCCGGAGGAACGCGTCGAAAAACGCTTTATGTACACAGTGGAACGAGGATATGTGGCTTTGTTGAAAAAATACTTCCATCGTCCAGGGCCTTGGGGCAAAAACCTTATGATATGATATGATATGATATGATATGATATGATATGATATGATATGATATGATATGATATGATATGATATGATATGATATATGATATGATATGATATGATATGATATGATATGATATGATATGATATGATATGATATGATATGATATGATATGATATGATATGATATGATATGATATGATATGATATGATATGATATGATATGATATGATATGATATGATATGATATGATATGATATGATATGATATGATATGATATGATATGATATGATATGATATGATATGATATGATATGATATGATATGATATGATATGATATGATATGATATGATATGATATGATATGATATGATATGATATGATATGATATGATATGATATGATATGATATGATATGATATGATATGATATGATATGATATGATATGATATGATATGATATGATATGATATGATATGATATGATATGATATGATATGATATGATATGATATGATATGATATGATATGATATGATATGATATGATATGATATGATATGATATGATATGATATGATATGATATGATATGATATGATATGATATGATATGATATGATATGATATGATATGATATGATATGATATGATATGATATGATATGATATGATATGATATGATATGATATGATATGATATGATATGATATGATATGATATGATATGATATGATATGATATGATATGATATGATATGATATGATATGATATGATATGATATGATATGATATGATATGATATGATATGATATGATATGATATGATATGATATGATATGATATGATATGATATGATATGATATGATATGATATGATATGATATGATATGATATGATATGATATGATATGATATGATATGATATGATATGATATGATATGATATGATATGATATGATATGATATGATATGATATGATATGATATGATATGATATGATATGATATGATATGATATGATATGATATGATATGATATGATATGATATGATATGATATGATATGATATGATATGATATGATATGATGTTGGGCAACTTGGGTCTATCAGGCGATTTCGACCACTTTCGCGAATTTTTTTAAAATACTTCCCGATGTCGCAGGAAAACTCCGAAAACACCCACGTATACACCCATTCTTCCACTTTCCGACGCCCCCTTTTTTGCAGTCATCTGTGCATTGCGTCAAACTTTGAATGCCGTTGTCAAGAACCCTAACCTATATGTAATGTCACCTGTGAGTTGTGACGTCTCGAAATGTCGAAAAATCCAACCACAAAACGGTTCTCTGTGCGTCGCGTTAAACTTTGAATGCCGTTGTCGAGAACCCTAACCTAAATGTGAGGTCAAAAGTCATGGGAATAACAAAAACTCAATAATTGAGAACGTTGCGAATTGTTGCATTTATAGTAAAAAAATTCAAGATTATAACGATTTTTTATTTGTTTATTCAAAGGCTGCAATGTATAAAATACATACACTTTGGATTATTCCTCCTCCATGTATCCTTTTCCACTGTTATTCGGCTCCGCCTCACACGGGAACTCGTGCAAGCACGGAAAAAGCCTTTCTGGACGTGTAATGAACGATATTTTCCATTACACCTCTCTGAAAACAATCCAACGATATTTGTTCCCCGACAGAAAGCATTTCGATATTGTAAAACCTAGGAGCATAGAATAACTGGAGGGAAGGCTTCATATGCTCGACAGATCATTTTGAACTGCCAATAACGGCGGAGGTTAGAGTTTCGTGTTACGCCCGATAGATAACGCTGAGATCGTTTATTCAGCAACATGTCAGATATCTTGTTCTATGGCGCTACAATTGCAAAAGTTGCGTTCGTTAAATACATATCCGCGGATTGAAGGGAGAGAATACGAACACAGAACATCTAATTAATTCGGATAAGAATATACAATTAAGTGACTTCGGAGCAGAAACTGTGAGGGAAGTGTCCACGTTGGGTTCCTTCATTCCATCTGTCGACACTTTCCTCACCGTCTCTGCTCCGAAGTCACTTAATTGTATATTCCTATACGAATTAATTAGATGTTCTGTGTTCGTATTCTCTCCCTTCAATCCGCGGATATGTATTTAACGAACGCAACTATTGAATATAATGTGGCTGTCATTGTTATTGATACATTTATGCTTCTTTTTAATTGAAAATGGCCCCAAATCATAACATAGACAATATTGATGACATATCATCGCTTTATTCTAATCAACTTTCTATGCGCAATTATATGGGAAGTCTGTGATCGGTAATAAATTTGTCAAAACAATATCCTTATCGGAAAAAGCGAACATTCGGGTGAGTACCTATTACTATTATTATACGGGAAGACTGAGGTTTTATCTGTTCTCGTGTATCATACGCAGAATTGTATGGTACCCCGTTTACATTCCCTCTGCTAACACTTAGATTCGGAGCGGCAAACCGATGTTTCTTCCTATATTCAATCTGATCCTTGTAGCCATTTCTTTACACGTGCTATATGCATTATATTGTCGGATGATATAGTAATAAATGGGACCTCATAACTAATAACCATTAAAGATAATTTTATTAAGGATAGCCATGTTGTAGCAACGAATGACGTTGTCGCCATCTCGTGACCTTGCGGCGAACTGACAAGTTCGGACGTTTTTGGCAGTTCATTTTCGTAGGGGAGCCTTCTCTCCAGCTATTCTATGCTCCTAGGTAAAACAATAATTATTCGAAACACTGACGTCTACTGTCATCACGCAATCGTTGCTCTGTGTCTCAGCATAGATGCATCTATGTCTCAACGCACCGTAATAGCACAGAATACCTAACTACACAGAAGCGTCTTTCCGCCTTCCCGCCAAAACTTTATTTGATGACGCTTGTGCCTTGCTAGGTAGTACAAATGTCAACGTGAAATTTAAACTTCCTGCTGGACCCATAGAATTATAAATGAAGTATAGAATTATGTCGCAGAATACCCTAAATTAGTTAGGTATTCTGTGATTATCCGTTCAAAAGTGACATATGTACTACCTAACAGAGAATGAAGGTCACGAAAATTTGCCCCTTGAAGATCAAAGTGCCGACGCTAAGTGACGCTTCTGTGTAGTTAGGTATTCTGTGGTAATAGTTAGTATATTACATAACAAGAGTTTTAAGAAGCATATTACGCACGACCAGAAAAAGTTACGCACGAGCCGCGGAGTGCGTAATTGCCTTACAACTCGAGTTGTGTACTATAATTTTTCTACTATCTCATTCATTCCCATGAAACTAAGAATTCCATTAAGTGAATATATTTTTAATCAATCAATTGAATAACTACAAAAAACGAGACAAAAAAGCATACAACTATAATAAGTTCCTATTGTTTAGTTCACATTTTGATTGTAATAGTTATTATTAATTGTTACTGTGCAATTATTAAAAACAAGAGAGGGTGGGTTGGTATTCGGATTTTTTGTATTTTCAAAAATAATATCATTATTTCCTCTTCTATTATTAATGGCACATGTAATTTTTGATGAGTTGGCAGTCATGTCTTTCATTGAATTATCTACATAACTCTCGGCCACTGCTGATGACCGCCAACCGCCGTGTCTCTTCAATGCTAGCATATTGCCACCAGCATCTACTAAAATTGTGGCAGAAGAACGCCTAAAGCAATGGACCGTGTATTGCTTGGGATTCTCTAAGCCCAGATATTCTGCCAATGTTTTTGGCATGTTACCGAATTTGTTTATTCCAACAGATTGCTTGGTGCATTTTCCATTTAAGTAATTCAAAAAGAAAAACAGAGTCTGAAGATGCTCTCCTGCAGGACGTAAATTGATATAGTTTTTACAAACCGGATAAAAGGACTCGGAAACGACAAATGAACGTTGCGTTTTGGTTATTGAATCTGCAACATGAATTATCCGACATTTTTCCGTATTCTCCACGTCTTCAGGCTTCAAGTTGCGTAACTCCTGCTTTCTACAAGCCCCACTAATACCGATAATTAAAACCACCTGGAATTAAAAAGTATGAATATTTACCTGTTAATTTATGAATAAAATAATGATAATAACTGTTATTTATTGCAGAGCAAATGGCCATCGACCTTGGGTCCTTCAGCCAGTTCATTTATATAATTCGTGTATAGATACCTTCGTCAGCAAATATCTGCTATCTGGAGCGTTTTGGAGAAAGACATTGATTTCTTTTGATGTCAATGTTTTCGATTTCTTACTCTTGAAACCATCTGATTTTCTTTTAAGTAGAGCCAACAAACAGTTTAGGATAAGACTGGAGAATAATCGTCTTTTGCAGTTCAAGATTTCAATCTTCGAGATGAAATTCCGAATAAGAACGCCGAGATTGTTGATATGAAGAAATACACAAAAAATACGGTAAACAATGCCTTAAGGGTCTACATCCCTGAAAAAAAGGGAGTCAGAAACGATTTATTTTTCTGACTGATCAAGGGATGTATGTGTGTATAAAGGTAAAAATAATAAAAAAAATATTTTGTGAGTATTGAATGAATAAAAAGGTTGTTCAACATCATTTTTTGTCATTTTTCAACATTTCCACCATCAAAACGAACTAATATTTTTGTGTTTTTTCATTGCAGTATTGAAGTCTATCATTTAGTTAATGACATGTCTATCTCATTTTTCTTTTATAATTAGCCGTTTTTTTTGTAAATGATATTACAAAAACGTGTTGTTTTCGCGAAATTTATTTCCTCGAATTTTTCTATTCGGAATGATAAATATCCATTTTTCTCAAAGACAAGTCATTAAGGTTTGTTTTAGCCGTCGATTAGTGAAAATCAATTGTTAATAAAAATTATGGATTTCAAGATGGAATTGAATTTCTTTTAAATGACACGCCCCGCAGGTAGCTCCTCCCAGTTGACTGGTGAATGAAAGAGAGAGCATTTATACAGCTAGTGTGAGATACATAGTTCAGGGTCGGATTTCTTCATTTCTTGTTATATTCCCTGCGCCCCAACATTTGTTCGATGAAGCTGAATAATCCAATATATGTATAAAAATTAATGTTTTAATGTTTGTTTCTATTTCTTTGTATTTTTATCTTCATCATCCTCATTATCATCATTAAGATGACGGAATAAGGTTTTTTGGCAACGGGAACAACGGGAGTAACAGGAATAACGGGAATAATAGGAACATCGGATTATCGGAAATAACGAGAACAATGGGAATAACAGGAATTATAGAAATTACGGGAACAACGGGAATAACTCAACTGTGTACAAGAAAATCTCAACAATACAGGATGGCATAGTTCACATTATCTACAGATAATGGAAACAGCCCAAATAATCTTTCAACAAATATTCCATTGATGACATCTGATCTTGTTTCGAGCATTTCGGCCGGCGTGGTTTATTAGATTTCGTTTGTAATTTGGGAGAACAAGCACCGATTCGGTCCTGTACAGTGGGCTGACAGCAGTGTGATGGTCAAGCTATAAAACGGGCGGAGTTAGGATCGTGGAACTCGCACTGCCATATGGCGATAAATATTTCTTATTTTGAAGGCGAAAGACTCTTAACATTAGATATACCATCGATATCAAATACCACTCTCAAGGAACCTACATACGCAAATATCACCAAGTCACAAAGTGCACCACAGGTGGCAGCACCAGCGCACTTACAGATTCCTCTGTCTGAGAAGATTTCAAATCAACATGACACTACCCCTGCCGTGAATGTCAAAGGGAATCTGAATAAAAATAAACAACCTGATGGAAATCAACCTGAAGATCAAGTTAATGAAAATATCAATCCAGTAAATTCAAAAAATCTTGGGAAATATCCTGAAAATGAATGGCAAACAGCTACTAGAAGATCATCACATAAATCCAAGCGTAATATTATTTGCACTGGCTCTAAGAATATTACTGATGCAGTGATAAAAGGAGCAACTAAAAAAAATGGGTATACGTGGGGAAAATATCAGGTGACAGCGTTGGAGAAGATGATATAGAAAAATACCTTAAAGAAATAATCGGTGAGGACAACATCGAAATCAGGAAGCTGAACACAAAAGGCCAAAACTCTGCTTTCAGTGTGGGTGTAACACATAATTCTTACCAAACTATATGCAGCTCTGAATGTTGGCCTGAAGGAGTTATTATAAGAGAGTTTTCCTTTCGCAACCTCTTTCGAAAACAAACATAATTTCGGAGCAGTAGTATCCACTCAACGTTCAGATAATAGATCAAAAGCTATACCACTGCTAAATTTCAATTTTACACACCAGAATATACAATCTATTGGCAACTCTATTAATGGTCTGGAGGTGTTTCTAAGGAACATACAGTAGATGTCGTTACCTTGACAGAACATTGGAAGGATATTACTCAACTTGCTAACTATACATTGGATGGGTACAACCTCATTTCAAGCTTTTGCAGACAAAGAGGCGAACATGGTGGGAGTGTTATTTATTGCCGAGGATCACTCTCATCTAAAGAGAGACCTGATATAAGTTTACTTAGCGTTTCAAGAGTTTTCGAGTGTTGTGCTGCAGAGTGTATTGTGGGAAATTTTAAGTTTGTTATTGTTATATTTGAGACAGGAAACAGTGATGATTTAAGTAATTACCGTCCAATCAGCATACTAACGAATTTTTCTGAGATCTTTGAAAAATTATTGTCCAACAGGTTAATGGAATTTTTCAGAAAATTCAATATTTTCAGCAACTGTCAGCATGGATTTATAAGAGACAAAAACACCGAAACCGCCATTTTCAGTCTAGTTCGAACAATTATGGATGCTTTAGAGGCTGGTGAAATGCCATTCGCAATGTTCCTTGACTTTTCTAAGGCTTTTGACTCGGTGGATCATAAAATACTTCTGAATAAACTTGAGGTGTGTGGCATAAGAGACAATCAATTAAAGTTGATACAGTCATATTTACTTGGTCGAAGACAGAAAACCGCGCTTAATGTTGGAAATGAAACATACATCTCAGAGATGGAGGAAATTAAAATGGGTGTACCTCAGGGCAGTATCCTGGGTCCTTTCTTGTTTGTTATATATATCAATGATCTACCTGACTGCCTTGATCTAAATAATCAAAGAATGATTATTTATGCTGATGACACTAGTTTTGTTGCTACAGGGAAGGATAATGGTGTATTGCTGAGTAACTGTGAAACTAGTATGGGACGTATTCAGGAATGGTGCAGTTCAAATCGAATATTACTCAACTCGGAAAAGACTGAATCCATTTTATTCCGAACAGATCAATCTAATGATGAACTTTCGCGCGGAGTGATTCTTGAAAATAAGGAGATACAGATATCCTCTTCGACAAAATTCCTGGGAGTTCATATCGACGCTAATATGAAGTGGGAAACGCATATAAGATCATTGAGTAAACGCTTACACTCTACTATTTACAGTCTGAATGTAATGAGGAATCATGTGAATATAGAGACTCTTAAAGTAATTTATTATGGTAATTTTCACTCTCTTATATCCTATGGTATAATATTTTGGAGCGGTACTACTCTTGCTGGGATAATTTTTATCGATCAAAAATGGGCTCTTTCCGAAAGAGGATGAGAAAAACTTGTCGTAGTTTATTTAAGAACATCAACTTCATGACAATGCCTGGATTGTATATTTACAAATGCTTGATGTTTGTACGCACACATTATGATTGTTTCCAATGTAAATTGAACCTTAATAACACTAGGCGGATCCATCATTTTGTTTTTCCGAAATGTCGTTTGAGCCTTACCCAACAACAAGTTGATTATATGTGTATTAAGCTATATAATGTGCTTCCAAGATTGTATAGAGTTATGACTGATGAAAAATTGTTTAAAAGTGAAGTGAAGAATTTTATTATACAATGTGAGCTTATAATATTGGTGAATTTGTTGATTATTGTAGAGATATTTAGTTTAATCTTTTGACATAGTTCCCTGTTCAAAATCGAGGTGTACTGACTTTGGCTAATTACTAGTTGTGGACTGTTACCAGATAATTGAGTTAGAGATGGAAGTGTAAAATATTTATTTACATTATATACAAACATCGTGAATAATGCACTCGCATGAAGTCAATAATACAATAAATTCTACAATAAATATTAACAGCATCTAAATCTGAGAAATATTATTCACAAACAAATGAGATGAGAGAGTGTTGAAAGATCATTATAAAATGAGAGTTCGTTATGAGATGGTGCAAGTTCTTTTATGAATTAAATATGAGTGATGAGTGTTCTAAAAATAAACATTATAAATGAAAATAATTCATAATTAAACATTATTCAAATATTTAAGAGTGTGAAATGATTCAGTGTTCAAATAAGAAAAGCGATGAATCATGAAATGGACTTAGCTTATTGTTCAACACAACGTTTACAGTGATTAACTTCTCAATAGAATTATTAAAAGTGAGTGTTTCGATTTAACCAGAAAAACAGAAGGTTTATATAATAAACTATAACGAGAAGTCTCGAGTTGTAATAAAATAAAGAATTCAGAATGTGATCATAATGTATGAATGAAGTGTACATGTCTATCAATCAAGTTAACATTTACAGTGACAGGAGTGCTTAGGAAAATAAGCACGAGCAGTTCTATTCTATCAGAAAAATAGGAAACTGAACTGATAAACTTAGAGATGTACCGAGTATACTTGTATAAAAGAGATCTGAGTCGAACGGTGAGTGAAATGCAATACAAGTTCTCGAGCGGGTGAGTGTAAATAAATGAACGAGTGAATGAGTATACATGAATGAATGATTGAATATAAGAGATTACAAGTAATAATTGAAATCTTATACCAAACGAAGAGATGGCCTGTCAGGATCGAACCCATGGAGCGAGGCAGCTGGCCAGACGTGGCAACTGAATTGAAAACTGGAAATCTTCCAACGAGTAGTCTGAAAATCCTACCACCTGGTCCAGTTGGCCCACTCCAGGGTCCTCCCTGAAGTTACGAGGGCATAAATGTATCTGAAACTCGAGAACAGTATTAGCACATGGTCTTATTGAGGTTAACATTATAAAGTGGGCTAAAATTCATATAAATCAAAGAAAAATATGAAATGAACTAGAGATGTAACAAATTAACAATCAAATTATCAATTCAGAGTACAGAGCAGGCTAAAATGAGTTCAATTCTGGTGCAAAGAGATGTTCCATATGTAAATATACAAAGATCGATAAATACTACTGAATTGCCAAAAATATTAGAAAATATATATTGTGGAGTGTGCAAATAAACGAGGTGAATCGAGATGGCAATATTAAAATTTGAGATGACCGATTATTGCAATTCAGTAAATAGATTTCATATCTAAAAATGAGAACACATGAATATGGGCATGACTGGTCGAGAAAACAACGATATAATTTATTCAATAAGATTTAAATCACATTACCTTAGAATAAACACTGAATTTGCACCAGAATTAAACGAGTTGCACTAAATTGAGATGTTCGAAGTGAATCTAGAATTACATTTCATGAAATTGAGATGGTCAGAATAATAACATTGTATTATCGAGTGTAGAGATGATCTTCAATTGATTTATTGGAAAATGAATCCGGAAAATGCCGCTCGCGCAGCTATAGGGGGGATGAAATCAGCGAGATGCGCTCTGATGAACCGGTCGTAAACGGACATCGAACGCGCTTGAGTGACGTACCTGATGTCTTTTCAGTACCCATATTTTCCGTATACTGAGTGTCCTATTTTCACTAGATGAAAGTTGAATTATGGGCCTTCAATTTTCAACATTCCGCCCGCCATAGCAAACAGAGTTGGCTATTAAGATGAGTTGACTTTGAGATGTTCGTGTGTCGATTCGCTTGCAGAGTTGACGTTGAGATGATCTTGAGTTGATTCGCTTGCAGAGTTGACTGGTAGGATGGCTAGCTTCGAGATAGGTCTTTTGAAGATGGACGTGGACGTCTTGACGGTGACGACCCTGACTAATCCGTCTGCACCTGGATGTACAGCCATTACTCGCCCTAATGGCCATTTGCATGGAGGAAGTCGTTCGTCCGTGAGTAGTACCAAGGATCCAACTTTGACTTCGTTGAATGGATGATGCCACTTTGAGATGGAGAGATGTCGCTGTAGAAATTGAGTGGACCAATTTGACCAAAATTGTTGAGTTCGTTCTTGGATGAATTGCCATCTTGACAATCGAGATGTGGAGATGCCTTGCAGAGATGGTTTTGGTATCATATTGAGAGGGCTGCCTATCAAGAAGTGGCCAGGAGTGAGTGCGGTGCAGTCTTCAGGATCATCGCTGAGTGGTTCGAGTGGTCTTGAATTGAGAATCGCTTCAATCTGAGCGAGAAGCGTCATTAATTCTTCCATTGTGAAGATGTGGTCTTTTGTAGATCTTGCGAGATGGTACTTGAAGGACTTGACGGCTGCTTCCCATTTTCCACCCATATGAGGCGCTGCTGGAGGATTGAAGCACCAATTTGTACCTTCGTTCATGAGTAGGTCTGCGATGATCCAATTTTCTGATGTGGCCTGAGTGAAGAGATTCTTGAGATGCACATCTGCACCGATGAAGTTGGTACCGCAGTCTGAGTAGATCGTGTGACATATTCCTCGACGAGATGAGAATCGCCTGTAGGCAGCGATGAAAGATTCAGTGGAATAGTCACTTACTGCTTCGAGGTGGACTGCTGAGGTGGCGAAGCATACAAACACACAGACCCAACCTTTGTGTGTTTTGGCTCCTCTTCCTTTCCAGGTTTTGATTGTGAGTGGGCCAGCGTAGTCGATACCAGTATGGAAAAATGGTCGAGATGGCTTGAGTCGTGGCTCTGGAAGTTGGCCCATGAGTTGTTGAGCTCGTATACCACGTTGTCTTGCACATATCACACACTTCAGTATGTGGGACTTCACTGGGGCTCTTCCTCCAATGATCCAATACTGCTGACGAATGGTGGATAGTGTAAGCTGGGTACCTCCATGCAGAGTGCGGAGGTGAGCTGCCTTGATGACGAGTGAGGTGAACTGAGATGTACGAGGGAGTATTGCAGGATGAGTACTATCTGGGTCTAAATGAGCGTTGGTGATTCGTCCGCCTACACGAATAACACCATCGTGGTCGAGAAATGCTGTGAGTCTACTGAACGCATGAGATGACGATAGAGGTGTGCTAGATTGAAGAGCCTTGAGTTCTTGAGGAAAATATACCTCCTGAGTGCTCTTGAGCCAAAGGAGACGTGCTTTCTCCAAGTCAGTTGAAGAGAGAGGAGTAGACATGGTTAGGTCAGAGTGGTATCTAAGTCGGGCGAGGACTCTTAAACAGATAGAAGTGATTCTGAGTAGTCTAGAAAGAGACGAATACCTGTATATGAGGTCCCATGGGTAATCTCGAGTTGTGGCCACGAGAAGATTCTGATTGGGCTTTGCTTCAGATTCGGGGTCGACTGTCGAAGCCGGCTGACGTGTTGGCCAGGAATCTGCTGACTTGGAGAGCCATGGTGGTCCCGTCCACCACAGCGAGTTGTTCAGTAGTTGAGTTGAGAGTAACCCGCGAGTTGCACAATCCGCTGGATTTTCTTTTCCGGGGACAAACCTCCATTTTGCATTTGGAGTCAGTTGTTGAATGAGCTCTACCCTGTTTCGGACAAAGTCTTTCCAGCGAGCGGGGTGAGAGTTGATCCACGAGAGTGATACTGTTGAATCCGTCCACAAAGTCGTTGAGTGCACGTGCATATCTAGAATATTGAGTGTATAATGAGCGAGTTTGGCCAATATGACAGAAGCAGTAAGTTCTAGTCTCGGGATTGTGAGTGGTTTCAGAGGCGTTACTTTGGTCTTGGAAGACAATAGGGTGACTTTGGATCCTGTGGACGGTGAGTGGGCAACGAGGTACACCACAGCAGACATTGCCAGCTGAGATGCATCAGAGAAGCCATGAAGTTCTACGATTGAGTGTTCTAGAGTTCCAACCCAGCGTGGTACTCTAACATTGGCCAATGCTTTGAGATCTTCTCTGATGTCACACCATTTCTGTGAGAGATGAAATGGCAGCGGTTCGTCTCATGACAGTTTCTGGAGCCAAAGTTCCTGCAACAACATTTTGGCCCTGATCGTGACAGGGGAAACAAAACCAAGTGGATCGAAGAGTTGTGCAATATTAGAGAGAATTGTACGTTTTGATATTACCGACCCAGTAGATTCAGAGTTGATCTTGAAGGAGAAGTAGTCATCTTGAGGGTGCCAGAGTAGGCCCAAGATTTTGGTTGAAGTAGGACAGTCGTCGAAGTTGAGTGGAGATGGTATCATTTCTTCCTCAGTAACCATCTTGAGTGCACCTGGAGTGTTGGATTGCCATTTTGCTAATGGGAGGCCGCCCGCCATGCAGAGATGTTTCAAGTCCTGTGCGATTTTTGTGAGTTCTTCTTGAGTGTCAGCTCCGCCGTATATGTCGTCAACATAACGGCCTTTGGTGAGTGGTCGAATGGCGAGTGGATACTTGTGGCCTTCATCTTCAATGAGTTGGAGTAGAACACGAATTGCTAGAAATGGAGCTGACTTGGTTCCGTAGGTGACTGTTGTGAGGTGGTACGTCGAGATCTTGTCTTTAGAATCCAACCAGAGGATACTTTGGAGATCCCAATCATCATGATGGACCTGGATTTGCCTATACATCTTCGTGATGTCTGTGGAAAACACAAATTTAAATCGACGTACCCAATGTAAAACGTCAGTGACGTCCAACTGTAATTTGGCACCAGTGTGCATGATGTCGTTCAGTGAGTGGCCTGATGAAGTTGGACTGGAACCGTTGAAAACTACTCTCAATTTAGTAGTTGAGCTGTCTGGTTTTAGGACCCCATGATGTGGCAGGAAATACCTTGATTGTACATTTTGAGATGAGGCTTTCTTCATATGGTTGAGGTGTTCGTATTCACTCAGGAATTGAGTGTAGATGGCCGTACTCCTGGTCGTTGTCGAATTTTCGAAGTAGACTTTGGAGACAACGAAAAGCACGCTGTCTGGAGGATCCCAACAGGCTGGAATCAGACTTTAAAGGGAGTCTTACCATGTACATTCCGGAAGAAAGCCGAGTGTGAGTGGACTTGAAGTGATCTTCACATTCTTGTTCATCAGGGGTGAGTGACGTGGACGAACTGGGCTGGACTTCTTCTTGTTCCCAGAACTTTGCGAGAAGGCGATGAAGGTCAGAGTCTTGAGTTGCATGGCAAACTGGACGCTGAGTTGAGGAGACTTGTTGAAGTGGACTTACAGGACCTAGGATCAACCATCCAAATATTGACAGTAGTGCCGTTGGAGTTGTATCTTGAGATCCTCTTCGTTGTTGAGGAAGGATGACAGAGCCGTAGACATCAGCACCTAATATCATGTCGATTGGTCGAGGTGTGAGGAAATCTGGATCAGCGAGTTTAAGTTTTTCGAGATGTGGCCAATATTGACCATCACAACAGGTGAAAGATGGTAGAATATTGAATGGAGTGGACAAGATGTGGGCAGTTATACTTATTGTCCTGTTGTAGTGAAGAGACTTCAGTGTGACGATCACTGTTCCTTTCGTTCTTGAGATGCTTCCACCAATTCCAAGGACGTCCACACCGGATTGGCTTCGTGGGAGGTTGAGTTGTCTTGCGAGGTCTTCTGTGATGAAGCTGAGTTCTGATCCAGAGTCGATGAGTAGTCTTACTGGGTGCGAGATGAGTGGTGTGATGATGTTGGCTACGGCTGTCGCCAATAGTGTGCTGGAAGCTTCCCTAGAGCTTGCAACTTTCTTTGAGGTGGTCGGCGAGAGAGAGGTCTTTCGTTCTGACATGATCAAGGTCATGAGAGGGCAGTAGGGAGCTCCCCCTGGAGTTGATCTCTTTGACGACTATCGTGAGCTTGAGATAGGCAGATTTCGAGCTCGATATGGTCATGTGAAATGACATGATGTGTATATAATGCTGAAATTCCAACTCAATTATCCGGCCCGAAGGACCAAATGTTCAAAATCGAGGTGTACTGACTTTGGCTAATTACTAGTTGTGGACTGTTACCAGATAATTGAGTTAGAGATGGAAGTGTAAAATATTTATTTACATTATATACAAACATCGTGAATAATGCACTCGCATGAAGTCAATAATACAATAAATTCTACAATAAATATTAACAGCATCTAAATCTGAGAAATATTATTCACAAACAAATGAGATGAGAGAGTGTTGAAAGATCATTATAAAATGAGAGTTCGTTATGAGATGGTGCAAGTTCTTTTATGAATTAAATATGAGTGATGAGTGTTCTAAAAATAAACATTATAAATGAAAATAATTCATAATTAAACATTATTCAAATATTTAAGAGTGTGAAATGATTCAGTGTTCAAATAAGAAAAGCGATGAATCATGAAATGGACTTAGCTTATTGTTCAACACAACGTTTACAGTGATTAACTTCTCAATAGAATTATTAAAAGTGAGTGTTTCGATTTAACCAGAAAAACAGAAGGTTTATATAATAAACTATAACGAGAAGTCTCGAGTTGTAATAAAATAAAGAATTCAGAATGTGATCATAATGTATGAATGAAGTGTACATGTCTATCAATCAAGTTAACATTTACAGTGACAGGAGTGCTTAGGAAAATAAGCACGAGCAGTTCAATTCTATCAGAAAAATAGGAAACTGAACTGATAAACTTAGAGATGTACCGAGTATACTTGTATAAAAGAGATCTGAGTCGAACGGTGAGTGAAATGCAATACAAGTTCTCGAGCGGGTGAGTGTAAATAAATGAACGAGTGAATGAGTATACATGAATGAATGATTGAATATAAGAGATTACAAGTAATAATTGAAATCTTATACCAAACGAAGAGATGGCCTGTCAGGATCGAACCCATGGAGCGAGGCAGCTGGCCAGACGTGGCAACTGAATTGAAAACTGGAAATCTTCCAACGAGTAGTCTGAAAATCCTACCACCTGGTCCAGTTGGCCCACTCCAGGGTCCTCCCTGAAGTTACGAGGGCATAAATGTATCTGAAACTCGAGAACAGTATTAGCACATGGTCTTATTGAGGTTAACATTATAAAGTGGGCTAAAATTCATATAAATCAAAGAAAAATATGAAATGAACTAGAGATGTAACAAATTAACAATCAAATTATCAATTCAGAGTACAGAGCAGGCTAAAATGAGTTCAATTCTGGTGCAAAGAGATGTTCCATATGTAAATATACAAAGATCGATAAATACTACTGAATTGCCAAAAATATTAGAAAATATATATTGTGGAGTGTGCAAATAAACGAGGTGAATCGAGATGGCAATATTAAAATTTGAGATGACCGATTATTGCAATTCAGTAAATAGATTTCATATCTAAAAATGAGAACACATGAATATGGGCATGACTGGTCGAGAAAACAACGATATAATTTATTCAATAAGATTTAAATCACATTACCTTAGAATAAACACTGAATTTGCACCAGAATTAAACGAGTTGCACTAAATTGAGATGTTCGAAGTGAATCTAGAATTACATTTCATGAAATTGAGATGGTCAGAATAATAACATTGTATTATCGAGTGTAGAGATGATCTTCAATTGATTTATTGGAAAATGAATCCGGAAAATGCCGCTCGCGCAGCTATAGGGGGGATGAAATCAGCGAGATGCGCTCTGATGAACCGGTCGTAAACGGACATCGAACGCGCTTGAGTGACGTACCTGATGTCTTTTCAGTACCCATATTTTCCGTATACTGAGTGTCCTATTTTCACTAGATGAAAGTTGAATTATGGGCCTTCAATTTTCAACATTCCCTTTTGTTGAGAAATCAACTATTGTGAAATAAATATATTTTGAATTTGAATTTGACTCAATATGTTATCATGGTTTATGTTGATTGTTGACCTTAGCATCGAATAAATTGACCAAAGTGACATAGGCTTCATTGTTTTGGACAGTTCTTCAAAATATGCTAAGATAACATTTTCCGAAAATGAATTGATTTTGTGTTTCAGCTTCCAATACATGAATTTATGATAAACTTGTTCGTATCTTCCACGAGATTTTGCGGGTAATAAATTATATGAAGCATTTTTCGCTCTTTCCACTATATCGGGAGGTGTGCACAATTCATCTTCGCTGCCACTGGACATTTTCACAACAATTATTATTCGTTATGAGGGATTTATGTTCAAATAATCTTGGCAAATCCAAAAACTGGTAACAATTCGCGATACATTCACGAAACGTCAGAAACTAATGGCGTCTTTTCGTTTTCATGGTAACTACTAATAGCCCGGGAGCCAGTGATATTTTTTGGTGACTAATAAATGCTGTACTCTGGTGGAAAACAAGTTTTCATGTCCAGCGGACGGGTTTTCCATCAACGTACAGCCAGCGGACGATTTTTTTTATTCGAATAATTATATAAACAACCATCTTTGTAAATTTCAGCAGGGTTAAAATGACTGAAACTCAAAATTATTTTACAAGTTGTCATGTCCAGCGGACGTTTTCATGTCCAGCGGACGGGTTTTCCACCAACGTACAGCCAGCGGAAGATCTTTTTCATTCGAATAATTATATAAACTACCATCTCTGCAAATTTTAGCAGGGTTGAAATGACTGAAACTCAAATTTTTTTTTACAAGTTTCCATGTCCAGCGGACTGGTTTTCCACCAACGTACAGCCAGCGGACGATTTTTTTTTCGAATAATTATACAAACTACTGTTATGTTAATAAATAGGATCGTGGAGAATTATATGACTTTATTATATCAAAATAATTGACAACTGTCATTATCCTCATTTTCTAGTAACTTGATAATATTCAATATTACAACATCTCCCCCCAAGCTCATGTACCATCTTCTCCCCCATCAGCGGTCCTCTTCTTTTTGATTGCACGAAGAAATTTTCTATTTCTTCGAATAACGTGACCACTTGGTTTCATTATGCTGTAATTCCGATTCTTGCCAACTTCAATAATTTTGCCAATTGTATCCCATAATTTTGTCAGTGGATCCTGTATCCGAACCATTTGACCAATGGAAAGAGGTTGAAGACTTCTGGTACTTCGGTTGTACAAATTTATTTTATAATTTGTATTCCTAGAGGCCTATTCATCACAACAATCGGCTTTTTCTTGCCATTTTCTAGCAAAAAATTTTAAATTCGTTGGAAGTAATGACCTAATTGGACGACCATACAGTACTTCAGCTGGAGATCGTCCATCTTCCCGGGGAGTGTTTCTTAACTCGAGTAAACCGGCATAGAATTTTTCTTGATTCAAATTTCCGCATTCAAAACACTTTATTACTAAATGTTTTGTTGCTTTCACGTTGGCTTCTGCATGTCCGTTGCTCTGAGGATAATATGGAGATGATGTTACATGGGAGACATTCCATCTATCTAAGAATTTTTTGAATTCATAAGAATTATATTGAGGTCCATTATCTGATCTTAATCGAATAGGAATACCAGTGTCAGAAAATAAAGTCCTCAAAGTATCAATAATTCTCTTTGCATCAGGATCTCTTTTGCCATAATGACAAACGATTGGCCATCCTGAAAAGCGATCGGCATATACCATGAAGTGATAACCTGCATATGAAAACAAGTCAGTAGACACGTCTTCAAATGGAAATATTGGACTGGGTTCGTCCATAAAAGGTTATTTCCTTTCGGAAGGTCGAAGAACTTGACAATTTTCGCAATTCTCAACCATATTAGATATTTCATTATTTATACCAGGCCAGTAAACTGTTTGTCTTGCTCTTCGTCTGGTGCGTTCTATACCTTGATGTGAATCGTGAAGTCGTTCTAACACTATTTTACGAGCCATTTTCGGAATTATAATTTGAGATCCTTTAATGATCAGATCATCTTCAAGTGATAAACTCATCTCGTATGTTCCAATATGCTTTGAAACTATTTTCAAGTTCACTTTTAGTTCTTGGAAATCCATTTCTGATCAAATGTTTCAAACTTTGATAATCTTCATCCCTGCGGGCGATATCTTTAATAATTTCGAGGATAGGATCTTGTAAATGCGAGGATCTCGTCATGGGATCTGTATCATCGACAGTTGCTATTTGCTGTACAACAAATGATCTCATATGCTCTGATGTATCTTCTGCCAATAAATCTTCATTATTTGGTTCTGAGATAGGATGGCGTGAAAGAGCATCAGCTATGAAATGACATTTCCCTTTCACCCATTCAGCTAAAAAGCTATATCCAATTAGTTTTTCTTTCAATCTTTGAAGCCTTGGATTTTCTATAGAATCTATTGTTGAATCATTCAAAATTGTTATCAGAGGTTTATGATCAGTTACAATTTTGAAATTTTCCAAACCTTTCAAATAAATTTTACATTTATTAATGGACCAAACTATAGCTAATAATTCAATTTCTATCATTGCATATTAGACCAGGGTCGATAATTTTTGAAACAAAAAAAAATTACAGTAGGATGAAACCCATTGAAAAAGGAGGGGAATATGATCAAAATGAAAGGAAAAATAAATTACGGTCGATCCGAGTTCGATAAGTGGGAGGGGGTGAGTTTTTAAGGGTAAAAAATGGTTTTCCCTGATTTCCGGCAAAATTACAAGTCCTATGGAAAAAGTTGAGGGGCAAAGTTGTAGGTAATAAAAAGAACTACAACTTTTGTATTTGCAATTTTTTCACATTACCTCAAAATTTATATGAAAATTTCAAAAAACCAAGTTTTAGGTTTTTTATTTATATCTTTTTCAAACAAAATTTTTTTTCTACGAAATTTGGTGAAAACTTACCTTATTATATCCCGAATACACTGTAATTTATTTGATTTAAAATATTTATGTTTTCGTCTTATTTTAACTTAATATCAAAAAAGCACCCTAATTTTCAATCGAAAATTCTGACGTCAAAAAATCAGCTTTTTTCGAAAAGTTTGGGGGCTTTTTGTTCCTTGAAATATCGACTCTCTGATGGTGTAAACAAATATACATTACTATAAGGAGTGTTCTCAGAAAATGCAAAAAATTGAAAAAACTCAAATTCGAAATTTTATTTAATCACTATGTACAATTTCATCAAAAAATGTGATTGCTGCATTTTTTTTAGGTTAAAGAGTTTATTCATTTAATTCGAATTACATTCATGTCATAGAAAATCTTATACAATATAAGTATACAGGTAAATCGTACTATTGAATTTAGATACTTAATTGTGATTACGCATTTTATTTTTTTTTCAAAAACGTTAATCTTGTTATTCATAAATACCTTATCTGAAATTCTAATCAGTTATTCATTAGTTTTTGTCTCTTAGAAGGCATTTCTTCATCGTCAGATTCGAAAAACCTTTCCAACTCTAGTTGATCGTCGAAATCTTCAAGACCATCATTTTCGTCTCCAATGTTATTTCCAGTCTGCATTGTTTCTTCTTCCAAAATTTCATCTGAATCATTTACTTCCCCATAGATTTTTTCTTCTATATTGAAGCAATTTTCAGAACCATGACAATTAGTGCATAAATTTGTGCATTTCAAACCATGTTTTCGGCAGCCACATTTTAAACTGTTACATCCAGTTTCACAGCTGCAGCAAATAGTTTTGAGCAATACTTCCGGAATTAAATCCTTTTCTGTAAATTTGGGCATAATGCCACGCTGATGTTGCTTCCAGCCCCAATCTGTTGCTGTCAATTCGTTACCCAACCAAGTTTGAAGTTGATAATATGCTCTGTAACAATGTTGTTCCGCTGCTCCTTCTGTGGGTGGGAGGTTTGCCAAAGTGAAAGATGAGTTAATTTTTGCCAATTGATATTTTTGAAACCTCAATCAACGATTTATGAAACCCACCATTAGCGTAACTGAGTCCCCACTTCTCTATGAAATAACTTACAATGGGTTAAAAATTAACCGAAGGTCACTCAGGTATATGAATTATCTTGAAACAGCAAAAAATAGACATCTAAAAATATCATTTAAACAAGATTCTACAACTTTTTCAAAATATTGTAGATGTCTTATTAAATATTAACTTTATTAACTTATTTTTTTGTTAATTATAGAAGTATATTTCAAGTTGCAATTTTTTCGTTTATAAATGAAACAGGAAATCTTATGTTTTTGGAGTAATTAAAGAGTAAATTTTAATAAATACCTCAAAATTGTACATAATGATTAAAAAAAATTTCGAATTTGAGTTTTTTCAATTTTTTGCATTTTCTGAGAACATTTCCTATAGTAATGTATATTTTTTTTTACACCATCAGAAAGTAGATATTTCAATGAAGAAAAAGCCCCTAAACTTTTTGAAAAAAGCTGATATTTTGACGTCAGAATTTTCGATTGAAAATTAGGGGGCTTTTTTGATATTAAGTTGAAATAAGGCGAAAACATAAATATTTTGAATCTAATAAATTACAGTGTATTTGGGACATAATAAGCTAAGTTTTCACAAAATTTCGTAGAAAAAAAATTTTTTTTTAAAAAGATATAAATAAAAAACCAAAAACTTGGTTTTTTGAATTTTTCACCTAAATTTTGAGGTTATGTGAAAAAATTGCAAATACAAAAGTTGTAGATCTTTTCATTACCTACAACTTTTTTCCATAGGACTTGTAGTTTTGCCGGAAATCAAGGAAAACCATTTTTCACCCTTAAAAACTCACCCCTCCCACTTCCCGAACTCGGATCGACCGTAATTTATTTTTCCTTTCATTTTGATCATATTCCCCTCCTTTTCTAATGGGTTTCATCCTACTGTAATTTTTTTTCATTTTTTACCATTTTTGAAGGTTTCGGCCCTGGTCTATATCTAGATTCAGTATCTGAAATATATCTTGATCCACATTGTACAAATTTCCAGGTATCATTTTCATGTTTTTGCATGAGAATATATCCTATTCCGTGCAAACGAGATGCGTCTGTATGAAGTGCAGTAGGCAATTTTGGATCATATTGTGCAAGTACTGGCGGTTGAGTTTATGTATCGCAAATTTTTTTGAATGCTGAGGTGTGATCATTATTCATGAAAGTATTTTTTTTTTAACAAATTCCTCAATGGACTTGTCAAGGTACTTAGTGCAGTTGTGAATGGACTTCATTGATTCACTAGTCCAAGAACCGATCTGAGATCTGAAATGTTTTCGGGTTTTGGGAAATTTTTTATTGATGAAATTTTCTTTGGGTCCGCTTTTATTCCGTTCTCATTCAAAATGAAACCCACATATGGAACCTCTTGTTTGGCAAACAGAAATTTCTCTACATTTAAAGTTATTCCCATCTTTCTACATCGTTCTAATACCTCAATAACTTTCGATACATGTGATCTGAAACTTTTTTCAACAATTATTATATCGTCCACGGCCGCGTGAAGTTGGCGAAAAAATGTCGGCACAAATTCTGAAATAATCCCCAATATTTAGTGCCCAATTTGTGCCCATTTGTGCCGTATGAATCAATTTCAGCACCATTATGGTTTTCGAGATATTCGAGTTTGAAGTTTTTGGTGCTAGCTTCACACTTGGCACCAACATTTTTCGATTTCGAAAAACTTTTAATGCCAATATTTAGTGCCCAATTTGTGCCCATTTGTGCCGTTTAATTGACCTCATTATCACTTGTAGTTTTTAAGTTATTTCAGTTTGAATATCTTGGTGCCAGCTTCACACTTAGCACCAACATAATCCAACTTTGAAAAAAAATTTATGCCAATATTTTGAGCCCAATTTGTGCCCATTTGTGCCGTATAAATGACATTTCTACCATTTGTAGTTTTTGAGATATTGACTGTTGTTTTTTAGCCGGCGTGAAGTTGGCACCAACATATTCCAACTTTAAACAAATTTTGATGCCAATATTTTGTGCCCAATTTGTGCCCATTTGTGCCGTATAAATGACATTTCTACCATTCGTAGTTTTTGAGATATTGACTGTTGTTTTTCAGCCGGCGTGAAGTTGGCACCAACATATTCCAACTTTGAAAAAAAATTTCCGCCACTATTTAGTGCTGAATTTGTGTCAATTTGTGCCGTTGAAATGGCTTCGATATCTTGGATAGTTTTCGAGTTATGAACAATATTGTGTTTTATTAACCGCGCCATCTATGGGAAAAAGCAAGTATTGTTTCGCTTCATAATAGGTCAAATATGTCGGTCTCACATATGTGAATTCTGTTACATAATAACTTCACATGAACTTATAAATAGACCTCTGATTATTAAGCAAACAATTCCTTGCGTTAATCAAACAATCTATTGTTTTCGATGGTGAAAATATGTTGAATCGGGGAAATTGTTGAGTAATATTATTTCTAAATAATATTATATATCGATATGGAATTCCAAATTTAATAATAGTAGGTATATTGTTCTATGAGCGGTAATGTAAGTCATAACATATGCAGATGAATTTTGCAGCCCGAGCCGTCAGGGGAGGGGTGTAATTCATCAAGTGTGTTATAACCATTACCGCGAATTGATAAGTAATAGACCTAGAAAGAGGGTTGAAATTTTCAGGGTAGGTTTCAACGAGATAAAGTTCTCTATTCAAATGGATGTTACCCAGATCGCTCAACCAGTACCATATAAATGATTTGGGGATTATCGAAAAATAATCTATTTTTTTATTTTTTGAATTATCTCCATCAATTCACAATTCCTATTGCGAGTAAGGCGGAAACATCAAACAGTGACCACACAGGTGGATATATATATATTCTTTTGAAAGAGAGAATTACATACTGTTTTGTAATATCAAACAATATATGGCATATGGCACGTGTGAAGAAATGGCGACAAGGAACAGATTGTATAAAAGAATAAAATCTGTTTCCCGCTCCAAATCTGAGTGTCATCAGAGGGAATGTGAACAGGGTACCATACAATTCTGCGTATGATACACGAGAACAGATAAAAACCTCTGAAAAAACTCTGTCTCCCCGTGTTTGTGTGGTGATACTGAACTTGTTCAAAAAAAATATGCTGCTATCCATGTTACAGAGCTCCTTGTGCTTGAAAACATGCCTTTTCATCGAACTGGTGGATGAGAGCGGCATTGCAATCGAAAGCTTTTATTATTCTTAGAAGTATTGCCGACACTTCGCAGTGTGTCCTGTTTGATGTTTGCCGCCACACGCTATCTGCTTTTATGCAGGAAAGTGAATCCATACAAGTAATTGTAATAAGGAATATATTTCTAATTGTATTTATTGAATTTTGAATTCCATATCGACATATAATATTATTTAGAAATAATATTACTCAACAATTTTCCCGATTCAACATATTTTTACCATCGAAAAGGATAGATTGTTCGATTAAAGCAAGGAATTGTTTGCTTAATAATCAGAGGTCTATTTATAAGTTCATGGGAAGTTATTATGTAACAGAATTCAACTATGTGAGGCCTACATATTTGGCCTATTATGAAGCGAAACAATACTTGCTTTTTCCCATAGATGGCGCCGTTAATAAAACACTATATTGTTCATAACTCGAAAACTATCCAAGATATCGAAGCCATTTCAACGGCACAAATTGACACAAATTCAGCACTAAATAGTGGCGGAAATTTTTTTTCAAAGTTGGAATATGTTGGTGCCAACTTCACGCCGGCTGAAAAACAACAGTCAATATCTCAAAAACTACGAATGGTAGAAATGTCATTTATACGGCACAAATGGGCACAAATTGGGCACAAAATATTGGCATCAAAATTTGTTTAAAGTTGGAATATGTTGGTGCCAACTTCACGCCGGCTAAAAAACAACAGTCAATATCTCAAAAACTACAAATGGTAGAAATGTCATTTATACGGCACAAATGGGCACAAATTGGGCACAAAATATTGGCATCAAAATTTGTTTAAAGTTGGAATATGTTGGTGCCAACTTCACGCCGGCTAAAAAACAACAGTCAATATCTCAAAAACTACAAATGGTAGAAATGTCATTTATACGGCACAAATGGGCACAAATTGGGCACAAAATATTGGCATAAATTTTTTTTCAAAGTTGGATTATGTTGGTGCTAAGTGTGAAGCTGGCACCAAGATATTCAAACTGAAATAACTTAAAAACTACAGGTGATAATGAGGTCAATTAAACGGCACAAATGGGCACAAATTGGGCACTAAATATTGGCATTAAAAGTTTTTCGAAATCGAAAAATGTTGGTGCCAAGTGTGAAGCTAGCACCAAAAACTTCAAACTCGAATATCTCGAAAACCATCATGGTGCTGAAATTGATTCATACGGCACCAATGGGCACAAATTGGGCACTAAATATTGGGGATTATTTCAGAATTTGTGCCGACATTTTTTCGCCAACTTCACGCGGCCATCGTCCACTACCCTCTCAATATTTTGGAGGCCAGCTAATGCTTCATCTCCGCGTCTGCAGTATTCGTCACCAGAACTTATCAACCCCATAGGAGACCTTAAGAATTGGAATTGACCCCATGGTGTTAAAAATGTTGTCAGTTTTTGACTTTCTTCATCTAGAGGTAATTGCCAATATCCAGATTTTGCATCTAAAGTGGAGAAAAATTTGCAATTTTTTGGTATGTTAGATAAAGCTTCCCACGGCGATTTAAAAGGATGAATTGGTCTCTGGATGAATTTATTGAGTTTTCTGTAATCCACACAAATTCTTATATTTCCATTGGGCTTTTGAACCACTACCAATGGACTCACAAAATCTGTAGGACAATCTCCACTCGGTTTGATTACACCTTTTTGTATCATTGACTCAAGCTCATCCTTTACCTTTTCTCTCCATGAATAGGGAATTTTTCTAGGACATGATATTGAAAAAGGAACATAATCTCTTTTTTAATGAATATGTACTGGTTCACCATTCATAACTTTCAATTCACTTTCAGTATTGAATACATCTGAGTATTCTTTTATTAACTTCTCATGAATTATTTCAATTTCATTAGGACTCGGATCTCCTGATAAATTACTATCAAAAGAAAATGCCTAACTGAAATTTCGCTATTTATTGGTTCGGGAAAATTTTCATGAATGATAGTCAAATCGATCATAGCCTGTTTGTTAATCAAAAATTCTCTCACGTTTTGGCAAATGTATAAGTTTATATTCGATGTTTTCTTTCTGAAAGAAATTTTACATTCCAATGAACCTAAAACCATTATACTTGAGCCATCAGCAGAATTGAGCTTGATTTTCGATATTTTCAATTGAGATCTTGCTATTCTCTTTGATTCCAGAAAATTTTCTCCTGCTACACAAACCTCTGCACCTGTATCAGGTATCGCTCTGTATTTTAACTCTTTTTGGAAACCTACTACTTGTATCGAAATTTCAATGTAACGATTCATTCCATAGTTATGATTCACTCTGGAAACAGACACGTAAGTTAAATTCAATGATTTATCTTCTTGAATATCGATATCTGAAATATTCTTCTTTCGACAATACTCCGAATAATGTCCTTTCAATCCGCATTTATTACAAATGGTATTTCTAGCCGGGCACAAACGTAAATATTTATGCCAATTTTGAGATCATCTCGGACATTTTTTTTGGTACTTCATTTTTACTACTGATTTTGCACAATTGAGACTGTTTTTCTTCTCGTTGTGCAATTTCCTCCGATTCACAGATTTTGATGATATCTTCTAATTTGATAGTATCCGGTAATGATCTACATTTTCGTCTCATTTCCGAATCGAATAATATGATCTGTTATGCCGGGTTTCCACCACGCGGACAGGTCAAAACAAAACACGAACTGTCCTTTCAAACAGAAATTTGGAACTGTTTTGTTCGAAAAATGTTCGAAGACTGTTGGGGTTCCCAACGGACTTTCTGTTTACAACAGTCGCGGACAGAAATGAATGAAAACTGTTTGTGTTTTGTTTAAGTTTCATTTAGTTTACACCGGACGTGTAGTTGTGAGAATGTGGCGCGCTGCAAACTTGAGAGAACAAGACGACGAGGATTTATTTTTGCTGGCACTTGGCAGTTACATTTTACATTATTAAAAAGAACAAAACTAAACGCCGGTTTTGGATTAGGCCACCCTTAAGGCAAAAAGGAGGAAATGTGACGTCTTAACTGTAACAAGATCTCAGAGATGATATGAGCATAGGATCAAGTTTTAATAAACATTACGACTTCTTCCCTTCACGCACCGAATTAAACTACCACTAGATCGCAACAACGTAAATAAAAACAAACTGGGCGTTTACACCAAGCTGACAAACAGTCCGAGAACTCGTTAATCCTTTGAAGTTTACCGACATTGGATCTGTGTCCGTAAAAACGCAATTCGCGGACTTTCGAGTCCGGAAAACAATCCACAAGTTCTAGAACAGTTCGCGGACTGTCACAAACGGACCGAGTTCGTGTTTTGTTTTTGTTCTGTCCGCTTGGTGGAAACCCGGCATTAGAGTTCTTTCATAACAATGTGTACAGGGGTCGCATAATTGAAAAAGTTTCACTTTCTCTCTATAAAATGATATGAATGACTCACCTGGTTCTTGTCTACGATTCATGAATTGACTTGTTCGAATTCGATTATTTTCTTTACCTTTGAAGTATTTTTCAATACCATCCAAAATTTCTTGCACTTTTGCTTCATTTACATTAATCTTCAAGACCAACTTCACAATGTCTGTTACCTCTTGTGTAACGGAATAATTTCGATTTTTGAGTTTGTACAGCGAATGAGGTTATTGTTATTGTTTTCTTTTGTCACGGCCGCCAACTGTATATGTTTTCGGTGACACGGCGCAATCACAGATGGGTGAGGCATTGTTGACGTTTCTTAGATTTCGTCTCCTAAGAACTAATGTTGGCAGTAGTGGAAAATTTCATACGTCAGTTTTAACGGAAACACCGGAAGAAGATTCGAGAAGTTTGGTTAGAGATTGAAGCAGGCTTTAGATTCTTTGGAAGAAATTTTCTAGTGAATACAATAGTCTTGGTACCGTCGAGGGATTATAGGAAATTTCCATATAGGAGGTCTACTTGTATGTCAGTTGGAGGAACTAGACCGTCCGAACCCAATTTGGGGATAAATCAAAAGCTGAATTCCTGTTTCACGTGTTAGATCTTGAGAGAAAGAAGAACCCTCTTACAGAGGTGAGAATGGTCTCAATTATTAATTTAATTCCGTGGAAGGATTGTTCGTCAGATGTGTTATTGTTCTTTTTAGGGTTTCTCAAAAGGACGACTTTGGAGGCGGTCATTACCTACTCATCCACGCCATTTTTTATGGTTCTGGTACTCGAATCACTACAATACTGGTCTGCAAAGCCCTGAAGACAACCGCAAGTCCTACTCATCATTTTCACCTTTTTTTGATATTCTTATTGTATACACTTGATGAGACACAATCTTGTTAACCGCTCGTGATCACGATTCGGGAAATGCTATAATGTAGATTTATAACATCATATATGCTACGTTTGAAGATCTATTTTCAAGGTTGGGCTTTACGTATTTTCCTCAACCTTCATATTTTTTGTGTAATCCAAATACGTTGGCGCCCACTCAATTTGATTGTTGAATATATCATAGAGGAAAACTAGTTTTTGAATCCACCCCGCCTCCGGCTTAAGAGCTAACTGTGGCTAACTATCTGAGACAAGGTTAAACTTGAGAAAAGAAACTCATCAGTAATGCTACCATTTGATATTCTGGGATATTCTCCACAGCTTGGAATTTGAGGTAATTTTCAAATTTTACTATACAATCTCTAAATTGTGCATATGTCAGAGAATCAATTAGTTTCTCAGGTCCTGGTACTGCAGAATACAAAAATAATCTTGGACGAGTAGGTTCTCGATCAATATTCTTGTCCATAATATTTACTTCTTTAATGGATTCATGAACTTGATCAATTTTTCCATCAGAAACATTATTTTGACGTTCCTCCAATGCCATTTTTTTCGATAAACGCTGTTAATCGATCCAATTTTTCTTGAAAAGTTTTGTTCAACTCAAATATATTATTTTCTAGTGATTTAACTGAATCCTGTGTTGCTGCAAGAGAATCTTCTACGTGCTTCATCTTGTTATTTGGATCCCGAACGTGGGGGGGAGAGCGGAGCGACAGCTTCTATGTACAATGGAATTTCTCGGCCAGTTCAATTATAAATGAAACGTACTCTATTGTGTACATTCAAAGAAATAATGTAATTAATTACGACCATGAAAAAAAAATTATTAGTACCAAAATCCGTTTATTTAAATATATAACATTGTTGTCAACATCAAATATTTTCTTCTACTTCATCTATCTGTATAATGGGTGAAGTATTAAGATAAGATAAGATAAGATAAGATAATTTATTGGTGCTCTCTTACAAAGTACATCGTATTGCACAAGTCAGTAAAATTTAAAATCAATATAACAATTTTAGGATGATAACCATCTCTCATCATTGTCAGAAATACATATAAAAAATGTGTATTATAAATACAACATAAATCAGTCAACATCAGAAATAGATATAAAAATGTATAATATAAATGCAACATAAACAGTCAACAAGGATAAAAGTCCAGGCAATATAACATATATATATACATATAAATAAAATTGGAATAATACAAAACACTATTCCACATCAAAAACAAACTACAGTTATTTAATAAATTAGTTTAAAATATTAAAATTTCAAATTACTGGACAGGAACTCTTGCACGTTCCAAAATGCATTTTGCCGCAATACTTCATTGATTTTCTTTTTGAATTCCTTAAGATTGAGCCTTTTAACCTCTTCAGGTAACTTGTTGAAAAGTTTATGAGAAATGAAATTGGGACCATTCTTTGATTTTTCGAGCCGCATATACTTGGATTTTATATTATTCCTGTGTCGTGTACAATAGTCATGGGTGTCCCCATATTTTGGAAGATCCCCGACACTATTATAAGCATAGACAAGGCATTCATAAATGTATATTGATGGAAAAGTAAGTATTTTAAGACTTTTGAACGCGCTCAAGCAATCATCTCTATATCCCAGGCCTGCCACTATTCTAACCGCTCTCCTCTGTAGTCTGAAAATGCTTTCCCTACTGGAACTGTTACCCCAGACAAGCACACAATATCGCAGATGCGATTCAATGAGGCTGTGATAGGCAACCTTTACAACTTCCTTGGACACGATGTTCGCCAGGTTACGAAGCAGAAAGATATTTTTGATTATCTTTGAGGATGTTTCATTGCCGTGAGAAATCCAAGTGAGACTGGAGTCCAAATGAACTCCCAGAAACTTTATTGACTCATTGGTATTATTATCCTTGAGTCCTCTCAGGTTGAACAACATGGTGTCTGTCTTCTCCTCATTGCATACAAGCTTGTTTGATGCAAACCACTCCTTGGCCCTTAATTCTGCTGCATATGCAAGCTGCTGAGCTCCCTGCAGCTCCCTATGCTCCACGGTAATTCCAGAGTCATCAGCCCATAAAAGATGTTCGTAAGCTGCCATGAAAAGAGAGAAATCATTCATAAAAATGATAAATAAAAGGGGTCCTAATATGGAACCCTGTGGCACCCCGAGACTCAAATGACCCTCTGTGGACCAAGTGTTGTTGCAGAAGACCCTCTGGGTCCTGTTGAAGAAGTAGGACTGGATGAGTCTGAGACCAACCTCATCGAAACCATACTTTGACAGCTTGCTAACAAGAGCCTGTGGAGCCACACAGTCGAACGCTCGACTCAGGTCTAAAAATATTGATAATGAAAGTGAACCCCTCTCAAAACAATCTAGAGTGTACTCAACAAAACGTATTACTGCATCACTGGTACTTGACTTCCTTCTATATCCATATTGGTTCCTGTGAAATAGATTTTCATTCTCAAAATGGTTCATTATTTGTTCATAAATGATCTTCTCGAAGACCTTTGAGAATATGGGGAGTAAAGAAATCGGTCTATAGTTTTTTTTGTCATTTTTATCACCTTTTTTGTGTATTGGGATTACCTTCGCTACCTTCAGACAATCTGGGAAAACTCCCTCCTTAATACAGCGGTTTATTATTTTAGTGAGAGGACTCACTATATGATTGATATTCCTTTTTAAGAGTGTTGTTGACAGACCATAGTAGTCTCTTGATTTACTTCCTTTCAGGGAACATATGATATCCCTTATATTGTTGAAGGATACTTCATGAAATTGAAAACCACTTGCATGTTGACAAATAGCTTCCATGGATATGCTAGGCCCCGAAATATCAACATTTGGTAAATTATTTACCAGTTCATGTGGCAATGAAATGAAGTAGGAATTCAAGTCCTGAGAGCTCAAGGGTATAGATGGAATTACCTCAGAACGTCTCTTACTATTTATTATTTTCCACATATTTTTGCTAGGGTTACCTGAATTCAAGATGAAACTCTCATTAGCTGTCCTACGTGCTCTGCGCAGAGCTGCCCTGTATTCACCATGTACTTTGTTTCTCAATTTCTTCATGTCTTCACTTTTGAAGTAATTATACATATCGTTGTAGAGTCTCACCTTTTCTCTCATCACACGTAACTCAGCAGAAAACCATTTTACCCCCGAGTCGCAAGTTCTAGCCTTTATAACAACCTCTGGGAAAGATTCGTGATATATTTCTATGAAATGATTATGAAAAATTTCAAAACAATCGTTAGGTGCCAAAGACATATCATCTACAAAGGTCCAATCCTGTTCGCTCAACAAATTATGCATCCTACAATAGCCTACCTGTGTTAGAGGTCTGCACCTACTACTGGTAATGGAGGTGGAGGGTGTTAAAGGCTTAGGGATACCAATTCGTTGTGCATCATGGTCCGAAAAATCTATTCTCAGAATTTTGGGGAAAAAACTGCCCATCTCTGTATTCCTTACAAATATATTATCTATACAATTATTTATTCTCGTTGGCTCAAATATTGTCTGTTTCAAGCCATAAGACTCAACAACGATTTTCGCTGCACTGTAGACATGCTACACTGTGCAGTGTAAACCACTTTTTCTGCATCCACACGCAGCTCCACATCCCTTTTTGCAATTACAAAATAACATTTGTAATAAATTATCCGGAGCAGGTAATTGATTCATAGTTATTGGGATGTACATGTTATTGGAATACTTCCATCCCCAATTTTCAATAAGTACGTCATTTCCTAGCCATATCTGAATTTGTAGGTACACTCTTTTAAGGTGCTCAAACGCTGCATCAGTTGTTGGAGGCAGTGATAACAAAAAAACACTTTTTTTTTTGGCTGTTGCTTCTATGAAAGAATTGAACCTTAATGTATTTAAATCATGAGTGTTAGACGGAGCGCCATATAAACTCAAAATACATGCCACACCTGCTTGCAATATATTATTGGGGTCTTCATTGATATTTTTGAATACTTTTACTGAGTCGTGTAAATCGATCCGTTTCTCAAAATTGTTGGCGAACTTTATTTTTCCTTTATTGAAAAATGCAGAAGTAGTGTCACAACCCGTAAAGGCATGTAAAAAAGAATAAGTTCTTTACAGTTTGGTAATGATTTTTCTAAACATTTCGATGAAAATATCTTCTGTTGAACTTTGCCTCGGGATGGTTTTAGAAAATATATTTCACGATCTTTATTTACCAATGTCGTTAATATCACTAAGACATCGATATCTTCTGAAACTATAACAACATCTTTTGATTCCAAATTCAACAATTAATTTGTCGGCATCGCTTTCCGCTTGGCATGTAAATATATTGTTGTCAGCTAATTTAACTCTCAACATTTCTATCAAGCTAATTTTATTTTTACTATTTGTCAAAAATTTATCTTGAGCAATTTTTAAGGTATATGTTCATCAAATTCAATATCTGCACATTCATTTTTTAATGCACGACGATTCCGTTCGGCTGATTTAATACGATCTTTTTTTATACCCATCAAATACCACATATGTGTTACTATTATAATTATTTTTCAAATATCTTACATAATGGTCACATATCATTGCAAACGTTTCATTTAATTACCATTTACAACGATGTAGTAACATGCCGCCGTCAATAACATAAAAAAATTTAAAATAAAATTAGGGGTCGACAACCCCTAACATTTAGGGGGATGAAAAATAGATGTTGGCCAATAAAAATGAAAAACTAGCCTGAAAGAATTCAATTTAGGTTAGGTTAGGTTGTGTTTGAAAAAGGGGTTGATCGTAGAGGGGTGAAAATTTAGGGTTATATGTATTTTTGTATGCCGTATCATAAAAAAATAAAAATAAAAAATTTTGTCCGAAAAAATTGAAAAACTAGTTAGGGGTGGACCATCCTTATCATTTAGGGGGATGAAAAATATATGTTGGCAGATTCCCAGTCCTACCCAATATGCACACAAAATTTCACGAAAATCGGTCCAGCCGTTTCGGAGGAGTTCGGTAACAAAGATGCAGACAGGGGAATTTTATATATTAGAGATAGTTAATAGCAGCTGTCGCTCCGCTCTCGGCTCTACCCTCCACGTTCGAGATCCCTACTGGTATTTTTATTCACAGGTATCTTTGAAAAATGTTCCTATATGTCTACTCAGGTGAGATTCAACATATAAATACAAAAAAAAATACTGTTTAAAGTGAAAATATATGGTCAAACATTAATTTTTTATAATAATTTGTTTAAACAATGAAAAAATGGATTGCACAAAAAAAAATGGGTAAACATTGCAAACTATAGTTTGATAAACAATATCCCACATCGATCGTATCAATTCATTCACTATAACTCTAGTCCGAGCTTGAATGCTCCAGGCACTCCACTACATGTTATGTTAATAAATAGGATCGTGGAGAATTATATGACTTTATTATATCAAAATAATTGACAACTGTCATTATCCTTATTTTCTAGTAACTTGATAATATTCATCATTACAACAACTACCATCTCTGTAAATTTCAGCAGGGTTAAAACGACTGAAAATCAATATTTTTTTACATGTTTTCGTTGCTCCCGTTGGCGAACCCACCACTGTTAAGAGTCTTCAGCCTTCAAAATAGTAAACGTATACCGCCAGATGGCGGTGCAGTTAATTTTTATTTATTGGATTATTCAGCTTAATAGAACAAATGTTGGGGCGCTGGGAATATTAAAAAGAAATTCAATTCCATGTAAGAATCCACAATTGTGAGAAACAATTAATTTTCACTAATCTAGGGCTCGTAAAATCCTTAATAAAATGTCTGTGGTAAAAATGGAAATTTATCATTTCGAATAGGAAAATTCAAGGAAATAAATTTCGCGAAAACAACACATTGTTTCAATATTATTTACACAACAAACGGTAAATTTTGAAAGAAAAAGGAGATAGACATTTGATTAACTAAATGATAGACTTCAATACTGAAATGAAAAAACACAAAAATATTTGTTCGTTTTGATTGTTGAAATTTTGAAAAATTACCAAAAATGATGGGGAATATCCTTTTCATTCATTTAATACTTATAAAATATTTTTTTAATTATTTTTATCTTTATACACTCATACATCCCTTCATCAATCAGAAAAAAATAAATCTATTCTGACTCCCCTTTTTTCAGGGACGTAGACCCTTAAGCCAGCTGAAGGTCACTTTGGCTAAGAAAACAACCAAATCAAGCTATATACAAATTATGGCCTGGGTTAAAATGACTGACTCAAAACTATCACTGGCTCCCGGGCTATAAAGGCTCTATCTTATTGGTTATTTGCCGTGCGTTTCACTTTACAGATTCACCGTATTGGCTTTCGAGCCTGCTTTCTGTTTACGGTAAACTGAATCACACAGTTTTCCGTTGCACGGTGCTTAAAATAGGCAGTTACATATGTGGTTCTATGTACGAATTTCGTCACTTTCTATAGGAGGAGTAGAAAAAACGTTTTACGGTGCGGCCGCACGGAAAAGGGTCACTTTTGATGCTCTGAATCGACATGTTTTGATAGGGTTTTCAGAGCGGTGTAATGAAAATATTTATGTTAGCATATTTTGAACATTTGGTATGTTGCTCTGATCCTTGTTATTTTTGATGTAATACTATTTTATTCGATCCCCGGTTGCAGAAATATTCACCAAACACGTTATGGCCAAAATTATCGATGCTAAGGTCAATGTGACTTTTTAAGGAAAAAACGGAAGTCAAAATGTGCGATGAGGTAGAAGCATTCGTTAAGAACAAAAATAGAGGATACGTTCCAAAAAAATCAGGAGTATTTTCCCGGGAGGAGATCAAGAAAGTCTTGAGAGAAGCTCCAAATAACGTTTATCTACTACCATAGAATAATATATCTATTATTCAACTGATTTCGATCTGTAATAGTCTCTATAAACCAATAGTGTGAGGTAATAATAACTCACGCCTATAACTCACTCTAATACAAATAGGAAAAATGTAGCTTACGAAATGAATAAAGAAGTCTGGTCAATGGGGAACTCTATTTCAGACATCTAGGTAACGTTCTAGCCATCCATTTCTACATTTTCTTGAGTCTGAATATCCAAAAATTGCATCTGGAAAACGTGGATTTTTGACGTTTTCTACGGGATTCGATATCGATTCGATTTTCGACCACAGAAATAGCTTTTGACAACTGTTGTCAATTTTGAAAATGCAGATTAATTCGAATTTTACTGAAGAAGTCGAAGATAAAGTATGGTGTTCGATTCGCGGTAACGGTCATAACACACTTGATGAATTACACCCCTCGCCTGACGGCTCGGTCTGCAAAATTCATTTGCGTGTGTTATGACTTACATTACCGCACATCGAACAATATACCATTATTTGATGTATGAGGTGAAAATTTCATTATAATTACCTCTGCGAATAGATTTTTACATACGCAATTTTGAAGGTTGCTTTAGTGATGGAAATCTTTGGCGCCTGCAGAATGAACGAATTGGCGAATATGCTATATTCCGATATTGAAGATCGTGGGTCGGTAATCGTGATTAACGTGTCAAAAACGAAGAAGGATATAAATAGGACATTTGAAATAATTGCTGAAGAAGATCTAGGTGCAGCTCGTTTGGTGAGATAATATTCTGCATAGCGTCCGGAGGGCGTTCTTCGTGGCTTATCGAAATAAGAAGTGTACTCTTCAGCCTGCCGGCAAAAATACCTTCGTTAAGATTCCGAGTAAGGTTGCTGAATGGTTGAGTTTAGATTATCCGTAAGATGAACATCCGCGACTTTGGTTTCCGATGCGGGAGCCTCAATGACTACACTAAAGAGACATGGTGATTAGAAAAGTTCTTCTGTTGCGGAAGGCTATCTGGCTGAGAGTATGTTGCAGAAAAATAAGGTGGCGAAGATGATAGCTGGTGTGGAGGGAGAGCCATCTACAGCATCAGTTACGGTTCCTGGAGTGTCGATGATAGCATCGCGTGAAGCACAAACATCCTTTGAAGACGGTTTCTGGAGAATCGTTCAAGACTACAACTGAAAGGAATGTTCATAACGAAATGGCAGTCTCATCGACGAATTGCGAACAAAATATGTCATCTTTTGTACCTATCTGGCTACGATACTTTTAGCGGAAATTTTAAGAATTCTGAATTGCTCTTATTTTTCCGATAAATAAATGAAAGATTTTTTATAGTAAAAAATAAATATATCATATTTCCCTTGGGAAATATTAGTGTCTTATGACATATGGTAACTAAGGCGATATTGCTCAGTATCGTTTCGATCAGCAAAAAAATATTAATAAGCGGGGATAGAAAATGACAATCCAATTACGACAAATGAATGATGAGAGCATTCAAAGCGACCGAGGAAGAGCAAAGCAGCGATTTCGCAAGACGGAAAATAGCAAAGAAAAATTAAATGGACTACGGTTTTCGAACCACAACTGTTTTCCGGAGGCTCGTGGAAAAGACTCCACCACGATATTTTTTACTGGAATAATCAATGAGCGGTGGAATAGATTACCGAGCACTCGTTCGGTCAGTGGACACATCTCATCCACCAAAATTTCGGGGGCGAGTGATGAAGCTCACAGGCCGTGTGTTATCCCAAAATGACTGCAGCAACTATACTCCATTCACTTTTATAAAGTATCTTGGTGGGCCATGGTATATAGGCCTACCACACGCTCAGGCTTTACGACAGTTTTGCTTGCGCAAACCGGCTTGAACGCTGAACACTGAGCGTGCGGTTGGGTATTTGGGTAAATTGTATACAGTTTTCCCAACCGCACGCTCAGTGTTAAGTGTTCAAGCCGGTTTGCGCAAGCCAAACTGTGGTGAAGCTTGATCGTGTGGTAGGACCATTAAGTTTATCAAGTTCTTTTACTTAAAACGGACGCAGGTTGGCACTCGTGAAAATCAAGCGACATTGCCAAGTCTACTTTCTAATTACTCTTTTTTAAATTTGTGAATGGAGTTAGTTCTTTTGAGCTGTGACGCAAGATTCGTAGTATCACTACATTTTCTTACTGAAGTATTTCAAGTTGCGCAAAGAGGTATTTAATTGTCCTCTGTAGGCTTATTTCTTGAGAATTTTGAAAAGTGGGGATTTCCATACGTCCGTCTGTTCTGTTCGTCTAAAAGTTTTTCTATCGGGTTAATGAACTATCACAAAGTAACGGACTATTCTGTCCATTATTTTTCAGTAAAATTTCAACACTCGGTTCTTGATTTCCGTACAAGAAAATAGCATAACTGAATCTTCCAATCATGTTTATACTCGTACACGTGAAATATTTCCAGTATTAACAGAAAAAAATTTTCTTCAATATTCGTCAGATCTTTGGAATTATTGAATTCACACAATATTTCCTCAAATTAATTGTTTTCCAAAGTAAATAAACATTTTGATGAATACGTAATTTCTACGATTTTTATGTAGAAACGGCAACATTGCGTCCATATCTGACAGAAGAATGAGTATAACCTAACATTTTCAAAATATACGCGGTGAAATGTGTCGGAATTCCAGCGCCAACCGGGCTACTTTATAAAAGTGAATGGAGTATACACAGTCACTTCTACTGGGTGTCCACCGCTCGCTAGTCTATTATATAAAATTCTCCTATTTGCACTTTGTGGCCGAACTCCTCCGAAACGGCTAGACCGATTTTCGTGGAATTTTGTGAGCATATCGGGTAGGACTGGGAATCGGCCAACATTTATTTTTTATCCCCTTAAATGTTCCAAAATTTTATTTTGATTTTTCTGAACGAAATTCCTTTTTATTTTTTATTATACAGCACACAAAAATACCTACAACCCTAAATTTTCACCCCTCTACCTGACCTAACGGAAACGTATAACAAAAACTGCTTATTTATTGCCTTTAAGGCGGAAAGGAGTTCGCGGGGTCAGCTAGTTATGTTATGTTATGTAATTATTGATTCGATATATCAATCGGCGATACAGGCTGAATTATATTCACCTTGTTAATGATTTTCGAGTTTCTTCAAATTTGGATTTGGTATTTTTGAGAAGAAATTGCGAAAGACGGGATCAACCATATTCTTCCAAACCACCCAACAACTAAGGTAAATGAAGGAGCGAATCAATTTTATTGCATTACAATCATTGTTTTTAACTTTGTAGGCTCTTCAACAACTTCAGTCAACATAGAACACTAGTGTTGGGAATGATTGATATTTTGATCTCCCTATCCTTGATTATGAATGTCAGTATGAAGGAAATATAATTTCGAGATAAAAAGTCATATTTTTAATATTCTCGTTACAATTTGTTCATTTTCCTGCTTTTAAATTAACATTTGGCGACCGTGACAGGACTTTAGAAGCTAGGAAATGAATGTTATCAAGAAGGAACGAGAATGGATGAGAAAACAATTCTCAAAATGCTGCAGAGAGTTGGACCAGATGATATTAGATAAGGCCACAAATGAGCAGCATCTGTTACCAGTATTGAGACAATTAGAAGATAAAAGCGAAAGACTGTTCAGAGCGGATGAAAATATCAGAACATCATTATTATCTTCAGACATCGACGACTCGGCGTTTGAAGAAGAATTAAATGGAGTTGAATTTTTCCGGGAAGAATTAATAAAATACAGATGTAAGTGCGAATTCTTCCTCAAGAAAGAAGAGTTTGAGGATGAATCACCGGGCAACTTGTATTTGGAATCGACAAATGCCCGCAGAAAGGTGATTAATGTTTGCAAAGATGAGAATACGCTAAATTTAAAGCAAGATGTTGAGGAAGAATATAACGAAGATGATTCAAGAGAAGATGCTAGCGGCCTATGTTTCCGTCTGCCACTCGAGGGTATGGAATCTAAGCTGGAATTGAGAAACAATGATTCGAATCCAGGGAAAGAACTGAAGAAAAACATCATGAATGAAGCTAAAGGAAGAGAAACGCTTTGTGTACTGAAAAACAGCAAGGAGGTACAGTTCTACTTGGACTCGACATCTGAAAATAAATTGAAGAAGGATTTCCTGACCGTGAACGTGATAGAAAGATTTGAGAAGAATGACGTCAGCGAAAAGATTGTAAACGATATTGAAACGATGCAACTAGCTGTAGAAGCTATTTCTAATAATACAGACGAAAGCGTGAAAAATATTGACAACTGTGTGATTGTGGTTACTGGACTTGACGAGAAAGCCTCGATGAAGATAGTTTCGAGGAAGGAGAAGACTTGGAAGAGAAGGAAGAAACTGTTGTAGCACTGAAACGTTATAGTTATTAATGAGAGTTTGAGCTTAACAATTTCAATATTCCATAAAATTGTTAAGGGGGGAGAATGTTGGGAATGATTGATATTTTGATCTCCCTATCCTTGATTATGAATGTCAGTTTGAAGGAAATATAATTTTGAGATAAAAAGTCATATTTTTATTATTCTCGTTACAATTTGTTCATTTTCCTGCTTTTAAATTAACAACTAGGGTCCTATTTCGAAAAATTAGGACCTCAGGAGAATTCCTTCATAAGGGGCCTTCTGCCTCAAGTCACCCACCAACAACATCATGACGAACAATGGATGAGTACAATCATTTGTTTGAGGTCAGAAGTTTTCAAAGGTTTAGATAATCATCGAACCACCCGGCGCCCTTATGTTATTTTCCCAAAATAGTATATTGTATAATCAGTGGGAAAAGCATAATATTCCCAAACGACTGGAGTTTGGGAATATGCTTTTCCCACCAGGCCCGGATCTACGATTTTTTCTGACCGGGGCAAAAATTCATGATGGCGCCCCCCTCCCCAAGGTTGGAAACGAGAACTGAATGCTTTGAAAATGAATATACAGTGTAATTTTTTTGGGTGTTTCATTAGAAGTATTCCAGGAAGGAATTTCGATACGACTTCAAGATTCTGTATTTTTGTTTTAGAGTACATGAACTTGAATTTTAAAATATTTTCAACCGGAATCTACTTCCGGTTCTACCGGAAACGAATGTGAACTTCGTTATTTCAAATGCAACACCCTGTATATTTATACATACATGTTTGAATTCTTGGTTTAATTCTGCACTGATTCGATGTATGATATGCGCAACCACTTCGAGTGATTGTTGAGTTATTGTCAAATTTGTTGACAGAAAGAGTGTCACAAATTAGTGTTTATATCTTCAAAATCCCTCATTGGAAGAAATTTTTTTCGCCACAGTGGAACAAGAGAAATTACGCTGATACAGCTTCTTGTATAAATTATGAGGAAATATTATACAGGGTGTCTGAAACAGGGCTTCAAAGTGAGCCTCAATAAAAAAGGAATATCATTTTTTTTCAAATGGTAACCATATAATTTTGTAATTCCGATCGATTGCTCGTCAAAAACTAGTTAGAGTGTGCCAAACATTTCATGCATTTGAAATCAGTAATTTTGCCGTTATTGAATAAACCCATAGTGCTCGATCAATAAAAATGAGTAAGAATGACAATTCCTAACATAGCCTACTTTGAAATAGACGAGCATACCACTGAATTTGACTGAGCTAAACCTGGCTTCAGTCGTGAAATTCTGTCAAAATCAGTGGTATGCTAGTCTATTTCAAAGTAGGCTATATTAGGAATTAGGAATTGTCACTCTCACTCATTTTTATTGATCGAGCACTATGCAAAACAAGCAATAATAAAAAGGTACGCTAGAATGATATATCAAAAGTCTGTTCTTTTTGCGGCGAATGTGACACATAAACAAAGCAGATAATGAATGATGACTAAATGAAAAAAACTTAGTTTAAAACTGACATATTCTTACTATTGACATAGCCTACTTGAAAATTATCTTGATAAACCGGATGTTTAGACAACATGGCTTTATTTAGTCGTGAAATTCGAACTACTGATTTTGAATATGCTATTGCTATTGACGAGCAATCGATCGGAATTACAAAATTATATGGTTCCCATGCATTTGAAAAAAAATGAGATTTCATAGAGTTTAATTGAGGATCACTTTGAAGCCCTGTTTCAGACACCCTGTATAATATTTCCTCATAATTCATACAAGAAGAAGTATCAGCGTACTTTCTCTTGTTCCACTGTGGCAAAAAAAGTCTTACAATGAGGGATTTTGGAGATATTAACTCTAATTTGTGACACTCTTTCTGTCAACAAATTTGACAATCAGGCTATAACTCAACAATCGCTTGAAGTGGTTACGCATATCATGCATCGAATCAGTGCAGAATTGAACGAAGAATTCAAATATTTAAAAATACACAGGGTATTACATTTGAAATAACGAAGTTTACATTCGTTTCCGATAGAACAGGAACTAGATTCCGCTTGAAAATATTTAACAATTCAAGTTCATGTACCTACCTACTCTAAAACAAAAATACAGAATCTTGAATTTGTATCAAAATTCCTGTATATATAAAATTTTTCATTTGGGTAATAATGAATTCATAATAAATAATAAAAATAAATTCTAATAATAAGAAAAAATCACAAGGAAAGAAATTGGATTTTGTTCTTCACATCTTTACGCGGCGCGTTTTTTTTTTTAGGGAACGCACCCCTCATTGATTTAAAAGATTTTTGGCATAGTGATGGTTTATCATGTTTCCATGCAACAGTTCCGATTTTAGCACTAGGGTATTAATTTTTTCCGAGAAAATCCAAAATAATTTTTTTTAACCTCTGGTTGATTTTGGCGCCCCCTCGAGCTGGCGCCCGGGGCAAGCGACCCGCTTGCCCCCCCCTAGATCCGGGCCTGTTTCCCACGAATATTACATACTGTGCAGTGCGGTAAGAATATTACCGTACTGTTATTTTCGAATTGCTTAGCAACTGCACACTATTCTGGAATGTTGAGCTCTGCGCATCGAAAACAGGTCAAAATAGTGTCACTTTTCCCACGATCAGAATAAAAATAGTTATTTTTGTATCTAGTGCGCGAAATGCTACTTTGGTGATCGAGACCTAATTTTTTTTAACGAGGCGCAGCCGAGTTAAAAAAAAATAGTCGAGATCACCAAAGTATTTCGCGCATGAGATGCAAACAAAATTTTTTCTACAAACGTTCGAGCACTGGCTGCACCATAAATGTTAACATCGTAAATAATAAATAGAATTAAGTAGTGTTCAATTTTCTCACAATTTGAAAGCCTTAATTATTGTTATACATTAATAAATAAATGATATTTTGGATTTTTGCTTGATTGAGGAACATAAAGGTTAAAATATAAAAATCCCATATAGTTCACATGCAGTGTGCGAAGTAAGTATTTCGCACACTGCTTCGCGCACAGTGTCATGGTAACGAAGGAAAATGAAAAAAAGGGTCACTTCGCATATTGTTGTCTATGCGCGAACCTTGTCATTTTTTGACGTTTGTAGAAAAATAATATTTTTTGCACGATGGAACGAATTCTGTTAGTTACCGCGTTTGTTGCTAGATCGGTAGGTTATTTTTACTGCTTGCTAAGATGAACTGATCGGTAAGTGAAAATGATTGAAATTCATTGAAATAAGGAAATAACACAAACAATTCGAATTCAGTTCATTCAATACTGAAAGTGAAAGTAAAATTATCACAATTGCTGATGGAAATACCACTGGATTGAGTAGTAGCCGAATAAACAGAAAACTCTGATGAATTCAACATTTCATGTGGCAACTCACTACGTTCCGCTGTAAGCAATTATTTTGTAGCAAAGTCGAGTTTAATCTCCACGAAATCTTCAAAGTAACTTTCAGCCAAAGTCGAGGACCGCCATCCACCGTTTCGTTTCAGTCCTAATACATCTACCTAGGAGCATAGAATAACTGGAGGGAAGGCTTCATACGCTCGACAGATCATTTTGAACTGCCAATAACGGCGGAGGTTAGAGTTTCGTGTGACGCCCGATAGATGGGCGCTGTGATCGTTTATAAAACTACATGTCGCATATCTTGTCTGTGGCGCCACAATTCCAAAGAATATCATGTGGCTGTCATTGTTATTGATACATTTATGCTTCTTTTTAATTGAAAATGGCCATAAATCCGTTCATCGACAATATTGATGACATATCATCGCTTTATTCTAATCAACTTTAGTGCTTCTTTAAAGAATTTATTCATTTCTTCTCTTGTAAAAACAGCAGATTTTTTGGGTTTGTAACCAATAGATTTCCTTTTGAGGAATGCTATAAGGGTTGCAAACTTGGATATGTCAATACCGTCGTTTAAAAATATTTTGCTTTTCAACATTGAATATTCGGCCCAAAGACTTCCAGGCGATCTCAGTTTTTCTAGTCGTCGAACAATAGGCCAGTAACACTTTTTCATTGATTTGGCTGCCTTTACTCTGAATCCGTCCCTTGTGAGTATTGTATGTACTCTCGTAGCGGACTTCCGATTTCTCGGAAATAACTGAAGAACAGCCGATTTCCCAGGCTGTTTGAATTTCATTTTCTTCCGAAGATTCTTTATCGCTCATTTTTCAACACTAGTAAATTCAGTTGATTATTGTCACATTGACAATCTACTAAGTTTTCATCGCCAAGACAACGCCTTATATTATATTCCTACTCAGCATTGATAAAGCCACGAATTTGTCGGATAATTTTATAATTTTGAACATTCAGTAAAAATTGAGTCTATCGTGCAAAAAACGCTATAAGTATCTGGAACGTGAAGGACTACCGACCTCAGACCAAGACTATTGTCTTCGATCGCTAAAATGCCCTTACCGTTCTCTATACTTCATATACTATTTGATATCCACACCCTTCTCCTCTGCAGTTAAGCTGCGAGTAGCACCCTTGAAAACATATTTTATTTATTTGCTACCATGAATCTCGGGGATTGAAATTGAAATGAAAACGTAACAATACCGGACATCCGGCTCAAAGGAACTGTATTCAAAATATTAAAGAAAAACAAATTCTGACTCACCTATTCTGCAGTCAACGACTGGGCGAACGTATTCCACTGATTAAGAGGAAAGGGATAAAAAGGAAATGAAAATATTTTTATAAACCATCAACAAACTCTTGATGCAGAATAGCAATGTCTCACAATTAGAATAAAACTACTGAAAATTGTCTCTGTTTCTCGAATCCAAATTTAATTCAAAATCATCGAAATTAATTCCGCAAAATCGAATAAACACCTAATCTTCGATAAGTAACCCAAAACTAAACGTAAAACAAAAACCATCTACCCAGGTGCGGGGCATATGAACGAAATATCGCTCTTGAAATTGAACAATAAAACATGAATTGTCATAGACGTCAACATTCCAATCTTTGATTAGGAAACTCATCGATTTCAAAAAGCGAGTAACCATACCCAATTGATTATTTTCTAATATTTCAATAAAAAACGGCACAACCAACTTCCCTTCCATTCGCATCGTTCAGTAGATAATCAAATTACCTTTCATTTGATATATCACAATCATAAAACTTACATAATAATGGAATAGCCTTATTGCTCAACTTAAAATAATGGGTTAACATCTCAGTGGATGGAACAGCGAGATTTTCATGTTTTCATGGTTATGAGCTGTCACTCCGGACAGAAACACAGAAATAATATGTCACTTACTAATTAAATATAGGCAATTTTAGCTTCAATAATTTCTGCAATATGTTTATTACACAAACAGTAACCCAAAACTATTTCAAAACTGGAGAGAAAAGATGAAAATCACGATCAAAACTAATCGACATAATACTCACTTGGCATTTCGGCAAAAATTTCTGTGTTTCAGTTCTGTGTGACAGCTCATATCCATGGAAACATGAAAATCCCAGTGTTCCACCAACTTGAGATGTTTACCGACTTTTCAACTTGTTAATAGTATTGTATTTCACTATAAGTTCTATGAACAATAATTCTTCCTGTGGACGGACGGAAAAGTAAGTCATAAGTTACGTAGCAACTATTTCTCCTCCTAGGCAGAGCAATGGAGCTTTTCGATGATCCTACCATCGAAAAATTACGTTATCATACGTTTGGAAGTAACTGTATATTATTTCATTTTATAGCGAGCTTTTGAGTTTCCGCCGAACGTATTGAGGCAGTTAATTGAAAGCGAGCCATGAAAAGTCACTTCTCCGAATGAAATATGTCATTTTAATTTCAAACATTTTGAAATTCATGGAAATCTGAATATCCACTTTTAGATTTACATTCGTTATAATTGAGTGAACATTGGAACATGTGTCTATTTACGCTTGTCTTGCAAAATTCATCTTTTGCATAACAACACTTTTCCTACCGCGAGAGAGGAAAAGTAGGTCATAGCAACCTAGGAGCATAGAATAACTGGAGGGAAGTACAGTGGCTTTATACAGGACAGTGGCGACAATAGACGTTCACGTTTTGATTGGTCGGACTGTTTTCGACCACTAATGGCGGATTTTCATTGTTTTCATTGTTATTGATACATTTATGCTTCTTTTGAATTGAAAATGGCCATAAATCATAACATAGACAATATTGATGACATATCATCGCTTTATTCTAATCAACTTTTTATGCGCAATTATATGGGAAGTTTGTGATCGGTAATAAATTTGTCAAAACAATATCCTCATCGGAAAAAGCGAACATTCAGGTAAGTATTATTATTATTATACGGGAAGACTGAGGTTTTATCTGTTCTCGTGTATTATACGCAGAATTGGATGGTACCCCGTTTACATTCCCTTTGCTAACAGATTCGGATCGGGAAACAGATTTTATTGCCAAACGTACGATAACAACGTCAGTTCTCGCCTGACAGGATCATCGAAAAGTTCTATCTATATTCACTTTTCCCTCCGGCGCCGGCGGCAGGAAAAGTGTTGCTACGAAAAAGATTACTTGGTTACCATGAACATAGATGCATAGAATACAAAAACTTTCAATTCAAACGTTATTTTTATTCGATAAAGTTACATTAAAAATGTACAATTTTCATGAATTTGAAAACGTTTGGAAAAAAATGGCATATTTCATTCGGAGAAGTGACTTTTCGTGGCCCGCTTTCAATTATCCGCCTCACTCCGGCGGATAAACCCAAGCTCGCCACGAAAAGTGACACTTCTCCTCCTAATGAAATAATATACTATTTCTTCCTATTTTAAATCTGTTCCTTGTAGCCATTTCTTTACACGTGTTTCAGATTATTTAAAAATGCTTTGTCAACCCCTTTGAAGAAATGAAGAAGGATTTACATTCGAAGAAGATGCCCTCCAATATGAATATTTGTACACAAATCCAATATCCCTACACTTATACGGGGAGACAGAGTTTTTGCTGAGGTTTTTATCTGTGCTCTTGCATCATACGCAGAACTGTATGGTGCCCCGTTTGACATTCCTCTGCTAATACTGAGATTAGGAGCGGGGAATGGATCAATATGTTTGTTTGAATGATCTGTTCCTTGTTGCCTTTTCGAGACACATGCCATATTTGGAATCAAATCTGTACAGCTCCATTTCATAAGAATATATATATATGCATTATATTGTCGGATTTACGAAAAATAGTATAATATTTCATTAGGAGGAGAAGTGTCACTTTTCGTGGCGAGCTTGAGTTTATCCGCCGAACGGAGTGAGGCGGATAATTGAAAGCGAGCCACGAAAAGTCACTTCTTCTCCGAATGAAATATGCTATTTTATTTCCAAACGTTTTCAAATTCATGAAAATTGTACATTTTTAATGTAACTTTATCGAATAAAAATAACGTTTGAATTGAAAGTTTTTGTATTCTATGCATCTATGTTCATGGTAACCAAGTAATCTTTTTCGTAGCAACACTTTTTCTGCCGCCGGAGGGAAAAGTAAATATTTCTCCGCCTAGGCGGAGAAATAGAACTTTTCGATGATCCTGTCAGTCGAGAACTGACGTTGTTATCGTACGTTTGGAAATAAAAGTATGTATTGCTTTCCTTCGAAAGAATATATATTATGATATAGTAACAAATGGTACCTAAGAAGTAATAACAACTAATAATCATTAAAGATAATTTTATTAAGGATAGCCATGTTGTATGTAGCTACGAACGACGTTGTCGCCTTCTCGTGACCTTGCGGCGAACTGACAAGTTCGGACGTTTTTGGCAGTTCATTTTTGTAGCGGAGCGTTCTCTTTAGTTATTCTATGCTCCTAGATAGCAACTATGGCTGGGAAATAGAACTTTTCGATGATCCTGTCAGTCGAAAGATGGCGTTGTTATCGTACGTTTGGAAAGAAAGTAGATTATTTCTTGAGGAGAAATGTCACTGTTCATGGAGACCTTGAGTTTAATTGAAAGCGACCCATGAAAAGTCACTACTCCTTCGAATAAAATATGTTATTTTATTTCCAAACATTTTGAAATGCGTGAAAATCTGAATATTCACTTCCGGATTGACATTTACGATCGTTATAATTGTTCACGCCAAGTGAACGTTTCAGATTAACTTTTCATAATTTTCATTTCATGTAAATTAATTTGGTTTCTCCGATACCAGGCGAACTCCCATGTGGAGTGTAGGCGCGGGAAGAAACCCGTCAGCTGATGTGTAGCACATATTTCGTATATTTGTTTAATTTTCATTTTCAATTAAGTTCATTGATTGCCTCGATCGTGAATATATCTGCTACCGCTATTTCTTCTGTTTCCTCTCGTGAATTTAGAAAAGTTCAGTTTTTCTTGTGATTCACAATTTTAGTGATTTCGATTCATTCAATTACATTTAGTTAAGAACATTCGTTTGTGCGAATTTGGTTCGAAAAGGACTGTTACCAGTGGCGTGGTGATTATTATACCACAAGGATAAATGTGCTTATAATTTGACACCTTTAGCAACGGATTTTCACGTCATCTTCATTCCATGTTCGTTTGTCGAGCTCGATCACTCTGTTCATGGAAATAGGAGTAACCGACAAGATCTGGTTGACCGTTTTGCTGAAATAGGTAAGACCTTGCAATTGTTAATTTGGGTACATTTATCTTTTCATTTGTGTTGGGTTTCAATAAAACTTTATTTTCATATACAATCCATTAGCTCTCTTTTTTTTTCTATTCGGAAACTTGGTAAGTTTTCAATCATTTAGTAAAGTTAAACCGCACTTCAGTTGGTTAACTGAAACTCTACCCAACAATAATTGAGTGAAAAATAGAATATTTGCCTAGTTACGTTTGTCTCGCGAAGTTCATCTATTACATAACAACACTTTTCCTGCCGCCGCGCCGGCGGGAAAAGTAAGCCATAACAACGATTTCTCCTCCCAGGCGAAGAAATAAAACTTTTCCATGATCCTGTCACTGGCAAACTGATTTTGTTATCGTACGTTCGGAAATAATTACATAGTACCTATATTATGCAACAATGAGCATATTATGGCTATTATTCAGGAGGATGAGTGCGTTAATATGAGAGTAGGATATCCATCTTTGTCCTCGACGGTTGAATTATTTTTTTTGTAATAAGTTTTATTTCCAAACGTACGATAACAACGTCAGTTCTCGACTGACAGGATCATCGAAAAGTTCTATTTCTCCGCCTAGGCGGAGAAATATTTACTTTTCCCTCCGGCGGCAGGAAAAGTGGTTGCTACGAAAAAGATTACTTGGTTACCATGAGCAATATGAACATAGATGCATAGAATACAAAAACTTCCAATTCGAACGTCATTTTCATTTGATAATGTTGCATTAAATGTACAATTTTCATGAATTTGAAAACGTTTGGAAATAAAATAGCATATTTCATTCGGAGAAGAAGTGACTTTTCGTGGCTCGCTTTCAATTATCCACCTCACTCCGTTCGGCGGATAAACTCAAGCTCGCCACGAAAAGTGACACTTCTCCTCCTAATGAAATAATATACTATTATTACCAAACGTACGATAACAGCGTCATTCATCGACTTTCGACAGGATCATCAAAAAGTTGTATTTCTCCGCCTAAAAGGAGAAATAGTTAGGTACTATGGCTTACTTTTCCCTACGGCGACAGAAAAAGTGTTGTTATGAATAGATGAATTTTGTAGGACACCCGAAATTATGCAAATGTTCAATTTTTCACTCAATTATAACGATCGTGAATGCCAATCCAAAAGTCTTTGAAAATAAAATAATATATTTAATTCGAAGCGACTTTTCATGGCTCGCTTTCAATTACCCGCCTCACTTCGTTCGGCTCACCATGAAAAGTGGCACTTCTCCTCCTTATGAAATAATATAATTACTTTCATTTCTACGAACAAATTGCCTTTACAATCCGGAGTGGAGCGAGAGAAAACGGACACAGAACATCTAATAAATACGGATCTAACTCTCTCTCTCCTCTCTTCTAGCCAGAGAGAGAGAGAGAGAGAGAGATCCGAATTATTAGATGTTCTGTGTCCGCTCCACCTCGGAATGGGAATTGACGATTCAAGTTCATCTCCGAGCCACCTAGCGGCAGGAAATGAAATAACCTGAGTGGGTTGGCTTATTTTTTACTATGTGGAAAGCTTCGATTTCTACATTAATTACCGGTTGATTTTTTTATTTCAGTGAAGTGATTTAGAAAAGTTGTGTTCAAGATTCTGTTTTATTTCTGTTTGAACATTGTTTCGTGTCCCCAGAATATAATTATTGGATGAAGTTGTGGGTCACTAGGACGAAAACAAGAGTAGGTATATTGTCTTTATTTAATTTTAGTTCAACTTTATCCAATAATTGTGATAAGTGATTACTGATCAGAAATGTCGAAATCACATTCGTTTTGTTGCGTTTATGAATGCAATAGTAGGTAAAGCCAACAGGGATACAGTCTCATTTCATTATTTTCCCAAGTTCAACAGTTTTAAACTGGAAATTACTGGTAAAAATGGGTTTGTCGAGAAAGTTGACATAAGAAAAATTTGAGGTGTGGAAAGAAAATAACTGATGCCATGCGAGCTTGTTCAAAAGCATTTTGAAGAGTCTGCATTTGATATTCAAAGTAAGGTGTTTAAATATCGGTCAAGTTCCATGTGTATTAATTGTATATCACTTCCACAAATAATAATGTGACCGGCATTCAAGACCGCTTCTATTAAATGTTTGAGAATTGGATATTGGATGATTATTTATAAATTTCAATGAACTCGCCTTCTCAGACGTTCCTAATATTTGGAGTCGATTCCAAATATCGGAAATATTCACTAATGCTATAAGAAACACATTCATTTCACGTTCCATCGTAATTTTTCCTCGCGAATAACCTTATGTCAAACCTTATGTTTACAAATCTTACCCACTCAGGTAGCCTCGTGATGTAGAGGGCGCAGCCTACCCTGACTACCCTTGAATGGCGAATACCGAATGCGCCTAATAATAGATATGACATTCAATAGAATTCTTTGTTCACAAAAATTCGAATTTTCTATTGATATAGTCTGTGGATGAATTATGAGCACTTTGTTCGATTCTTGCTTTCACAACACGCTGAATATAAACTATTTATTCTAGTATATTGAAAATGCTTGGGGTCACCTCTGAAAAACCCATAGTACAGTTCACAAGGCAAACACGATTTCGGACTTCTACATAGAAGTCCTCTTTTGCTTCTCCAATGAAGATAATTCCATGTAATTTTTTTCAGGTTTGCGTAAAGTCTATCCTTATTATTTTACCTTCACCACTTTCACCAAGGGCAGATGGGTCGGAGAGAAGATTCTGGATGTATTTGCTCGCGAGTTTAGGGCGCACCCGGCGGAGGAGTATGAAAGGTGCATCCAAGGAGGGACTCTGACAGTGAATTATAAGAAAGTGTCGACTGATTATAAACTGAAACACAATGATCTTCTCGCAAATATTGTCCACAGGTAAATATCATTTTTAAATCAAACTAGCTGGCCGGCGAACTTTGTTCCGCCTAAATGATACTTACGGTGGATTTCACAAATCGTTATCACCGGTGATCGGAGATCAATAGCTTGGTTCTCTAATTTTCAAACTGTCGAATCGAGTTGATTCTATATCAAGCTCCGATCACCGATGATTATTACGCTTTGTGAAACCGAACGTCAAAGTTGAATCAACTAATCATTGCTATTTTTTCAAGCAGGAGATAAATTAAGCAAAATATACAAAATTTAGTAACATTGTTATTTTCTTTGAATGCTTCACAGTTTTCTCATTGCTGTACCTAAATAAAAATATAAATCACGATCGAATTATATGGATGAGAAATAGTTCCAATGATTAATTATCTCTGATCACTGTAGAAACTATTTTAGTTCTGCCAATACAACGCTGAAAATTCGAATTGAAGTACTTTGTCTATGGTTCTTTAATCTCACTTCACAGAATACAAATACGCTAAGACGTTTTTTTTATTTTTCTTCTTGACAGACATTTTTGTTTTGGTCCACAGCACTGAGTTGGAGGCAACTCAAATTACACACTATTTGTTTACATCGCCATATAACGGGGAGAATATCAAACGAAGTACCTACGATTAAGCTGTAGCGTAACTGTAACTGTAGCGACACCTAGTGGCCTCACTCAAAAGAAGGAGAAGCATTTCCTGTATAAGTAAAATTTTCATCGATTTTTTTTTCAAAGTTTTATTGTATTTTATAATAACCAGACCGTAGACGAATCCATATATGAAGATTCATAACAATCAGTCCATCCGATCTCGAGTTATAAATGGTGTAACCAACATATTTTTTATATTTATATATATATAATCGAAAATTCGTTGCTGATAAGTTATTAGATAGAAAATTGGATAGTGGGAATTGCAGTAATTAATGAGGAACTCTTTTTTCTTTGCTCGAGCTTTCGAGATATTTATTTATCTCTTCATCAGGAAAACTAAAATAAAAAGAAAACGGTAGAAACAAATAAGATGATATCATGAAAAACTTACGAAATTGAGAATGTATAAAAAGATGGAGGTTTCTAAAATTGACATCACTAACTTAGGTGTATAAAAATTGAAAACATATATTACTTTCTTAATATAAATATATAGATATAGATATAATGTCTATAGATAATGATCGTCTGATATAAATATTATACTGCAAGATAAGGGATGTCGATCGATTAAAAAAAAAAAAAAATTTCACATGTGCCTTGTCTTTTCATTCTTGTAATTTATGACTGATATTGTTTGTTACTTTATGTATTTAAACTATGAACATCATTTAGTTAAACCTCACATTCGGTAAGATGGAGTGTGAGATTTCTGATTGTTGATTTTTTCATGATTATTGTATGTTTTTTGTAGTTGCCCTGAAGAAGAAACGAAAATTGTTTCGAAAGCTTGGTATGAATAAAGAGTAAACTTAGAGTTGTTTTCTGATCGACATCCCTTATCTTGCAGTATAATATAGATATAGATATATAGATATTCGGATTATGACAAAACCAGGTGGATGCTGATGTATGATTACTTGGAATGGAACAGCCGGGTATGACATTTTTGGGAATTCTCTAGAGAACTAAAATATTTTGGGACCTGAGCACTTCCGGTTATACAAGGAGTGAAAATAAATTTGTTCAAAAAATTTTATTTTCAATTTATTCGTTTCTGATATGATTGAATTTTCAATGGTGAATACATTTCTGTTAAAACCATTGTATTCATTCAAATAGTTTTCAAAATATTGAAAAAAAAACCTGAAAAAAAGTCAGATATTCAAAGTCAGTATTATGTTCATTATAAGCTTTTATTTAGTTTCACCTGTCCCGGTGTCTCTCTGTCTGTCTGTCTGTCCCTCTGTAATCAAATCTTGCAAGTTAAATATGACACACTTCCAATCGTCCGATTGATTTGAAATTTTGCTGGTGACAATGAATCGTGAAATATTTTTTATACAAAAAAACAAAATGGCGGCTCCAAAATGGCGGATGAGTTTTGTAATTATGATCCGATTCCATTCAAAATTAGTATCTGGGGGTATTTGGGTTCGAAAATGATGATACTATTGTTAAAATTGGGAAATTCAAGATGGCGGCCACAATATGGCGGACGAGTTTTGTAATTGTGATCCTATTCTATTCAAAATTGGCATATGGGAGTTTTCTGGGTCGGAAATTACGATTCTTCAAATTTGAGGAATTCAAGATGGCGGCTTCAAAATGGCGGATGAGTGTTGTTATGAAAGCTTGTCTTCAAAAAGGTTTTTTGATAATTAGGCTTGTTTTTCTTATTCTGAACATACCGAGTGTGAACCATAGAAATCATAATATATAAACTTACTCTAGAATGCTAAATCAATTGGACCGAAGTGTTGTAAAAATTTCAGTGTGGTCCACAATGCGCATACGTGCCATCAGGTTGTTTCTGAACAGGGTCGGCTTCAATAAAATGTTATGCTGTTATTGATACAGTTGGATTTAATCAATTCATAATTAGTATTCGACACTTACTAGTTGTTTTGAACATATTGATAATTTTCAACAGCTATTTGAATGGTAAATTTGGAATCATCAGCGACTGGAAGATAACCTGAAAATCTTTCATTATTCCAAAACCTCTTCAGGCGTTGAAAAAACCCGGTTTTGGTATAAAAATTAATTCAAGGATCAAGGAAGACAAATTCTGGTTAACAAACAACGAATCTTTTGGTAAAGTACAGAAAAAAAATCAAATGAGCAAAATATACTAATATATCCCTTAAGGACAGTTCTATTCTTCGGTGTTCCTGAAAATAGTGGAAACATGAAAATGTATTGTACATTTGTACATCTGCCAATGCGTTACTCTGCATCGTTTCATGAGTGAATTCTGATACCTACATTCATTCTTCAAGTCATTTGTCTTTTTGAGTTCCGAGTATATTCCAAAATCAATCTGTTATCTGAATGAAACTGCAAAGTTTTAATTCAACATATTTTATTTTCGAGTTCGCATTATCCATTAAAAGATGGTTTACTCACAACAATTCATGATTTTTCATAATGAATTGCGTTCTTTTGCTATATAAAGAAGACAAGGAAACCACAACACTATACAGTTCATTGTTTGTCGGATACGAAAAAATCCAAATCGAACACAACACACAACAAAAGCAAAATGCACACGATGAATATCAAACACGAAAATAACAGTTAAGCACCAGTGAACTAGTTTGTCTATGCAGTAAACAAAACTGTGGCTGCACACTGACACTGGACCCGTTCCTGCCTATACTTTCACTAAGGTCATTTCAAAGTCATTTGCCATGAGACAGAAAAAGCGGTGTTGCGCGGTCTATATCTATTTAGTGAAACCTACTACATAACTGCTCTAATTTTCTCACCAATTCCACAAATATTGCAATTCACTTATGATATTAATGTGTCTAATAGTCGTAGGAAGTCGCGCATGAGCTATAAAATAAGTTTGTTACTCAATGAAATATTTTTATTGTTTAATTATATTGAACTTAAAATAGAACCGACAAAACATTTAGGGACTTGGCATCGTTCTACCTGAAATTTCCTAATGGTAAGCATGCGCACATTGTGAATCAGTTGCCTATGCGGCACGTTTTTCGCTGCGGAACTAGAAGGAATTAGCATTCTAGAGTAAGTATATATATTATGATTTCTATGGTGTGAACCAGTCTCACAACGTCAGAGTGGAATGTGGAAAGGTCATGCATCTTTCAAATTTCACAAATATCATCACAGGGTGTTTCAAATTTTGTGTCGAAAACTGTGATCGAAAATTGGCTATAACTTCTGTTTTTCAAATTCAAATAAAAAAATTCATTCAGGTAATTTTGCATATACTAGCTCGAATGAGACACCTAAGCTAAGCTTGAGTTGTGTAGCTTCACTCGAGCAATAAATCAAAACAATCAAATGAGTAATAGTAATAAGGTAAACAATGAAAAAAATAAAGAAATAAGGAAAAAAACACATATAGGTATGTACATCTATAATTCCGATATATGCATCCACATTTGGATGCTGGAGAGAGTGGAAGGAGATGCCTGAGGGAGCCGCACATTATTCAGAATTTCTCGAAACTCTCAAAGTTCTCTAAGACATAAGATTTCGAATTCTTGCGCTTTCTCTTGTTAGAGACATACTGCATATGAATCGGCAGCATGTTGATAAATCTTGGACCTAGATATGTTATAAACCGTTGAGGGTGAGTTTTTTTTTACATAGCGGTACTATCATCGGTCTATTGAGACCCGCACGAGTAACATAAGGAAGTATTCTAGGAGACATCGGAAACCTCATCATCCAAAACAGACAATGGTACACAAACAGCTTTCCCACGTCTAAAAGCCGAGATTCCCTGAAAAGAGTCTATGAGGAAAATGTTTTTATCTTCCTCGTAATTATTTTATCAGTGACTTCTGGGCGACATCTAAACTATGTCTATGGGTTTTACTAAAGCCACCCCATACAGTGATACAGTATCTAATAACAGATTCCACCAGTGAGTCAAATACGACCAATAAAAGTTTCGAATAAAATTCAATTTCCACAAACGATATTTAATTTTGAACAACGATCGTTTCGCCTCACTGAGGCTTCGTCAGGTTCTACATTTGAACTAATTGGGTGGTATAATAACAGGCCATTATATAGGATATACAGGTATACATGGGGTTGTTAAGATGGTATTCACAAGTTACAAGAAGAAGTACCGACAGGGGCAATAAAAGTTATTGAGTTTTGCCGCTGGTTTTTCCAATCTACGTGAAGATATTCAACAACGGCGATCTATTAACATCCGTTTGGTCATTTAACAAAATTTTTTTTTTGAGAATTATATCTGTTAATTTCAAGTGATTCTAATAGTGTTAATCTTGATCCTTTACTCTCGATATGGATAATTTCGTAATTGTGGTTGAAATTATGACCAAATTCTCTTAAATGGTCGGCGTATGTTGAATGTGGACTATTTGATGTATAACTCTTCTGGTGTTCATGGATCCGTTTTTTAAATGATCTGCCGGTTTGACCAATGTAGACCAATGGGCAATCATCACAAGTAAGCTTGTAGACACCCGATTTATCATCTTTGTTTGATTTATCTTTGTTATTTTTAATGTATTTATCTAAGTTGTTGGAGGTTCTGAAAGCTGAAGTATAATTGAAATTGTCTCTAAAATAATTGGCAATATTTTCAGATAATCTATTAATATATGTGATTCGGATATATTTTTGTGGGTTGGGGTCTTTTATGATTGGATAAACATAGGTTAATGCTATTTTGTTCTGTTTGTTTGTTATCATATTATCTATGATGTGTGGGTTGAAACCATTATTAATAGCTATTTGTTTAATTATATTTAATTCTTTTGTAAAATTCTGGGAGTTCAAAGGAAACGATCGTTGTTCAAAATTAAATATCGTTTGTGGAAATTGAATTTTATTTACCTGTTATTGAACATGAATTTCCATCAAGTAAAGACTGAATCCATCAAATAAAAGTTTCGAAGACGATTCGCAATGTGATCTACGAATGAAAATTGTCTCATTCTTTTATTGTTGGGGAAAAGGTCATAAATTTTGTCTTATCTACATTGAGACTCAGCCGATTATGGCTCAACCAGAGAAATATTACCATCAAACAATCCTGTGCCATCTTATAAACGCCATCCCATGAGTCCCCCAAGAATAGTAATGCTGTGTCATCCGCGTATGATGTTATGAGTGCTTCGATATTTTGATGTTGAATATATCGTTGATATATTAAAAATAAAATAGGACCCACCACTGTTTTGTGTGGTATGCCGATTGGTATATGTGACAAATTACTAAAGGAATCCTCTATTCTCAACCTGAGATTTCTACCTGTAAGATAACTCGAAAACAGATCCAAAGAAACGCCCCTCACTCCAATGCTCTCCATTCTCCGTAAAAATTTCTTGTGGTTACGGTATCAAATGCCTTCGCTAGGTCTAGGTAGACAGCTAAACATTTTCTTTGTCGATCACAATCAATCTATTGACGGTACCCTCTGTAGACAAGTTCTCTCGAAATCCAAACTGTCCCTGAGCTAAAATTTCATGTTTTTCTAGAAAATTTACCAGTCCATTCTTCAGACATTTCTCAAAGATTTTTGTGAAATTGTTTATAATCGTGATAGGTCTATAGTTAGTAACGAGTTTCTTATCACCATTTTTGAAAATTGGAACCGTAGTCGAATCCAAAACCGAACCCCCTGAGAAACACAGATTAATTTACATGACATAGAGGCCTCAAGAAAAATTGGTAGAATTGCTTGATCAGGTCAGCTGATATACCGTCAGGTCCGGGAGAACTGTCATTTTTTAAACTAGATATAATCTCTATCAACTCATTGGCAGCTACAGGGTGCAGAAACAGCGTTTGCCGAACCCACAAGGTTTCTTCGCAGATGCCAGTGGTCTCAGGGGTGTCTATTTGCCCAGCCATGTCGTGACCAATACTAACGAAAAAATTATTGAAATAATCTGCCTTTTCTTCATTTGATGTTATGATTTCTCTCTGATCATTAATTATATTATATCTATTATTCCCCCTGCACCCTCCGCCACCAATTTCATTGATTTGTTGCCAGATCTTCTAGAAATTATTTTTCGAGTTTTGTTTTTATTTTTGTAATAGCTGTCCCTCGTCTCCCTTATAAGTTTACCGAGAAAATTGCGATAATTCTTATTTGCGATGTTATTTGACTTGAGCCGCGCTTTTGACACGGTCAATCTTGATGCTTTGTTTTGCAAGCTGGAGAATTATGGAGCACCAGGTGTTCCTCTGAACTGGCTGAAATCTTACTTCGCTGTTAGAACACAGAGGGTGTCCCCTTTTCAGAACGGATGGGATGGGATGGGATGGGATGAAATGAATAACTTGAAATTTTCTAAGGAATCTATTTCTGCAATAAAAAAATGGTGTTCTAATTTGAAAAACGGAAGTTGACGTCATTTCCGGAAAGACCGGAGGTGCTCATGCCTTGAAAATATTTCAGATTTCATCAGCATCGTGAAATACTTATAAGTGCTGAATTTCATGAAAATACGTTCAGTAGTTTCCCGTATAAATATGGGTGAGGTTCCTCGTGAAAGACCCTGCATATTAGATTATTAGAACCGTTGCATCATTTACTGAGGAAATATGTAAAATCCAACTGGTCATTGGATTGTCAGGAGGCTTTCATTGAGGTTAAGGACATCCTTTGTTCTGAACCAGTTCTTGCAGTTTTCGACCCAAATGCTATATATACTGATGCCAGTATTCTGGGAGTAGGAGCTGTTCTTAAACAAAAATAGATTGATGGTGAAATGAAACCCGTGGAATATTTTTCTAAAAAACTGAATAAATATCAAGAAAATAAAAAAGCAATATTCATAGAATGTTTGGCAATTAAGGAGGCATTAAAATTTTGGAAATTTTGGCTAATGGGGAAAGAATTCGTTGTTGTTACTGATCATAAGCATTAGAAGGGAAAGAATTTCGCACAAGACCAGATGAAGAGTTGGCTGACATAATGAATCATTTATCACAATTCAATTTTGAGATTAGATATGAACCAGGAAAAAAATGTAGAAGCAGATTACCTTTCTAGAACCCCAGTTCTGGAAGAAACGGAAAATATGTACGAATGTATAAGAACAGTAAATTTTGTGGCATCGAATGAAATAAAAACCGATCAACAAAATAATTTACTGATGATAAATAATATGGGAAGAACTGTTGTAGAGAAAGATATATTTACAAATTGCAAAAGAGTAATAAAAAAATTTTATCGAATGATTTCGAAAAAGATTTGATCAGAAAATTGCACAAGCATTATGGCCACATTTGTGCTAGTAAGATAAATAAAAAAATCAGAAAGTTTTATCTCATTCAAAATATTGATTCGCTGGCGAGAGAAGTTTGTGGTTCATGTGACATATGTTGTAAAAATAAAACGAGAGTGGGTAAAAAGTATGGTCTTCTTTCACAACTGGGCCCAGCAAAAGAACCATTTGAGATAATGTCATTAGACACAATTGGAGGCTTTGCTGGTAATCGCTCTTCAACGAGATACCTTCATCCCCTAGTTGACCATTTTACTCGATATGCATTTGCGACTACTTCTAAACACCAAACAACCGAAGACTTCACCAAATTAATAAATAAAATTCAAGATGAACGACCCATCAAAATATTATTAACAGATCAATACCCAGGAATAAATTCAGAAAAATTCAGACAGCACATGAAAAATTTGAATATACAATTAATTTTTACAGCAGTAGATTGTCCCTTTTCAAATGGTTTAAATGAACGATTAAATCAGACATTAGTGAACAGAATAAGATGCAAACAAAATGAGAAGAAAAATAAAGTTTGGACGAAAATAGCCGATGAATGTACTGAAGAATACAGTAGGACAGACCATTCTGTAACTGGAGATAGCCCAGAATATTTACTTTATGGAAAAAATTATCCCATTGCTCCAGTCTAACTTATTGAAACAAGTAATTTACATAGAGATATGGAAACAGCATATAAAAATTTTTTACGTTATCACGAATATGATAAAAAACTAGTCGACAAGGATAGGAAACATTATAATTTTAAAATTGGAGATTATGTTTATGTTGAACGGAAAAAACTTGATGGAATAGGAATAGGACCTTTTCCAATAGTGAAGAAAATTTCCGACACTATCTATGAGATAGACATTGGAAATAGAAAAAAGGACAATAATTATTTCCATGTGACGAAGTTGCTTCCATATGACAACGCCAACATATAGTGGCTGTTGCATACCTTGTGTGGGGGGATGTAAAAATGAACCTTATCATTTTATTCAAGAAACCACTTTCTATTTTGTTTTCTATGTTTCATTCAATTTTAACTTAAAGAATGCCTTGTTTTGTCAATTGTTAATTAATGTCATTTTAGATTTCAAATATTGTAAATTCAGAACTCGAAGAAATAGCATTGTTTTTGATTTCTTTCAGGATCGTAAGTTATTCCTTTTAGTTAGAAGAGTTTGTTTGTTATATTTTCAACTTAAGAAAATAAATCTTTCAGATTGAGACATCAAATCGTCTATTTCTTTAAATGGAAACTATGTTTTGGACGCTGATACATCCAATTAATTTGTTTTTATGTCTGACTCCTATAGAGGCCGATAGTTACCTATGCACCAAGTAGTTTTGGACATAACTTTTTCAATATAAGATTTATAATGCAAAATTCCAAGGGAATTTGAACATTATTTAATTTTACACCAAAATGGTATTCCAGATGAAACTCGATACTGTGTACCGTTTTCGGAATATTTTGATATTGAAATTATGAAATAATAACCGATAATAAATGTAGTAATCAAACAAAAAATTACAATATGAAAATCAAAAAAGGCTAATAACATGTAATAGAATTCTGAAGTCTATCATTTCTTCTAAAAAATCCATTCATCTTCTAAACGGTTGATAGTAAGGTATGAGGTCATTGAAGGGACGTTGAATTCTGTCTTTCAATTCTAGAGGTAAATTTATTTCTGTAGCATAAACGTTTTCCTAGTTTACTTTGAAAATCAAGATCCTATACCGATCAGACTGGCCTTCAGTCCCAATTTCTTCAAATGTATCTGTTTTATCGATGAGGTCTCATTTAAGCGACAAAAAATGTAATATGTCTATCTATCTCTGTGGCTTACAACCCAGGGTGGGTTCTTGCCGACTTCACAATAGTTCTCCACTGTCGTCTGTCGCTCATGGCATCGAGCGGATTTTGGATGCCCATTGCCCTAAGGTCTTTGGCAATATTGTCTCTCCATCGGAGTAGTGGGCGCCCTAGGGGTCTTTTAGCCTCTGGTGTTTCTTCCATACAAGCCTGGTAGTGCGATTGTCCGGTAGTCTTCTCACATGTCCCGCCCACTGTAATCGTTTGGTTTTAATTCTCCGTATAGCTCTTCTAGCTCTTTTCTTGCGAATTCTGTAACTTCCTGTTGTTTCATCCACGGTTGGGCCATATATTTTCCTGAGTACTCTCCGCTCAAAGACTTGTTCTTCATTTCCTACGGTCAGCGTCCATGTTCCACATCCGTACATCACAACTGGCTAATTATTGTCTTGTATATGTTTATTTTTGTACGTCTTGATGTTTGCTTTGATCTTAGTAGATTATGAGTGGCATAAAGGCATTTATTTCCGTCCTGTATTCTATAGTTCACCTCTACTGTCCCATCAGTGTCTTCTGATATTGTAGTTCCGAGATATTTGAACTTCTTGACCCGCTCGAAGTTGTAGTCGTCCATTGTGACGTTTTGACCTACTCTCTGTCTCTGTTCCGGTTATTTCTGGTGGAGTACATATATTTTGTTTTTTCTTAATTAATCTTGAGCCCTATATTTTCGAAGTTCCTGAATGTATTTTTGACATTTAGTCTGCTGTTTCCAATGATATCCATGTCATCCGCAAAGGCCAGGAGTAGGTTAGGGCCATCATTTTGAAAGATCTGTGGCGACTCAATGCCACGCGTGTAGAAATCTGCTCACGCCTTTCGCACGCTTCCCGCTCCTCAGCACATGTTCGGCAGAGGGCACCTCCCCCTAAGCGGCCCGGGTACTTCGGAACAATTTCCTTTATAGATCGACCACGTCTTATAACCAGTACCCTCGCTCGCTTAGAGCAGGGCAGCTGTAACACCTACGTCATTGGCAGGCCTCGCTTACATTAGCCAATCTGATGAGTCCATCGTAAGCGAGGCTGGGACGAAACGTAGCCTCATCCCTATTCACAATTAAAAGCAACACGCTGGAGGGTTGATTTAAGCTTTTCTGGTGGCATATTCCAGGGCAATATTAAAAACCAGCAGTGATAGGCTTAAGGCCGTTGTTTATATCGAACAGTTCCGAGAAGTTTTGTCCACTCTTACTTTACTTCTTGAGCCGTCGATACAAAATTGGTTCATTCTTATGAGTTTATTCGTGAAGCCCAGTTCTTCCATCGCCTGCCATAACTTTACTCTCCGGACGGTATCATAGGCTTGTCTGAAATCGATAAATAGTTGGTGGAGGTCTCGATTAAATTTCCATAATATCTTTATTAATTGTCGGATGGTAAATATCTGGTCGGTAGTGGAACCCCCCCCCTGAAACCCTGGTATTCTCCTACAATTTCTTCCGCGTATATCTTGAGCCTTCCCAGGAGTACATTGGCCATTATCTTGTACGGTGTGTTCAGTAGCGCAATACCTTTGTAGTTGCTGCATTTCATCTTATCTTCTTTTTTGCGTATGGGGACGATGATTCCTTCCTTCCATTCATTTGGTATTTCTTCGGTGGTCCATATGGCCTGTAGAAGTTGATGCAATTTTTGGTATAGGGTTTCCCCCCACACCTCAAGCATTCTGCGGGGATATTATCACTTCCTGGCGCTTTGTTGTTTTTGAGTTTCAAGGTGGCTTGTTGGACTTCTTCGTAGGTGGACAGGACATCTAGTATTTCAGATGTCTGCACGGTAGGTGTGTAGGCGTTGGTGTCGTTGTCGGAAGTTGTTGGAAGTGTATTTTCCAGGGGTCCATGACTTCTCGTTGGTCTGTTATGAGTTTGTTCTCTTTTGTCCTCAGGAAATTGATCTCTATGGGTTGGTATCCTTTATTCATTTTCGCTATTCCTCCGTAGTATGCTCTTGTATTTTTGTTTTGCCTGTGTTTTGTCTGTGTCTGTGTTGTTTCTTTATTTGTCTTTCTTGGAATTCTCGTTTTTTACTCCTTATAAATTTCCTGGTTATTGTTCTCGCGTTTTTATATCATTCTGTTATTCTATCAGTTCTGTAGCATTCTTGTCCTGGCGCTGTTTCTCTCGTCGACTGCTTTGGAGCATTCCTCGTCGAACCATTGTTTCCGTCGTCGGTTTGGTTCGACTCCATCTTCATCTTTTCTCTTTATTTTTGAAATGCTTTCGAATTTCTGTTTGGGTAATAGATATGTAAAGTACGACATCACCGTACTCCAGATAATGTTCTATAAACCTTTTTGTCTATGTTTTTTTATTTATGATTATGTACCAATTGATCATTTGTAACTATAGTAATAAGTTGTTCATTTGTTGATTCCGGTTCGTATTGTCTGATATTTTGTATTTCATCATTACAGGTATGTATTTAGTTATAAAGTTATTCATGTTATCAAAATAAATCATCATTACAGATGCAATCCTAAATCATTTCACGAATTGGAGTCTTACAAATACAAAATATCAAATTTTGACATTTTGCCATGTCAAAATACAAACTTTTCATAGTGGCCGAAGCCAGCAATATGAATGAGAAAAATACAGTTTTGAACCTGAAAAGGATGAAAGCAGCAGATGAGGAGACTTGGTATAGTTTTCCCAATGAATTCCAAGGAATGAATAACCATAGAGAATTGGCTGATGTTCAATGTGTAAAATCAGCTGTCAATTCAATAAAATCAAGAGGACAGTTCAGAAATATTAATATCCTTTTTTCATCGGAACTAGAGAAAATTTATAAAGATGATGCAGGTAATTTTGTTTTTAATGAATATATGTTGGAGGAGTACCAAACATTGCCTTCTGCACAACCATCTGAAATGAGCGCAAGTGCCGCAAGTTATACTGAACTTGTAGCTTGTATGAAGAAATTGGCTGTGGATAAAGATGAATCTTTGAGAGAGATTATGAAGCACTTTGCAATAGAAAAATTTTCTACCAGAAATAAAAATGTTGAAGCTTGGGTAAATAGTTTTGAAAAAGAAGCAAATCGATTTCTTTTAAATGGGCCAAAACTTATAGAAGCGTTCCGCTTATGTCTAGATGCATCAATGAACGATTGGTTTCTGAATGCTCAGAGAAGGTTAGGATTAGAAACAGCCTGGAATTTATGGAAAGAAGATTTAATTTCGACATTTAGCGATTTGTCTTGGAAACAAATCAGATATGCTTATAACTTTCGGTATTTATTTGGTTCCTATGTAGAATTCGTAGTAAAAAAAGAAAGAATATTGCTCGAACTCGATCATGAGATTCCAGAAGGGATAAAACTCAATCTCATTGTATTAGGTCTTCCCACTCAAATTCAAAATTCTTTTAATCGAAGCTCTGTTCTGACTGTTAGAGATTTGATAAGAAAACTGAAATTCGAAGGTGAAAGTCCTAAACAAATTTATAATAATGAAGAAACCAGCTCAAAAAAGGATGTAAGTTCGAGTATTCCACTGAAAATGAATAAGCCACCTTCCATTGTAAAATCTTCGACTGAGAAGAAACCCTGTTCCATTTGCGAAAGAAATGCCAAAGGAAAACGGTATCATTCTGAAAATTCATGTTGGTTTAGAGAAAAAAATTCGGGTGTCGTAAAAATGGTAAATAATGTAGAAATAGAATCTGATTTGAATGAATTTATTACCGATCAAAAAAACTAATGTTGTTACCACTGATCAAAGTCGATGTACTCATTAATGAAAAAATAAATTGTGAAGGGATATATGATCCCGGTTCAAATATTTCCTTAGTAAATTATAACCTTTTACAAAAATATAATGTTCCTATAATAAAAATTAATGAGAGCAAATTTTGTATGGTCAGTGGTATTGGTAAAGTTGATGGAGCTGTTTTACTTAAAGTACAAATAATGAATATTTGCCGAACAGTATTAGTGTTCGTCATAAGAAGTGATACTTTTCATAATGAATTTTTAATTGGTCTAGATTTAGTGAAAGTTTTTGGACTATGTCAAAATCAAAAACTTGAAATCTCTCAGGACATTTCCGAACTTTCGAAATCTGATGTGGAGATTGCAAATTTTAATCTGAAAAACTCTTCGAATTCAACATATTTTAATATAAAAGATTCTGCTCAAGTAAATTTCAATGAATATATTAATGTAGATGATTTCTCTGCTAATTTGGATCATTTAGGAAGAAATGAAAAAATGGCCATCGAGAGTATTATAAATAAATATTCAGCAGTTTTTGCAAAAGATAAATTTGATATTGGTTCAGTATCAGATCATGAAGCTACTATAAAATTAATGGAACATAAATACGTATCTAGAAAACCGTATAGGTGTTCAATTGATGATCAAAAAGAAATAGATTCACAAATTTCTAAATTATTATCGTCAAATCTTATTGAGGAATCAACCTCTCCTTTTGCAGCACCTGTTACTCTTGTTTATAAAAAAGGAGAAAATAAAAAAAATAGATTATGTATCGATTTTACAGCCCTTAATAAACTAGTTGTACCAGAAAGCCATCCATTTCCTCTAATAGATGATTTGATTGTAAAAACTAGAGATTGTAAGTGGTTTTCTGTATTAGACATAAACAGTGCTTTTTGGTCTATTCCTCTTCGTAGCAAAGACTATTATAAAACAGGTTTTGTTACACAAAATGGGCATTATAATTGGAAATGTCTACCTTTTGGTTTAAAAACTGCTCCAGCTATTTTTCAGAGAATCTTAAGAAATATTATTCGTCGAAATGGCTTGGATGAGTTTTGCATTAATTACATTGATGACATATTAATATTTTCTTCAACATTTGAAGAACACTTATGTCATATAGATAAATTATTACAAGCAATTTCTAAGGAAGGATTCCGACTAAAACTTTTGAAATGTAATTTTGCCAAAAACAGTGTGAAATATCTTGGTCATATAATTGAAAATAACATAACAAAACTTATTAATGATAACGTCATTCCAATCAAGGAGTTTCCAATTCCACAAAATAAAAAAAACATTAGGCAATTTTTAGGTAAAGTTAATTTTTATCGTAAATATATTCCTGATATTTCCCAAATTTTAGAACCTTTCCATAATTTACTTCGGAAAAATGTTAATTTTGAGTGGACTTCAGATTGTGAGAGAAGTTTCAAATTAATAAAGGATTATCTTTGTTCGGAACCATGTTTGGCAATTTTTAATCCTCGAAGAGACACTATTGTGCAAACTGATGCTAGTATAATTGGCATAGGAGCAATTTTAAAGCAAAAACAGGAGGATGGAACCTATAAACCCGTAGCCTATTTTTCAAAAAAAATTAAATGAAGTCCAAAAACGTAAAAAAGCTGTATTCTTAGAATGTCTAGCCATAAAGGAATCATTAAGATACTGGCATTACTGGCTTATAAATATGAACTTTGAAGTTCATACAGACCATAAACCTTTGGAAAATCTTAATATTCACTCTCAGACAGATGAAGAATTCAGACATATGATGTTTTATCTATCTCAATATAATTTCAAAGTGAAATATGTGCCAGGAAATTTTAACTCAGAAGCAGATTGTTTATCTCGCAATCCTGTTCTAGATTCCTCAACTTTGGCGGAGAACTTCAAAATTGTTAATTTTATCGAATTGAATGATATAATGAAAGATCAAATCAATATTGAAAATAGTTTACCGTCTAATATCCGTATTATAAAAAAAGGCAAAATTCTTTATACTCAACGTAAAAACTACTATAAAATAATAATTTCTCCAGAATTCTGTCGTAATATAATAAAACAAATTCATGATAAATTTGGTCATATCGGTCCGAAACAAATCGAATTGAAATTATCACCATTTTACTTCTGTAGTAATTTAAGAAAGTTAATAACTGATTTTTGTCATTCTTGTACAGTTTGCATAAAGAATAAATCACGTATTCCATTTATTTATGGCTATCTCTCCCAATTAGGACCGGCTAAAAGTCCTTATGAGTATATGTCTTTAGATACTGTGGGAGGCTTTGGTGGAAACAACTCTCCTAAAAAGTATCTCCACATACTTGTGGATCATTTTACTCGATATGCGTTTATTCATACATCCAAAACCCAAAAAGCTCATGATTTCATAACACTTTTGAATAGGCTTCTGAATAAAAAGATCAAAATAGAAACACTATTAACTGATCAATACAGTGGTATTAATTCTAGAGAATTTAAATTGTTTCTGAAGAAAAATTGTGTAAATCTTATATTTACTGCTGTGGACTGTCCATTTTCTAACGGTTTCAATGAGAGGCTAAATCAAACTTTAGTTAACCGTATCAGATGTAAAATCAATGAAGACTCCTCTTGTTTGAATCGTCCATGGTCTGTCATAGCAGAAGAATGTGTAAAAGAATATAACAATACCGTTCACACCTCTACGCAATTCAGCCCTAATTATTTATTAAACAATATTGATATAAAAATTGTACCAGATTGCTGTAAAGTTGAGAGAGATCTGGATAAAGATAGGAAAAGAGCTTTAGAAAATTCCCAGAAAATTCACGATTTTAATAAAACTAGAATAGACAAAGTTCGTAAATACCCCATTTTTGATGTAGGTGACTTTGTTTTTGTGTCGCATGGAAATTGTTTAAATCGAAATAAATTAGATGAAATTCGAACTGGTCCGTTTAAGATTTTGGAAAAATTTTCAAATTCTATTTATAAAATTGATTCAGGTATAAATAAAGCTGAATCAAATTTTTTCCATGTATCCAAACTTTATCCAGTTTTCTCTGATGCTCCAGGGTAGCCTCTGGGTGTGGGGATGTAAAGTACGACATCACCGTACTTCAGATAATGTTCTATAAACCTTTTTGTCTATGTTTCTTTATTTATGATTATGTACCAATTGATCATTTGTAACTATAGTAATAAGTTGTTCATTTGTTGATTCCGGTTCGTATTGTCTGATATTTTGTATTTCATCATTACAGGTATGTATTTAGTTATAAAGTTATTCATGTTATCAAAATAAATCATCATTACAGATGCAATCCTAAATCATTTCACGAATTGGAGTCTTACAGATATATTTGCGGAAATAACTGAATCCAAAATTGCCCATAATTAGTAATTGACATATTATTATATTCGTGTTTCTGTTCGCACAGAGACAGTTTTGTAAGCGTTAATAATTTTGAAACGTGTGCTCATCGGGCTTTCACTTATGATATACAATAATGTTTCATGGGTTGCCTGATCTGATCTGGTCGAATGACCATCAATAAATTTGAATATGAGAGTTCAACACAATTCACAGCGTTGATAATTTTGCCGTGTCGATCGTACTATCGACATTTAAACATCTTGATTTGTCTTCTAACGAGCTTGATATCGTCAATTAAATTGAAGAGAGATTGATCCATGGAATAATGAGAATCGCGCTGCTCCACCAACTGAGATGTTTACCCATTATTTTGAGCTTAGCAGCATAGCTAAGATGTCTAAAATAATGGTGTGACCACTGATTAGATTTTGAGAATACATATTAGGAAAGTTTTGTTTTTGCCACTTCAGGTTGGGCTATTAACAAATGACTGATTTTTTAATTCTGGTCGAGGGGCTGTGTTAATAGTCGATAGTTCTTCAAAGGAATAATTTTTGTTCATATTCTTGACATTTTGATTCATATTAGAGGAAAGGTATAATATGGATTATACCTACTCCTGCTATTCCCAGTCACATGAGGTACTGCAAAAAGAGAACTGTACAACAATTTAAAACAAAAAGTTATTATATGTTCAACAATTGGGTTCCGCTTAAATAAAGAGAATTCTTTCCATGTGAATTACAAAATTATTGAAATTTCGTATATTTTGAACTTTAATTTTGCCTAATTTATTTCCTGCTTGAAAAAAAGCAATGGTAAGTTTGAACAACTTTTAAGTATAATTCAGGCGGTACAAAGTTCGCCGGGCCAGCTAGTATATGATAGATGCATGGTGTTGGCACTGATTAGATTTTGTTTAAGACTTCTTGTCGATTGAAAATCCGAGAATTTGTGCGGCTTTCCATTTCTCCTGAAAGGGATCGGGCTATTTGTCGTTGCCGCAGTAGCGCCACGAACGATAAAAATTGCGGATTTATTCCGGAACTAGACCAAAATCTGAAATCTAGAATGCCGTTTTGATCTACAAATTTTGGCCACGATTGTTAGTAAGGAGTCGATACACCAGGTATTCTATGCATCTATCATATATGTAATGCTGTCATTATTAACGTCATTGAAGGTTGGGAAATGTCACATTACACACCTCTACTTCCCAACCTCACTTTCTGCCCTCACTTCCCGCCCTCATTTCGCGCCCTCATTTCCCACCCCCATTTCATCTATTCTACATGGATATTTCTCATACATATTTGAAAAATAACACATTTTTTGAAAAAATAACACATTTTTTGAAAAAATAACACATTTTTTGAAAATATAACACATATTTTGAAAAATTTTATGAAACCTATTTAATGGCTAACGATAAAAAACAACAATGAACTAAAATACAACAAACTACTTTATTACATTTGAATTATTGTGAGCGTTTATTGAAATATTTACCTAGTCCTGTACCAGCGCTGGACCCTCCAACAGTTGTCTCTTTGGGCGACAATACATGTGTAATGACTGAGGTTTCTGGACTACTTGCAAAAGCTACAGAAGACACACATTGAGACAGCATAGTGGCAGTTTTCGTTTTATTCTCCAGTGAACCATCCACATAACCTTCTGCCACAGTACTAGATTTCCATCCTCCCAGCTTTTTAAATTGGAGTACACTTGCACCACTGTTGGCAAGTAACGTAGCAGCGGTTCTTCTGAGTGCATGTCGGCATGTCCTGTGAAGCCTTTCCAGTTCTCTAAATTCAAAAAAGTAGCAATTTTTTGAAGAGAATTAGCTATTGTATTGTGTCCAGTTGGTTGATTTCTTGCTATTCCTCCTCTGAGCTGTACAAAAAATCTGTCGATTTCTATGTTTTTTCTCAAGTTTATGTAGTCTCGAATAATACCTATGCTTACTTTTCCCTGGCATCGAACCCTGAACTGCTGCGTGAGCAGCCTGCAGTACTTCTGGTGGGGTACAATCCATAAATTCATCGTCGGAAGACATGATTTTCAATCTATTATTCGCGAATTTAGTATTCGCCTCTATCTGACATTCATTTATATTGGTGACAATTGTATACCCAGTAGTCACGGTAACAATATAGATCTACTTGATTATTCTGAGAACATCGCGTTCTTGGTGATTTGTCGTTAAACACAAATTTACTTATTTTAATTGAAATATGATGGTTGTAAATAAAATAGTATACAAACCTTGGTAGGAAGTTTCATTCCTGTCTCGAGATCATAGCTAACCTCGACGCTTTGCGTCTCGGTTAACTAACTAATCTCACGACAGGAATGAATCTCTTCCCACCTCGGTGTGTAATATACTATTATTCCCTCTAAATAATTGGAAAACAATTACCCTTTGATCAACTTTGCGATTTACAACTCACACAGTGGAGAATAATGTTACACTTTACAATGTGTTATGAAAAATTCCTATGGATTCTGAAAAATAATGCATACATTCATGCTGAAATATCTAGTTGGGACTATTTCCCCTGGTTCAGTGGTTCCCCTATTCCTTTTCGACGGGCTTCAAGAGCCTTTTGTCGAATCAGACTTATCCATTGACGGATTTATGGAAAATAGCGAATACGTGTATCTTGGGTTGCCTAATCAATGCCTCTGGCAGTTGGGCTCTTATGTTTTCAGATAAGGGTCACCAGGTACTCCAGATCTTCGATTATCCTATTTTTTATAGTTTTTCCTCTATGTGGCCATTAAACCCTAACTTTGTACCAAATTTAAGCTCTATGTGTTCATGGGAAGTACAAGTTCTATTTTGATGATCATGAGTGAGTGAGTGATTGTCGAAAATGCGAAACTTTGCTTTCGCTCAACTTCGGAACTAAATGACCTAAACACTTGAAATTTTGGATTTTGAGTACGTGATTATAGCTCACTGAATGACGAAAATATCTGCGTTTTGGTCTTATCCAGAGGTTCTCAAATAGGGTCCTGAAAATGCGGCGAAATGGTTCCAGTAAAGGATGGTACGGCAGTTTTTGCTTCGCGCTCGGCTTGGCGGGGGCACTACCATGCCCCCAAACTTCAAAGTCATATTGTGACAATTAATATGTTGAATCACCCAGTTCTTCATCAGTTCTAAATTTTGAATTCATATTCTCTTATGGTTAGTGGTCCGAATAAACTGTAAACGATCTTCCTATGAGCTAATATTGCCAATATTTTATTGCCTCCTTAATGGCCAAGCATTCCAAATATATTGCTTTCTTTTTTTCCTGAGCTTTATTGAGTTTTTTTGAGAAGAACGCAACTGTATTTTCCTTTTTATCAGGTTGTTTCTGTTTCAGAATTGCGCCTATTCCTTTTAATGATGCATCTGTGTAGATATTGATTGGCAAGTTCGGATCAAAAAGGACTCTCCTCATGGGAAATGGCGTTGCGTCAAATGTTCTAAAATTTTGGTATAATGTAGTACTCGACCTACTGATCAAAAGTGTCCATGGCCCCAACTCAATCCTATAACTAGTTTCTGAGATACAGGGCGTTGAAGTTAAGAACTACCCACTTTTACTACGCTCGTATCTCGGAACAGAATCGAATGAACTTCAATTTTTCTCAAGAAACAGTTCATTCCATCCCCAGGGAGTAACCATAAAGAGGAATATATGACCGAAAATCGTCACGAATTCAAGGTTATCCATAATTGAATGCATGCCCGATTCGGAAAGTATAAAATATTGCAGAAAAAAAGAAAAGGTCCTTCATCCCACAATCTTTATCAAAAACTAAATACAGTTGACGACTAGTTTCGGAATTCTACTACAATTCCATTCTCAAGTCTAAGCTACAAGGAAAATCATCAAAATCTTAAACTACACAAATATTACAAATTACTTACATACAAGCTACAATTTTAGAAAATTGGTCAAATAATCAAAATTCAAGGCGGTCAAAACATACAACGATCAGAAAAGGTGCGCATGGCTACTTTTTTTGAAATACATCAAACTTCAAAACTCAAACACAGGAAAACGAACAAGCGACATCTAATGGTCAAAGCATGATGACAAGACAACACTCAGACGACACCTGTAAGTATGTATCACAAATAAAATAAACCGACCACAAACGACATCTATATAAAGCGCCATCCAAACTCATATTCCAGTACAAAAAACACCAACAAATCAAACCTTGAAATTCCTAAATGTTCTCCCAACATACAACTACTTGTGATACTTGTGGTGCCTTGTATGTTGGGAGAACATTTAGGAATTTCAAGGTCCGTCTGAAGGAGCATTTGAGCTGTCTCAAGTCGGGTTCAACAGGCTTCTCACACTTTGACCCTAATTGAATGACAGCATGATTTTGACCAGTCAACAAATTTTAAAATTTTACATTTGGCGAATAGAGGTCAGTTATTAGACAACCTTGAAAATATGGAGATAGTGAGATTGTATGAGATGAATCTTAATATATCGAATAAGCAGATTGGCTATAGCTATACTCCGGTTTTCTCCTCGTTGATCTGATTTGTTGGTGGTTTTTGTAATGGAATATGAGTTTAGATGGCGCTTTATATAGATGGCATGGCTACTAAAACTATACTTATTTGATAACAATCGTAGGCAGCACTCAAGGATCGACGAACGAATTCATTTGCTTCTTCTTTTCTGAAAGAACCACGCCTTATTTCATTATGTAAAAGGCCCATATTTCCTATGCATCCTATAATATATGCCGATATATGGGAGCAGCGACTTCCTTTCTTTGAACGTCCTTTTCTTCTCGAAATGAACATGTTGAAATTAGTTTCATCCATGTGAATGATTGGAATATTTTCGGCTTGAAAATGTAAAATGTTTCTTATATAATATTGAGACCTCTTTATTTTATTTTCTTCGCTGTTCATTCTTTCGGGTTCCCTGCGGATATGTTTCAAGGTGAACATTAAACCATCCAAATGATTTCTTATTCACTCCTTAGAAACATTTATACCATAATGCTCTTGAATTTTCTGCTTTATCTCCATCAAAGTAATTTTTGGGTCAAAATAGAAAGAAATGTTATCTCCAAAAGGAATCGTAGTAAACACATCAAGAGTTTATCAGATACATCGCGTTCATTGATATAAATATCAACAACCGCCATGGATCCGACACGAACTTGCCAAATTCTTCATCCAGGGAACTAATGAAAGTTCCAACCTCATCGAAGTGGGTAGAAGTCGACCTAGGTTTCGATCTTTTTTCTGATCTCTTCAGGACTTCATTAGTTCCCTGGATGAAGAATTTCGCAAGTTCGTGTCGGATCCATGGCGGTTGTTGATATTTATATTAATTTTTGGCTTTTCCTCGATATATTCTATCATGCTGTTCTCATGTACCTCTTCGATTTTCACTCTCCTTCTCCCACCGCGTTCGCGTTCTTCTTGAGTTTGTGTAGTCAACCATCTATAGGCTGTAGATTTACTAATACCCAAGGCATTTGCTAGTCCTCTCCAATCGCCACTTCTATTGTATACCGCAATTACCTGCGGTTTCATTGAATCTACAGATTTCTTCTAAGGCATCATTATGAAAAAGAATTCTAAACTTATCGTTCGTTGACAAATTTGAGAGTTAATCACATATACAGGGTGTCCCGTAAAGACCACGTCAAACGAAAACGGAAAGTAGATCAGAATGTGCTCTACCTGATGTGGAAAAATCGTCCATATGAAAGTCTCACAGTTTTCGAGATATTTGATGTTTTATGAAAATGTTGAATTTTCACACTTAAAATGCTTTCTCTCTTGCGGAAGCTACAATAGAATACTTTTTGAATCAGTTTTTTCGTAAATATTGTTGATTGGTTACTTCATTTCATGCAATGAAAAATGGCACAAAATATTATACAGGGATTCTGAAAAAAAAATTTAAATACATGTTCTGAAGGAAGTGTTTTTTTGTACTGAATTCTATCTGACGTGGTATGAAAAAAAGACACAGTGACCTTTTCGGCATATTACGTTGAAAAGTTGCCCATTTTGTGAAGGTTCCGAAAAGGTAAAATACAGGTGATAACCGTCTTCAGAAAAGAAGATTTTCGAATGTTTATCGAAAATGGAGCATTTCTGTGAAAATATGATTTTTTCACCTTTTCCATAAATATTTTCATTTTGCACTTCCTGCTGAAAATAATCAATCAACAAATCAATCAAATGTTATTAAGATGCCAATTCACTGACTGAGTTTTTTTATTTCTTTTTCTTTGCCTAAAGAACTCTCGAACATCGATATGATGCGATTCAATGATTCAAACTTAAGGTTCTTAAGGTATCTATGGAAACGTTCATTTTCATCTTGTGGAAGTTAATGCGTATCAGTTTACTGGGTAAAATGTCTACAGAAAATGTTTCGTATACTGCAAGAGAATACGCCGACATGCACCTTATTTATGGAGAAGTACGTCTTAATGCTAGAGCAGCATCGAGGCTAAAAATCGTGACCAAAATTTGTAGATCAAAACGGCATTCTAGATTTCTGATTTTGGTCTAGTTCCGGAATAAATCCGCAATTTTTATCGGTCGCGGCGCTGCTGCGGCGACAAATAGCGCGACCCCTTTCGGGAGAAATGAAAAGCCGCACAAATTCTTGGATTTCCGATCGACAAGAAAGTCTTAAAAACAATCTAATCAGTGCCAACACCAGGTATTCTATGCATCTATCATATAGAGTAATTCATAGATCTAATTCACATAGAAACGGATGTCATTCCAATATGAAATTGATCATTCCCAATTTGAATATGTTAATTCCCAATTTGAATATGTTTATTCCCAATTTGATTTTGATAGTTCCCAATTTGAAGTTGAAAAGATATAGTTCACTAGATATGTTGTTGTTAGATCGAAAAAACCTGAAATACCCAGAATTTATACTGGGTGATCCATTATTATAAAAATTGTGAGAAATGGACTAGTACATTAGTTTGTCCCATTATCCTCCTTTTTCATTATGGAAACTATTCACAATGAAGGTTAAGTGGACACCCCGTATTTTTGGGTTGATTTAAGATGTTCGTTAGATTTTTTCAGGACGAATCATCATGGACTTCAAAGAATACAGGGTGATTCAGTCATGAAATGAACTGTGAACCTCACAAAAATACCCAAAATCCCTTTTTTTCATCACACTTTATTTCAATATTAACTCCGTTGAGGTGGGAGTTTTCTTGCTCCACTGTACTTGATATGGAAATATCAATACGGCTGAGAGTTTTTATTCACTTCCTATGACCAGATTCTTTTCATGCTGGAATAAGAATAGAATAACATAAATAAATAATAAATTTTCATATTACATAAAAAAATCTGGTCAAAGGAAGTGGATAAGAATTCTCAGCCGTATTGATGCTTTTATATCAAGTACAGTAGTGGCCGAAAACTCCCACCTCAACGGAGTTAATCTTGATATAGAGGGTGATGGAAAAAAATGTGGTTTTTGGATATTTTCGTGAGGTTCACAGTTTATTTGATGACTGAATCACTCTGTATTATTTGAAGTCCATGATGATATGTTCTGAAAAAATGAAACAAACATCTTAAATCAGCCCAAAAATACAGGATGTCCACTTAACCCTCATTGTGAATAATAATCTAATTCTATAATAATGGATCACCCAGTATGAATTCTTTCGAAAATTTCTTATCGAAATCAAATTATCTTTCAAAGGTCTGACCGAATTATTTTGAATAATATGACCAAGATATTTAACCATATCTGATGCAAAAGTACATTTCGTGAATTTTAGCCTGAAACCTTCTTTCTTGATTGCTTCCAACAATTTTGTTCTATACTATACTTAAATGGTAACTTGGTGGACCGGCCCGAGGGAATCTGTCGAAAAGTGGGTCCAGAAGAATTTCAAAATCGCAGTGATGCTGCGATACGGTGTGGAAATTTTTATACGGTCGAACAGAGGAATAATCGTGGGTGAAATTTCGATTCTCTAGGCGAAGTAGAAGTATATTTAAAAAATTCGCGAAAATGACGAAAAGATCCGACAAAAAGAGCCAGATAAAACTTTTGTCACAGATATCCTGGCCGTGATGTAAATATACGAATCGAAGAAGGAAAAGTCAATGAACAATAGCTTGGTATTAATATTTCCCATAATTTTTACATTTCTTCGGAAAATTGATCGAACTTTGACATTTCGCCAATAAAATCACCCGAGTTCTACGATGAGGATAACAACTTAAAGGGTAGATCTGCTGGCCCATACTAGTCAAATGATCTATATGCTGTGAAAATGTCTTAGAAAATATAAGAATATCATCTCTATAACTAACTGCGAAGTCAGATAACTGATGTTTTCTCAGGATGTTGCTTAATATTCTCTGAAAGACTGAAATATGGCTGGTGCTGTTTTCAGACCAAATGATAGAATAGTCCATTGGTAATGTCCTTCCTGTGTTACAAAACCTGTCTCTTTCCTGTCTTCAATGCGTAGCGCTATTGACCAAAAAGCTGAGTTCATATCCAATGTAGAGAAAAAATTACAATTTCTTATTTTCACAATCAAATCATCAATCAACGGAAATGGTTGAGTTTGCGGTACTACAATTTTGTTTAAATCCCTGACATCTATACAAAGTCGGGACCTTTTATTGTGCTCTTTCTTGAATGCCAGTGTCACCGGTGCAGTAAATGGACTTTAGAATTCTTCTATGAGGTTTTCATGTAACATTTACGATATTTGTTCCTCTATCTCTTATTTTTTCATTCATGGAACATCTGTAAGGCCTTTTACCCCAATATTTGTCTGTTAATAGCAAGGCACACACGAAAGGAAAATCTGTAAGATGTGATCTGCCGCCGATCATGTCGCTCTAATTATATGATCGTTAATGCGTGATGACAGTCCTGATCGTTCAACAATACGAACTTTGGAAGTTCTCTCCCTTCGCAGATCTCTCTTTTCGTGATATCGTTCAGTTAGTGGGTGACCACGTGTTTTTGGGTATTTATGAGGGTTTATAAAGTGTATACAATGGCGTGGACAAAAGAAATCCTAACTGAGGTGATCGAAATGTATAGAAAAAGGCCATGTTTATGGAAATTGAAGAATAAAACTTATTTAAATAAAAATTTCAAGACACGAAGCATTGGTTTATGGCTTGTTCGAGAGCACGTTATCTAAGGTTTTTGTCATAACTAATTCAGTGTCAACAATGCAGTGGACAAAGCAAGAGCGCGCGTTTGCCGTGGATACCTTTTCTTTTAGCCGTTCGATCATCGCAACTCAGCGTGCTTTCAGAAATCATTTCAATATCGCACCTGCAGGTCGTGTGCCTGATCGGAAATCGATTCGTTTGTGGTTGGACCCATTCAGGGATACCGGTAGTGCGCAGAAGAAACATAATAGACCTTCCAGAACCGTCAGGAACGAAAGAGCAGTTTCAGCCAATGCTGAGCGTTATATCAGTATGATTGTGGAGTTTTTCTGCCCAAACTTGAAGAAATTAATGCAGGGGAAGTGTGGTTTCAACAGGATGGCGCCACGGCTCACACGGCAAGAAGATCAATGAATATCTTGCGTGAACACTTCCCCGAACGGCTCATATCTCTTATAGGCCTACCACACGCTCAAGCTTTACGACAGTTTTGCTTGCGCAAACCGGCTTGAACGCTGAACACTGAGCGTGCGGTTGGGTATTTGGGTAAATTGTATACAGTTTTCCCAACCCCACGCTCAGTGTTAAGTGTTCAAGCCGGTTTGCGCAAGCCAAACTGTGGTGAAGCTTAAGCGTGGTTTAAAAATACAATATAATATCATCTTTATATGTTAATTTGTTAAGATAAAAGGCATTTTGGATCCTACTAATATTTATTCACCTCTGAATTAATGTTATCATACATCATAACACAATTAAAGAAAGACCTTTTGGATGATGATTTCGATTCATTATTCGGATAAATCGGAAACACTGGAATATTCTGATGACTCCAAGTCTTCTTCTCAAATCCTGTACTGGGACGCTAGCAAGGGCGGATATAGCTGGTTTTCATGGTAGGGGTAATAACGGATCTTGAGGGAGGGTAATAACGATTGAAAACCATTGAATCAGTTACACAATGTATGAAATATCGTATGTGCACCACCTTTTTCTAAGGTCTTCGATAATCATTGGGGGGGAGGGTTAGTTACCCCTCGTACACCCACCCTCGTAAATCTGCCCTTGACGCAGGCAACAGTTTCTGTAATACGTATATATCATTTGGATAGCAGAGCTTCTTTGCTGCTTGGACAGTCTTGTACGAAGGAAATATTTGAGGAGCACTATCCCTCACAGCTCCATACTGATGTTCAGATAACTTTGCTGTTATCAAAACAGCTAGACTCTAGACCTGACATCTTAGCCAGGCATAGATTTTGTTTGTGAGTCCAACGAAGATATAAAGGCATTTCTATATTTAGTGGCCTGTTTTGGAGATGTAGAAGTTATTCAATGAAGAATTTTTGATGCATGTACTTGCCCTTCTGACCTTGGACTCATCTTTGTTGCATATGACAGATACGTTGGTCGTATTCTTGAGTTCTTTAGTTTTGAACCGTTTTGTTTTCTCATCTCTCTGAGCGATCATCAAAGGTAACTTCAGGGCGACCAAGCTTTTTCTCAGTTATATTAGGAAACGTACAACCATTCTTCGTGCTTTTGTGTAACGAGACTCATACTCTGTCTTCAAATATGAATTTTTTTCAGAAGCTCCTTCTTCTGCTTTGCATTACATTTCGTACGTTTTTTTTCATTTCTTCGTTCAAATAATCAAATTTTTTTTCAATTCAACTGTTTCCGCAACTCCTCATTATATCTATGAGCTCTTTTCCTTTGAAAATCATTGCGCTCGAAGTCGCTAGTGAAGGAGAAATAAATTGTAAAGAAATAATTGATTATCAATTAGTGCCCACCTCGCTGTCTGAAATTGATTCTTCTGGGAAAAGGCAAAATATGGGCGACAAATTTTCATGATTCTAAAATTAGCATTGATCATGCTTCGCAGAACTGTGAATATCAAACTTTGGACGGCCTTGGAACATAACTGAAAACCTTCATGATTCTGACAATACGATAAAAATTTAAAAATTCAATCATCAACAAGAATTAATTATTATTCTGTGTAAGTTTTTATTTATCCAAAGTTCTTAAATTATATACACATATCTGAACTTGAAGCTGCCATAAAAAAACTCGTAACAATAGTGATCTGTTGACAGAGTGACGTTGTAAAACAACAACAACTACGGAAAAATTTTGCAGGCGTCTCGACTTGGCCAAAAAATTGCTACAAAGAAGAGCTGTAGGGAGCGCAGTGGCGATCAGGAAGGATTAGCATTGTGCTTTTTGTCGCTCAAGGTAGTGATCTGTCGCTTCAGCAGATGGCGGTATTAAAATATGCATTTTTAATTTTTGATTTGATGCCAGGTTTCTAGGTACCCTGCCTGGAGACCAAAATCTGAAATCTAGAATGCCGTTTTGATCTACAAATTTTGGTCACGATTTTTAGTAAGAAGTCGATACACCAGGTATTCTATGCATCTATCCTTTTACAATCAATTGACATTAAAGAAATACCTATAGGTTAGGGTCTCGGTTAAGGTTCTTGACACGGCAATCAAACTTTGAGGCTACGCACAGGTGACCGTTTTGAGGTTGAATTTTTTCGAAGTTTCTTGACGTGATATGACTCCTATCGATGTCTATGGATAATCACAGAATATTATGACATGTAAGTGACATTTTCATCATCTTAGACCGGTTGGTTTCTTTTTCTTTCAAATGGGAATCTTCCTTCAAAGGGGTATCTACCAACAAGGTGGATCTTCTGTGGGCCCAAACTAGTTAAATAGTATGCAGGGAGCTCTCTAGAAGAGGAGAATGGACTGCTGTACCAATTCTTATCACCACAAGAGTTGAAGACTAAAATGGATGTTTGATAGAAAATAAATACCACAAAGTAAACTCTGTGAGAATGGTACTTACGTTTGTCTGACTAAAAGTGACGTATCTGATTCTGTCTGGTTTCGTGTGGTGTTGTACTGGGTAAAAGTCCTTATCACACGAATTCACTTTGTTAGGTTGGCGAACTGAAGGCTGACGACGTGGAACTATTTGTTAAGGGCTTCGAGCTAAGCCGTGTAAAAACGATGCGACTGATGGCAGAGATATTGTCAAAACTGGTCAGGTATAAAGAATGTTTTTTGAGGTTCTCGGTGAACCACAGAAAACACTGGTCGAGTCATAGACCTGTCCTTTTTCTTCACGAACCATTATTCGCAGTAGAACACTATGTGGTAATTAATAGAATAAAAAGTGTGAATTTTGAACACTAGTTTTCACTATTTTCATACAGAATTCGTGAATTGTTTATGTCTAAGTTTATTTAGATAGAAATAGGTGATGAATATTAAGAAATTGAATTGAAAAATTGGTCCCTATCATATCGCAGCTTTGAATGACTGTTTTTTCGGCTACATGGAGTAGAAATGATGGTGAAAATTGAAAATTTTGTTGAATGTGTTACAAATAAATGTAGACAAAATAATAAATGATGAAGAGTTAAACAGGAAATTTTCAACCAATGTTATACGAATTTTCCCCATTAAATTGATATCTGTAGATAATCCTTCAGTTCAATCTGTCTCAGGAATTCGCTGTTGTAGTTGAGTAAAAAAAATATGAAACATTCCAAAAGCCTAATTATGTTTTCAGACATGAGGTGCCAGTTACCAGTCAACCGGTCACAATCGTCCATATAGATGAAGATTTAGTGGTAGTGAATAAACCTGCTTCCATTCCTGTGAGTACTCCTTCGCTATGATTTGAATATTCGACTTTGATTTGAAAAAAGTTCGGTTTGAAAAATATAATATTCGTATTGTATTGTGGTATTCAGTTGATGGTTCGCATATAATCAGAAGTTGAATTTAAATTTTTGGATGAAATAACTTTTTTGCGTTCTAAATACTGTTTAACCGATATTATATATACCTATGGATATCCAGAACAATTATTGAAAAAACTAATTTACAGCACCTCGAATACACCTATAGAAACTAATGGAATACCACCACCACCTTCCCAAATCAATCAAGAAAGAGATCTGTACATAACTTCACCGTATATTGAATCATTAACAGGAAGATTGAAAAGCATCATTAAAAATGATAAAGTGAAAACTTCTATCAGAAACCTCAAACCAATCAGACAAATATTCAGCAAATTAAAGGATAATACCCCTACCTTGAAAAGAAGTAATGTAGTTCACCAGATCCCATGTGGGCATTGCGATCAACAATATATAGGACAAACATCTACAACGCTACAACAAGGAATAAATTTGCATAAAAGCAATATCAATCAGTGACGGCTCGTGCCCTTCAGGAGTGGGTCGGCCAGACCCAATATGTATAATTTACATATACCGGGTGGCCCACCACTGATGCGATGCTCATTTTGAGGGAGTAAATGAAGATACATATTTCGAAAATATTTTCTTGTGGTGTATGTAGGGTAATCAAGAGCACTTTTTAAAGTTATTTACATATATACAGGGTGTTCAAATAAAAAGATAGTTACACTTTTTTGAATGTAATACCCTATATATGACCTCAAAAATAGAAAGGTAAGCTCAAATTATGTGTTTCTTCAGATTACTTTGCACATTTGATGCACCATTTACGAGAAAATTACGAAAAATTGAAAATATGGGTTTTTTAGATAGCAATTCATGAAGAAACCAGTTACGCCAGTCATACAGACAATGTTTTTTTGAGTAGACGTATTAGGTACTCCTCTGAAGAATATACAGAGTGATCTTAATTAATTTTCAAACATCTACTACAAATAATGGCCAAAAACTTTCTTATTTCAAATGGCACACCCGGTATTTCTTCATCTCGTTGACGCAAAAATTAATTTCGAAACTTTTTTCATAAGGTGTTCCTATAAGTAAACCTGATAGTTCCTCAGCAATTTTCGATATTCAATTCACATCACATTGAACGCGTATTCTAATTTCTGAATAATTGATGAATCGCACATCCAGAATGAAAGGGCGTCCAACTCGAAAATACGTTTTCGAGTTAGTACTATTCTAGGATTCACCAGTACGGTATGAATTTTATATTTTTACAGGTTTAGCTTGATTTGCCACTTGAATACCGGGTGTGCCGTTGAAATAAGAAAGTTTTCGGTCATTATTTGTAGTATGTAGAATGTAGATGTTTGAAAATTAATTAAGATCACTCTGTTTAATTATTCTAAGTTCAATTATTTTTTTTCTTTAGAGGAGTAGCTAATATGTCTACTGAAAAAAATATTGTCTGTATCGCTGGCGGAACTGGTTTATTCATGAGCTGCTATTTAAAAAAAACTCCATATTTTCAATTTTTCGCGATTTTCTCGTAAATAGTGCATCAAATTTGCAAAGTTATCTCAAGAACACTTCATAATTTGAACTTGCCTTTCCATTTTTGAGGTCATATATAGAGTGTTACATTCAAAAATTTTAACTTTGGCCTATATCTTTGTATTGGAACACCCTGTACATACTTAAATAATTTCAAATTGTGCTCTTGATTACCCTTCACACACCACAAAAAAAGATTTTCGGTATATCTTCATGCGTTCATGCGTTCGCGTTCGCTCCTTCGTCGCTCGTTTTCGAATTTCGCATTCGTATTGGAATAGGAGCCCATTCTGCAACTAGTTTTAAAATATACTATTAAAGGGTACGAAAACCTTTTTTTCCTGATAGAGACATAATAATTAATAATCAACTAGTAACTATGTATTCATGTAATATTAGGAATAAACAGTAAGAAGCTGTGTAGTTCATAACATAGTCTAGTCTAGTCGGTTCAATAGGGTAGGCAGGCCCGGCAGGCCCACTCGGTTCCGTAGGGTAGGCAGGCCGAGTCTGTATGTGTCGATCCGAGACCTAATATTGAGGTATTGTACCGTTCTTCTTAGTAGCAACTGCGTACGACGTAGGTGTTGTATAGTGCAATATTCTTCAGAGAGCTTCAGCTCCCTTGCTGCGGGCCGACCCTGTGGCGTGTATGGGAATAGCGTGTTTGTTTTATCTGTGGGAAGCACTCCGTTGACTGGCGGTATATAGTATACAGAAATATGTGATGGGAAAGAACTTTTTTGTGGAAATATAAGATTTGAGGGCAATCATCGAGATTTGAATTTCGGAATTGATCATTTTGAATAAACTTCAAAAATAAAGTTTGTATATTTATTTCCTATTCTCAAGATTATTGTTGGGTCGGCCCGGCCGACCCGGACGAGGCGTCACTGATATCAATTTAAGGAAAAAAAACTGTGCACTAGCCAAACATTGTATCACCACAGGTCATATCCCAAATTATAGCGAAACTACAGTCCTAGATACAGAACCGAATACACGTAAAAGATGTTAAATGGAAATGATAAGAATAGACCAAAATGACAACACACTAAACCACAAGAAAGACATCGATCAATTGAGTTCCATGTACGCCCTGTTAATCGAGATAGATAAAAATCCAACCAATCTTATAATTCAAACCTCTCCAACGTAAGATTTTATAGGTGTCCAATCCATTGAATTCCCACAAAAGTTATTGTACTCCATCCCCTAATTCTATGGTATATCAACGAATGAATTATGTCAATATTTTTAATTTTATTGGTTATCAAATTTGAAAACTCAATCACCAATTTTTGGTATCCGAATTTTGCTTCGAAACATACCTATACTCCATTCACAATTATAAAATCACAGCTCTGGCCTTGGAAATTTGACACATTCCACTCTGTATCGAAGTTATGTTATGACGTTTTTCAAAATATTTTTATGTTCCAAGTCAACACTATGTTGCCCTTTCTACATTCCTAGCGTATTTCTCAGAATGTGAATTTATTCGGAATATGAACGAATTGGAAAAGATGTGATGGACGAAAATAATTAACGTTTATATGAATTGATAGAGAGGATTCCTTTTCTAGTTATCTGCATGAAAAGTACAAGAGATCACTGTTGAAATATATTATTTTTCGCCATGGAAGAAAATTGCATTGCTTTCACATAATTTTCATATGCATGCTTGTGAAGATTTAATGTTTATTATCCTCTTGAACTGAAAGTTCAAGACTTGACGACATCAATAGTTGATTCTAATCAAGAATTCATTAAAACAAGCCTAATTCTCAAAAAACATTTTTGAAGACAAGCTTTTATAACAACACGCATCCGCCATTTTGAAGCCGCCATTTTGAATCACTCAATTTTGAAGAATCGTAATTTCCGACCCAGAAAACCCCCATATACCAATTTTGAATAGAATAGGATCATAACTACAAAACTCGTCCGCCATATTGGGGCCCCATCTTGAATTTCCCAATTTTGTCAAAAGTATCATGATTTTCGAACCCAAATACTCCCAGATAGTAATTTTGAATGATATCGGATCATAATTACAAAACTCATCCGTCATTTTGGAGCCGCCATTTTGTTTTTTTCTATAAAAAATATTTCATGATGCATTGTCACTAGAATTAGGTACACCTGCAAAATTTCGAATCAATCGGACGATTAGAAGTGTGTCATATTTAACTTGCAAGATTTGATAACAGAGAGACAGATAGACAGACAGACACCGGGACAGGTGAAACTAAATAAAAGCTTGTAAAAAATCAACCCAGAGATATAAGATAATGAATTGAGGGGTAATTACAAGAATCAAGTGCTTTGTGTTTGTTCGGTCCCCACAAAATGCAATTTGTAAATATTCCCTAAATATTTGTATATATGTAAATATATATATATATATATATATATATATATATATATATATATATATATATATATATATATATATATATATATATATATATATATATATATATATATATATATATATATATATATATATTGATCAGTTCACAACGTTCTTCGACGTCTTCTGATTTCCAGCCTCCACTTATCTCGGTCCTCCCATAGGTTATCTTCTATCCCCCTCGATCTCATGTCCTTAGTTATTCCCTCTCTCCAACTCAATCTAGGTCTTCCCCTTTTTCTTCTTCCATGTGGCATCCACTCTAGGACCTGCTTCGGCAGTCTATCGTTTCCCATTCTCTGGACGTGCCCGTACCACCTCAGTTGTTTTTCTCTGATGTCGTCAGTAATTCGATGTTCAACTTTCATTATCTCAAGAATTCTTTCATTCCTCACTCTGTCTAATCTACTCTTACCAGCCGCTCTTCTCCAATAATCCATTTCCATAGCTTCGAGTGAGCGGACAGCCTTCTGTTTTAATGGCCATATTTCACTACCGTAGGATGATATAGTTTTGACTATGGAATCGTACACTCTGTGCTTGTTGTTTTTTGAAATTGATTTATCCCATAGTATTCCATTTAGTTGCCTGATTGCTGTTCTTCCTAGGTTGTTTCGGTGTTTTATCTCCTCATCCATACTTCCGTCGTTTCTGATCTGTACTCCTAGATATTTGTATTTGCTGCATTTCTCTATAACTTGCTGTTCCAGTACCAAATCCTGTTGTTCTCCGCCAATACACATATACTCCGTCTTACTGATGTTTACTTCTAGGCCCCACTTGTCGTACTCCTCTATAAGTTTCCGTGTCATGTACTCTAGATCTTCGTATTCTTGGGCCAAGACCACCTGATCGTCGGCAAAACACAGAGTGTAGAGAATTGTCTCACTTAATGGTATACCCATGCCCCGACATTTTCCTTTCCATGTCCTGAGAACCTGTTCTAGATAGATTTTGAACAGAGTAGGTGAAAGACAGCAGCCCTGCTTCAGCCCCTTGCTCACGCAGAATCCAGTTGAAACCATTTTTCCTCTTTTTACTTGACTTTTATTGTCTTTGTATAAATCTTTGACCGCCTTGATGAGGCTTAAACTTATATTAGTTCTTTCAAGGGCTTCCCACAGTTTTTGTTGGGGTACGCTGTCATACGCTTTTTTGAGGTCCACGTAGAGTAGATGTATTTCCTGGTTAAGCGCTCTTTTCTTCTCTATTACTTGCGTAAGAGTGAACAGATGGTCGATTGTAGATCTACCGGCCCTAAAACCGGCCTGTTCTTCAGCTTCCATGTCAGAGAACTCCCCTTCGATCTTTTCCAACAAAAGTTTTCCGTACACTCTGGAAATACTACTCAGCACGGCGATACCTCGAAAGTTATCACAGATTTCTTTATTACCGTTTTTATGGATTGTTGTTATGTAGGAGGATCTCCATTCCTCAGGGACGCTTTCTCCATTGAGACATTTTTCAAACAGGTCAGCAAGACATTCGAACAATTTGTCTGTACCATATTTGAGTAGTTCTGGGGGTATATTACCTGGGCCCGGGGACTTTCTATTTTTCAGTCCGCGGCATATCCTCCCGACTTGCTCTTTAATGTATAATAATAATAATATATATGTAAATAATAACGTATGGTCCGAAAGTTTTGGGAAAAATTTCACCTGGTCTGATTGAGAAGCAACGTGTCAGGGGAATAATTACGCAAATCGAAAATAATGGTCGCTTGTCTGTTACTTGAATGTTGATTTATAATAAGGATAGTTAAGTTAAATTGTTGATTAATTCGATAAAAATATAAGATTATTTAAGTCAGAGTTATATGCTTTTGAAATTTTTCCCAAAACTTTCGGACCATACGTTAATGTAAATATCGAATTGGCTTTGCATTATGTCTGCTTTGTTCCTTGTACGCAATGCAACGCAAGGCGGCATGATGCAACTCTATGTTTTGGCTTATTCTGAAGCAAAACAGGCAAATGCCCCCCACCACGGGGGTGAAAACTCTGTGGTTCGAACAGGTACTAAACCTCAGAAGAGACACAGACTCAAGACCCATAACAAGTTCAACTACGAACGTCGCGACACCTCTAGTATCTAGTACGGTCAAGTAAGGCCCTTAACATAACACGCCGCAAAACTATAGTGCAAGCCAGAAAATCCCACTTCAGCCAATTGAGGCCTTATCATATCCAGCACGCAGCATACCACAGGTGAGTCAGAACATACTTGCTTTTGTGTACCTTGTACGAAATCTCTTCATTGTGTCCTCCAGAGAAATTATCAAAGCTCTCAAGAACCGGTGCGAACCTTATCAAATACAGTCCACTTCATTAGGGAATTAACCCGAGATCAAACATTGGTCCTTCGGGCCGGATACTTGAACTTGCCACGAATTCATATTCGTTATTTAACTTGAGCGAGGATAATTTGCTTGGGGATTGCAATCCTGAGATATTGTCACATTGGTTAGCACGAAATCGCAGAGGAAAAAAACGGTAAAATAAACGTTATAATGAAGAATTAAAAAAAAAAATTGAGCTTAGTTCCACATTCTGCATTTGCCAATTCGATTATTTTCTTATATACTTGCCTTATATACCTACATATATATTTGTTTCACTCACGCATTATCGTCTGAGAATTCATTTATAACGGTGCCGTTTGAAAATTCCTTCGAATAAGGTTATTGGTTCCTCCGTTTTTCGATTCAGCTCCGCATTTTTCAATTAAATTTGTTCAATTCGCCGTGTTAATTATGCCTCTCACGGTAGAAGAAAAAATCGCTAGAGCCGATGCTCTCAGAGAAATCACCATAAACCAATTGGTCTTGATCGAAACATGTGCCGCCAATGCGAAGGTTAACGATACTCAGATTCCAAGACTGAAAATGGCCTATAAGGGCCTTCGTAAAATTCAAAAAGAATTCGAGAATCAACATCTTACCATAGTATCCGCTCTTGCGTGCACTCCCGAAAAATTAAAATCACAAACCGAAAGTTTGCATCAAACTCTCCAAAACACCACTCGCAAAACCAATTCAAGCGAGGGAATCCGCCTTCCTAGAATTGAATTAACGGAGTTCACAGGTAACATTCAGGAATTCCCTCCGTTTATTGAGATGTTCGACAACCTTGTACATAATAACGAACGATTGCCAGACCTAGAAAAATTCAGTTACCTCGTTTCTAAATTAAAGGGACCCGCCCTGACAGTTTTAAAGAAATTGCCCCTAATTTCGGCGAACTACCCAATCGCCTACAATGCCTTGCGAGACCGGTACGACAATAGACGCCTCAGGGCAGTAAATTGCTGGAAGGCTCTAAAAGGCCAACCGGTCGCGACGAAGGAGATCATAAAACCCTTCGAAGTATTATCGACGCCTTCTCGGAAAACCTAGGGATTCTTAGGACCATGAATTATGAGGTCGACAAATGGGATTTTATAATCACCAATATGATATTGGATCGACTTGATTCAAATACGCGAAAGGATTTCGAACAGAATTTTGCTTCTAAAGAAATGCCACGATATGAACAAGTAACTAGTTTCGTTATAAAACAATGCAACGCCTTAGAGACTTATTCTCTATGTGCACCTAATTGCACCTCAAAAACTCATAGTAAGTCATTTTTGTCAAAAACTAACGATTCCACAAAATCTAAAGAATAGATTGTTTAACGTGCGGTGGTGAGCATTCAATCTACAGTTGTGCGGAATTTCTTGCTAAACTTATCCCAGATCGTCTTGAGTGCATAAAAAACAAGAAGGCATGCGTCAACTGTCTATCAAGAACCCATACCGTATCCAAATGTAAGTCTAAACATCGCTGTAAGACATGTCACAAACAGCATCATTCTCTTTTGCATTTCTCCGAAAGTGTTCCAGAAAAGAATTCGGAAAAAACCTATGTCATCGCTTTACTTACGAAAAGAGATGAGGAAGTTCTACTTCCCACTGCACAATTAAATATTCGCGACGCATTCAACAATATCTTGGTAGCAAGAGCGATCTTAGACTCGGGTTCTCAATCAAGTTTCGTTACGAAAAAATTCGCGAAAACTTTGGGTTACCGGAAATTCAATATCGCGACTACCCTTCATGGAATTGAAAAAATGAGCATGTCCGCGAAATCAGGAATATCTGGGAAAATTTTCGGTACCGAGGAAGAAAGTGAGATCGAAGTAGACTTCATCATACTTCAGAACATCTGTGATAAAATGTGATTTCGATGTAACAAAGCATCCTCACCTTCAGGGTATAAAATTCGCGGATCCTGATTTCAATAAAAGGGGAAAAATTGATATTCTTTTAGGGGACGATGTTTTTCCGTCCATATTATGGGCAGGTCATATCATGGGTGACAAAAATTATCCAGCCTGTATGAATACCATTTTTGGGTGGGTAGTTATGGGTACAATTCCGTTGTCCCATGTGACCTCTGAGAGCGTTTCAAGCAGTGTAAATTCATTTTTCACAAAAAATTCGGAAAATGATCGTTTAGACGAAACGTTGAAACTTTTTTGGAAGATGGAAGAAGTACCGGAAATAATTCCAGAAGCGCCGGAAGATCTCTTTTGTGAGAAGCATTTTTTAAACAACGTACATCACGACGATAAAAACGGTTTCACTGTGTCACTGCCATTCAAGTTAAACCCTCCGGACTTCGGAGATACGCGCTCTTTGGCGATGCGGCGATTCTTGTCTTTGGAAAACCGTCTCAATAAAATGCCACATATGTATGCTTCTTATGCCGAAGTAATCGAGGATCATCTACGTAACGGCTATATGGAAAAGGTCGATCCTCCCGCAAACGCGGAAGTCAATCAATATTTCTATATAACGCACCACGCGGTATTGAAGGAAGATTCATCCTCAACGCCATTAAGGGTTGTGATGGACGTAAGCAGTCATACCCCCAATAAAGTCTCGTTGAACCGAACCTTGCACGCAGGTCCCAAACTACAACGCGACTTAACCTCTATTTTGATAAAATTCCGGCTGAACCGATATGTAGTAATCGCGGACGTCAAACAAATGTTTCGTCGTATCTGGGTAAATTCCGAACAGAGTAAATACTAACGTATACAGGGTCTTTCACGAGGAACCTCACCCATATTTATACGGGAAACTACTGAACTTATTTTCATGATATTCAGCACTTATAAGTATTTCACGATGCTGATGAAATCTAAAATATTTTCAAGGCATGAGCACCTCCGGTTTTTCCGGAAATGACGTCAACTTCCATTTTCAGATCAGAACACCATTGCAGAAATAGATTCCTTAGAAAATTTCACGTTATTTTGATGTAATATTTTTCAGTTTTGGTTGGAAAATTCTCTCTGAGCGGGAAAATTCGAAAAAAAAATCGAAAATAGAGCTCCGCTGAAACAAGAATAACTTCGAGGTTTTTGGATGGAAAATTTTCATTTTTGGGATTTTTCAAGATGTAAGATTGACGTATCCACTTTAAAAATATCAATTTTAGGACAAGGGTGTGATGCATACACTCACATTATTTTTTAACGTAGATTCAATATCTGCCATAAAAAATGGGGTTCTGATTTGAAAAAATTTATTTTTCACGATTTTGTCATCCCTAACTTTGAAAGCGATTTTTTCATCCCCTGTATCATAAATCGCGATTTCGATTTTTAAAGTGGATACATCAATCATACATCTTGAAAAATCCCTAAAATGAAAATTTTCCATCCAAAAACCTCGAAGTTATTCTTGTTTCGGCGGAGCTCTATTTTCGATTTTTTTTTTCGAATTTTCCCGCCCAGAGAGAATTTTCCAACCAAAACTGAAAAATGTTACATAAAAATAACTTGAAATTTTCTAAGGAATCTATTTCTGCAACAAAAAAATGGTGTTTTAATTTGAAAAACGGAAGTTGACGTCATTTCCGGAAAAACCGGAGGTGCTCATGCCTTGAAAATATTTTAGATTTCATCAGCATCGTGAAATACTTATAAGTGCTGAATTTCATGAAAATACGTTGAGTAGTTTCCCGTATAAATATGGGTGAGATTCCTCGTGAAAGACCCTGTATTATGGTGAAATAACCCAAAGGCACCCATTTCAGATTATCAGATTAATGTACTAGTATTTGGGGTATCGTGTTCTCCATACTTAGCGATTCGAACCCTTCTTCACCTAGCGGAAAAATACCCCGAATTCCCACTTGCTTCACAAATAATAAACACGCAAAGCTTCGTGGATGACATTTCTTTTGGAAGTGATGACCTGAGTGAAGCGCTAAAAATGCAAGATGAACTCATCACCTTGTTGAACCGCGGAAAATTTGAGCTTCGAAAATGGGCAGCTAATACAAAATTTCTGCTCAACAACCTACCTGAAGAACACGTTCGAAATATAGATTTTTCTTTCAATCCTGATGGCGGTGATTCATTGAAGATATTAGGACTAAATTGGAGTCCTGTAACCGATAATTCTTTCTTTCCGACTCGCGCAAGCGTTGATACGAAATGTACCAAAAGAACAATACTTTCGGACATTGCTGGAACCTTCGATCCAATGGGCATTTTTACTCCAATCACATTCCTTTCGAAAGAAATTATACAGCGTTTGTGGGCTTTAGGACTTGGCTGGGACGAAACACCACCAGATAGCTTAATAATGAAGTGGTCGAGTTTCAAAAGGGACCTTTCCGCTTTGGAAAAGTTTTCACTACCACGCCATATAAACCTCTGCGACTCTACATCCTGTCGCCTTGTCGGATTTTGCGATGCGTCAATCGAGGGAACTTGTGTGGTGACGTAAATCCGAGTTCAGTACAAAAATTCCGACACGAAGGTCTATTTTTTGTGTGCAAAATCTAAGGTTGCGCCGCTACAAACTGTATCTCTACCCAGGTTGGAACTCACGGCCGCCGTACTTCTTGCCAAATTGTTCAAATTTGCCATCGGAGCAATAGGCAATAAAGTCATTCTAGAAGATATTCACGCATTTAGCGATAGTACCGTCGCACTTTCATGGATCAGAAGTTCCCCACACCTGTGGAAAACGTTTCGAATAGGGTATCTTATATACAAGAAAGAGTCCCACCAACAAAATGGCATCACGTTCCATCGAAGGAGAACGCGGCCGGCGGCGGATTGCGGTTCGCGCGGAATATACGCTACGGAACTCATCAACCATCCCCTGTGGTGGGTCCGAAATTCCTCCTAGAGTGCCCTCTGTCTTGGCCCGGTCGGGCACCAATACCGGAGCCACGAACTGATGTCACAGAGAAAGAACGGAGACTCATTTCTTTCAACGTTCAAATAGGTACACCGAACATATTCGATCATCTTTTGAGTGAATTTTCTAACTTTAGAAAAATAAAACGTGTCCTGGCTTACGTGATTTGTTTCGCAGACAAGTAATCAAAAGGCAAAATAGGATATAGATCACACGCCGACTGGTTGACCAACGAGGAGCTTAATCACGCGACTCTCTTGATAATTAAACATATACAGCATGATCATTTCGCGTCAGAGATTCGTGCCTTGAAAAATAGGGAGAAATTGAGTAAACCGATTAGAGCTTTGAGTCCTTTCATCGCAGGGGATGATTTAATTCGAGTAGGTGGTAGATTGTTCAATGCGAACCTTCAGTAAACCCGGAAATTTCCGTTATTATTGCCAAATAACAGTCCATTAACGAGCCTAATCATCACCGAAGTACATATAGAAAATATGCATTCAGGAATTCAAACCACCTGGAATATGCTCAATCAAAAATATTGGATTATCGGAGCGAAACGGGCAGTCCGCCAAGTATTAAGCAAGTGTCTACCTTGAGTATTAAGCAAGTGTCTACCTTGCTGGCGGACTCGTCCACATACGGTAGTACCTTCGATGGGTAACCTACCAGAACCGCGAGTCACACAAGCCCGTCCATTTCTCAACGTGGGGGTTGATCTCGCTGGTCCCTATTTGATTAAAATGGGGAGAATACGAACAGCTAAGACGTTTAAGTCATGGATTTGCCTATTCGTGTGTTTTTCGACCAAGACCTTACACATAGAGCTAGTATCAGAACTTTCCACAGACGCCTTTCTTGCCGGTCTACGACGTTTTATGAGTAGACGTGGAATTCCTGAGAATATTTATTCAGACTGCGGCACTAACTTCGTAGGAGCCAATAAATATATCAAAGAAATTTATTCGTAAGCCGCTACAGAGGCAAGTTTGAAATGGCACTTCAACCCTCCAGGAGCACCACACATGGGAGGAATTTGGGAGGCCAACATTAAGTCGGTAAAAACGCACTTGAAAAGAGTAATCGGACTCCAAGTGATGACGTACGAAGAATTTAATACGGTCTTGATTCAAATTGAGGCAGTCCTGAACTCGCGCCCCTTAACACCATTAAGCAGCGACCCCCATGACTTGACGGTTCTCACTCCCGCGCACTTCCTGGTAACGGAACCACTTAATACAATTCCGGACCCAGATACAACTGACCAACCCGCCAACAGGCTGTCACGTTGGCAGCTCCTTACCCGCATGCGCAACGATTTTTGGAAAAGGTGGAAAAACGAATACTTACCTACGCTGACCCAGCGCTCCAATGGCATATTCAGAACGGCGCCACACCTTCCATTGGCGACATGGTTTTTATCAAGAACGAAAACGAACCGCCACTAGCGTGGACGCTCGGAAGGATTACGGAGCTCATTCCGGGAACAGACGACATTGCTCGCGTGGCTCTTGTCAAAACCGCGAAAGGGATGCTACGCAGAGCTTTGCCCCCTACCCAGAGCAGATTGAAGAAAATTCACATTTTCTTCAATGGGGGGGGGGGGGATGTTCGGTCCCCACAAAATGCATTTTGTGAATATTCCCTAAATATTTGTATATACCTATGTAAATAATAATGTAAATATCGAATTGGCTTTGCATTATGTCTGCTTTGTTCCTTGTACGCAATGCAACGCAAGGCGGCATGATGCAACTCTATGTTTTGGCTTATTCTGAAGCAAAACAGGCAAATGCCCCCCACCACGGGGGTGAAAACTCTGTGGTTCGAACAGGTACTAAACCTCAGAAGAGACACAGACTCAAGACCCATAACAAGTTCAACTACGAACGTCGCGACACCTCTAGTATCTAGTACGGTCAAGTAAGGCCCTTAACATAACACGCCGCAAAACTATAGTGCAAGCCAGAAAATCCCACTTCAGCCAATTGAGGCCTTATCATATCCAGCACGCAGCATACCACAGGTGAGTCAGAACATACTTGCTTTTGTGTACCTTGTACGAAATCTCTTCATTGTGTCCTCCAGAGAAATTATCAAAGCTCTCAAGAACCGGTGCGAACCTTATCAAATACAGTCCACTTCATTAGGGAATTAACCCGAGATCAAACATTGGTCCTTCGGGCCGGATACTTGAACTTGCCACGAATTCATATTCGTTATTTAACTTGAGCGAGGATAATTTGCTTGGGGATTGCAATCCTGAGATATTGTCACATTGGTTAGCACGAAATCGCAGAGGAAAAAAACGGTAAAATAAACGTTATAATGAAGAATTAAAAAAAAAATTGAGCTTAGTTCCACATTCTGCATTTGCCAATTCGATTATTTTCTTATATACTTGCCTTATATACCTACATATATATTTGTTTCACTCACGCATTATCGTCTGAGAATTCATTTATAACGGTGCCGTTTGAAAATTCCTTCGAATAAGGTTATTGGTTCCTCCGTTTTTCGATTCAGCTCCGCATTTTTCAATTAAATTTGTTCAATTCGCCGTGTTAATTATGCCTCTCACGGTAGAAGAAAAAATCGCTAGAGCCGATGCTCTCAGAGAAATCACCATAAACCAATTGGTCTTGATCGAAACATGTGCCGCCAATGCGAAGGTTAACGATACTCAGATTCCAAGACTGAAAATGGCCTATAAGGGCCTTCGTAAAATTCAAAAAGAATTCGAGAATCAACATCTTACCATAGTATCCGCTCTTGCGTGCACTCCCGAAAAATTAAAATCACAAACCGAAAGTTTGCATCAAACTCTCCAAAACACCACTCGCAAAACCAATTCAAGCGAGGGAATCCGCCTTCCTAGAATTGAATTAACGGAGTTCACAGGTAACATTCAGGAATTCCCTCCGTTTATTGAGATGTTCGACAACCTTGTACATAATAACGAACGATTGCCAGACCTAGAAAAATTCAGTTACCTCGTTTCTAAATTAAAGGGACCCGCCCTGACAGTTTTAAAGAAATTGCCCCTAATTTCGGCGAACTACCCAATCGCCTACAATGCCTTGCGAGACCGGTACGACAATAGACGCCTCAGGGCAGTAAATTGCTGGAAGGCTCTAAAAGGCCAACCGGTCGCGACGAAGGAGATCATAAAACCCTTCGAAGTATTATCGACGCCTTCTCGGAAAACCTAGGGATTCTTAGGACCATGAATTATGAGGTCGACAAATGGGATTTTATAATCACCAATATGATATTGGATCGACTTGATTCAAATACGCGAAAGGATTTCGAACAGAATTTTGCTTCTAAAGAAATGCCACGATATGAACAAGTAACTAGTTTCGTTATAAAACAATGCAACGCCTTAGAGACTTATTCTCTATGTGCACCTAATTGCACCTCAAAAACTCATAGTAAGTCATTTTTGTCAAAAACTAACGATTCCACAAAATCTAAAGAATAGATTGTTTAACGTGCGGTGGTGAGCATTCAATCTACAGTTGTGCGGAATTTCTTGCTAAACTTATCCCAGATCGTCTTGAGTGCATAAAAAACAAGAAGGCATGCGTCAACTGTCTATCAAGAACCCATACCGTATCCAAATGTAAGTCTAAACATCGCTGTAAGACATGTCACAAACAGCATCATTCTCTTTTGCATTTCTCCGAAAGTGTTCCAGAAAAGAATTCGGAAAAAACCTATGTCATCGCTTTACTTACGAAAAGAGATGAGGAAGTTCTACTTCCCACTGCACAATTAAATATTCGCGACGCATTCAACAATATCTTGGTAGCAAGAGCGATCTTAGACTCGGGTTCTCAATCAAGTTTCGTTACGAAAAAATTCGCGAAAACTTTGGGTTACCGGAAATTCAATATCGCGACTACCCTTCATGGAATTGAAAAAATGAGCATGTCCGCGAAATCAGGAATATCTGGGAAAATTTTCGGTACCGAGGAAGAAAGTGAGATCGAAGTAGACTTCATCATACTTCAGAACATCTGTGATAAAATGTGATTTCGATGTAACAAAGCATCCTCACCTTCAGGGTATAAAATTCGCGGATCCTGATTTCAATAAAAGGGGAAAAATTGATATTCTTTTAGGGGACGATGTTTTTCCGTCCATATTATGGGCAGGTCATATCATGGGTGACAAAAATTATCCAGCCTGTATGAATACCATTTTTGGGTGGGTAGTTATGGGTACAATTCCGTTGTCCCATGTGACCTCTGAGAGCGTTTCAAGCAGTGTAAATTCATTTTTCACAAAAAATTCGGAAAATGATCGTTTAGACGAAACGTTGAAACTTTTTTGGAAGATGGAAGAAGTACCGGAAATAATTCCAGAAGCGCCGGAAGATCTCTTTTGTGAGAAGCATTTTTTAAACAACGTACATCACGACGATAAAAACGGTTTCACTGTGTCACTGCCATTCAAGTTAAACCCTCCGGACTTCGGAGATACGCGCTCTTTGGCGATGCGGCGATTCTTGTCTTTGGAAAACCGTCTCAATAAAATGCCACATATGTATGCTTCTTATGCCGAAGTAATCGAGGATCATCTACGTAACGGCTATATGGAAAAGGTCGATCCTCCCGCAAACGCGGAAGTCAATCAATATTTCTATATAACGCACCACGCGGTATTGAAGGAAGATTCATCCTCAACGCCATTAAGGGTTGTGATGGACGTAAGCAGTCATACCCCCAATAAAGTCTCGTTGAACCGAACCTTGCACGCAGGTCCCAAACTACAACGCGACTTAACCTCTATTTTGATAAAATTCCGGCTGAACCGATATGTAGTAATCGCGGACGTCAAACAAATGTTTCGTCGTATCTGGGTAAATTCCGAACAGAGTAAATACTAACGTATACAGGGTCTTTCACGAGGAACCTCACCCATATTTATACGGGAAACTACTGAACTTATTTTCATGATATTCAGCACTTATAAGTATTTCACGATGCTGATGAAATCTAAAATATTTTCAAGGCATGAGCACCTCCGGTTTTTCCGGAAATGACGTCAACTTCCATTTTCAGATCAGAACACCATTGCAGAAATAGATTCCTTAGAAAATTTCACGTTATTTTGATGTAATATTTTTCAGTTTTGGTTGGAAAATTCTCTCTGAGCGGGAAAATTCGAAAAAAAAATCGAAAATAGAGCTCCGCTGAAACAAGAATAACTTCGAGGTTTTTGGATGGAAAATTTTCATTTTTGGGATTTTTCAAGATGTAAGATTGACGTATCCACTTTAAAAATATCAATTTTAGGACAAGGGTGTGATGCATACACTCACATTATTTTTTAACGTAGATTCAATATCTGCCATAAAAAATGGGGTTCTGATTTGAAAAAATTTATTTTTCACGATTTTGTCATCCCTAACTTTGAAAGCGATTTTTTCATCCCCTGTATCATAAATCGCGATTTCGATTTTTAAAGTGGATACATCAATCATACATCTTGAAAAATCCCTAAAATGAAAATTTTCCATCCAAAAACCTCGAAGTTATTCTTGTTTCGGCGGAGCTCTATTTTCGATTTTTTTTTTCGAATTTTCCCGCCCAGAGAGAATTTTCCAACCAAAACTGAAAAATGTTACATAAAAATAACTTGAAATTTTCTAAGGAATCTATTTCTGCAACAAAAAAATGGTGTTTTAATTTGAAAAACGGAAGTTGACGTCATTTCCGGAAAAACCGGAGGTGCTCATGCCTTGAAAATATTTTAGATTTCATCAGCATCGTGAAATACTTATAAGTGCTGAATTTCATGAAAATACGTTGAGTAGTTTCCCGTATAAATATGGGTGAGATTCCTCGTGAAAGACCCTGTATTATGGTGAAATAACCCAAAGGCACCCATTTCAGATTATCAGATTAATGTACTAGTATTTGGGGTATCGTGTTCTCCATACTTAGCGATTCGAACCCTTGTTCACCTAGCGGAAAAATACCCCGAATTCCCACTTGCTTCACAAATAATAAACACGCAAAGCTTCGTGGATGACATTTCTTTTGGAAGTGATGACCTGAGTGAAGCGCTAAAAATGCAAGATGAACTCATCACCTTGTTGAACCGCGGAAAATTTGAGCTTCGAAAATGGGCAGCTAATACAAAATTTCTGCTCAACAACCTACCTGAAGAACACGTTCGAAATATAGATTTTTCTTTCAATCCTGATGGCGGTGATTCATTGAAGATATTAGGACTAAATTGGAGTCCTGTAACCGATAATTCTTTCTTTCCGACTCGCGCAAGCGTTGATACGAAATGTACCAAAAGAACAATACTTTCGGACATTGCTGGAACCTTCGATCCAATGGGCATTTTTACTCCAATCACATTCCTTTCGAAAGAAATTATACAGCGTTTGTGGGCTTTAGGACTTGGCTGGGACGAAACACCACCAGATAGCTTAATAATGAAGTGGTCGAGTTTCAAAAGGGACCTTTCCGCTTTGGAAAAGTTTTCACTACCACGCCATATAAACCTCTGCGACTCTACATCCTGTCGCCTTGTCGGATTTTGCGATGCGTCAATCGAGGGAACTTGTGTGGTGACGTAAATCCGAGTTCAGTACAAAAATTCCGACACGAAGGTCTATTTTTTGTGTGCAAAATCTAAGGTTGCGCCGCTACAAACTGTATCTCTACCCAGGTTGGAACTCACGGCCGCCGTACTTCTTGCCAAATTGTTCAAATTTGCCATCGGAGCAATAGGCAATAAAGTCATTCTAGAAGATATTCACGCATTTAGCGATAGTACCGTCGCACTTTCATGGATCAGAAGTTCCCCACACCTGTGGAAAACGTTTCGAATAGGGTATCTTATATACAAGAAAGAGTCCCACCAACAAAATGGCATCACGTTCCATCGAAGGAGAACGCGGCCGGCGGCGGATTGCGGTTCGCGCGGAATATACGCTACGGAACTCATCAACCATCCCCTGTGGTGGGTCCGAAATTCCTCCTAGAGTGCCCTCTGTCTTGGCCCGGTCGGGCACCAATACCGGAGCCACAAACTGATGTCACAGAGAAAGAACGGAGACTCATTTCTTTCAACGTTCAAATAGGTACACCGAACATATTCGATCATCTTTTGAGTGAATTTTCTAACTTTAGAAAAATAAAACGTGTCCTGGCTTACGTGATTTGTTTCGCAGACAAGTAATCAAAAGGCAAAATAGGATATAGATCACACGCCGACTGGTTGACCAACGAGGAGCTTAATCACGCGACTCTCTTGATAATTAAACATATACAGCATGATCATTTCGCGTCAGAGATTCGTGCCTTGAAAAATAGGGAGAAATTGAGTAAACCGATTAGAGCTTTGAGTCCTTTCATCGCAGGGGATGATTTAATTCGAGTAGGTGGTAGATTGTTCAATGCGAACCTTCAGTAAACCCGGAAATTTCCGTTATTATTGCCAAATAACAGTCCATTAACGAGCCTAATCATCACCGAAGTACATATAGAAAATATGCATTCAGGAATTCAAACCACCTGGAATATGCTCAATCAAAAATATTGGATTATCGGAGCGAAACGGGCAGTCCGCCAAGTATTAAGCAAGTGTCTACCTTGAGTATTAAGCAAGTGTCTACCTTGCTGGCGGACTCGTCCACATACGGTAGTACCTTCGATGGGTAACCTACCAGAACCGCGAGTCACACAAGCCCGTCCATTTCTCAACGTGGGGGTTGATCTCGCTGGTCCCTATTTGATTAAAATGGGGAGAATACGAACAGCTAAGACGTTTAAGTCATGGATTTGCCTATTCGTGTGTTTTTCGACCAAGACCTTACACATAGAGCTAGTATCAGAACTTTCCACAGACGCCTTTCTTGCCGGTCTACGACGTTTTATGAGTAGACGTGGAATTCCTGAGAATATTTATTCAGACTGCGGCACTAACTTCGTAGGAGCCAATAAATATATCAAAGAAATTTATTCGTAAGCCGCTACAGAGGCAAGTTTGAAATGGCACTTCAACCCTCCAGGAGCACCACACATGGGAGGAATTTGGGAGGCCAACATTAAGTCGGTAAAAACGCACTTGAAAAGAGTAATCGGACTCCAAGTGATGACGTACGAAGAATTTAATACGGTCTTGATTCAAATTGAGGCAGTCCTGAACTCGCGCCCCTTAACACCATTAAGCAGCGACCCCCATGACTTGACGGTTCTCACTCCCGCGCACTTCCTGGTAACGGAACCACTTAATACAATTCCGGACCCAGATACAACTGACCAACCCGCCAACAGGCTGTCACGTTGGCAGCTCCTTACCCGCATGCGCAACGATTTTTGGAAAAGGTGGAAAAACGAATACTTACCTACGCTGACCCAGCGCTCCAATGGCATATTCAGAACGGCGCCACACCTTCCATTGGCGACATGGTTTTTATCAAGAACGAAAACGAACCGCCACTAGCGTGGACGCTCGGAAGGATTACGGAGCTCATTCCGGGAACAGACGACATTGCTCGCGTGGCTCTTGTCAAAACCGCGAAAGGGATGCTACGCAGAGCTTTGCCCCCTACCCAGAGCAGATTGAAGAAAATTCACATTTTCTTCAATGGGGGGGGGGGGGATGTTCGGTCCCCACAAAATGCATTTTGTGAATATTCCCTAAATATTTGTATATACCTATGTAAATAATAATGTAAATATCGAATTGGCTTTGCATTATGTCTGCTTTGTTCCTTGTACGCAATGCAACGCAAGGCGGCATGATGCAACTCTATGTTTTGGCTTATTCTGAAGCAAAACAGGCAAATGCCCCCCACCACGGGGGTGAAAACTCTGTGGTTCGAACAGGTACTAAACCTCAGAAGAGACACAGACTCAAGACCCATAACAAGTTCAACTACGAACGTCGCGACACCTCTAGTATCTAGTACGGTTAAGTAAGGTCCCTAACATAACACGCCGCAAAACTATAGTGCAAGCCAGAAAATCCCACTTCAGCCAATTGAGGCCTTATCATATCCAGCACGCAGCATACCACAGGTAAGTCAGAACATATTTGCTTTTGTGTACTTTGTACGAAATCTCTTCATTGTGTTCTCCAGAGAAATTATCAAAGCTCTCAAGAACCGGTGCGAACCTTATCAAATACAGTCCACTTCATTAGGGAATTAACCCGAGATCAAACAGTGTTCATCATGATATTGTATGTGATATGATTGTGAGGGTGCATAATATTTCTATTTCTAATATTTCCTCATTTAATAATAATAATAATAATAATAAAGGTCTTTATTCCCTACGAAGTTACAGATTTCATATAACCAAGAAAATATAGGTTGGAAAAGGCGAGATTCAGTGCACTAAGTTAGTTCTATCTAACCCCTGATTCACAGCGTTGCCGATGCTGAAAACCGCCACAAAACATACCATCATTATAACATAAAAAGAAAATATTGAAATGCGTAATTCTATATAAAAAGGAAAAACAAGAGACAAAAAATATACAAAAACAAATCACATATCTACCAAGTCACATCAAAAATATTCCCCATCAAATCTACCCCGTCAACACCCCCATCTGCTCATTTAAAAATAATTTGAAAAGTGAACTCCTGAATCGGCTTCTATTGGTAATAGCTCTGATGTCCATTGGTAGGTTGTTAATAAGTAGTGCAATGTTGTATGAAAATGAGCGCCTAAATAATTCACTAGAAAAAACAGATAGCGTCAGAGTCCCCTTGAAACGAATGTTCAAATGATGGACATCAGATCGATAAGTTATTTTGTTGTGTATAGGTACGGAGGGGTCTTAGTGTTGATTATTTTCATGAACAAAACAGTAGAGTGAAGAAGTCTTCTAGAATTCATATTAAGCCAGTTGACGATGCGAAGCGTATAACTGATTCGTTCATATTTCCTTATGCCGAATATCAGACGTAGGCAGGAGTTTTGAAGTTTTTGAATTCTCTGTTTATCAAAAGCATCCAAACAGGGATTGTAGACAACATCGGCATAATTTAGATGTGACAAAACAAGGGAGTCGCAAACAAGTTTTCTGAGTTTTGTATTCAGAAACTCTCGCCTTTGATAGACCAATCTCAGCATACCGTACGCTGTTTGTAAGCAGGCAGAAACGTGATCCGTGAATCTTAAGTCCTGATCCATAAACACACCCAAGTTTTTAACCTTCGTAGAGAATTCTATAGTTTCGTTACCGATCATCACCAACCTGTTGCAAGCTTCAAACCTCAACCTGTCATTTTTCCTACCAAAAACTATGGCAACCGTCTTCATAGCGTTGAGCTGCAGACAGTGCGCTCTAGAAATCTCAAGTATCGAGTTCAAATCATAATTCAATGCAGCAACAGCCTGGTTGGCCTCATCAGGATGAAATGACAAATAAAACTGGCCATCATCTGCATAGTAGTGTGTCGAACAGGAAACGATAAATCTCGTGAATTGGGAGATATGACGAACAAAATCGGTCCCAAAATTGAACCCTGTGGCACACCTTTCAGAACATTCAAAAAAGTAGAAATATTATTGTCGTGAAAAACTGCCTGATGGCGGTTGGCGAGGAAAGAGTGGAGAAACAATACTGCATCATCAGAGAGGCCGATGTGAAATGAAATGGCTTTAAATATATATATATATATATATATATAAAAGAAAGATGTTGGTTACACCATTTATAACTCGAGATCGGATGGAGGGTTTGTTATGAAACTTCATATATGGATTCGTCTACGGTCTAGTTATTATAAAATGCAATAAAACTTCCAAAAAATCGAGGAAAATTTCACTTATACAGGAAATGCTTTTCCTCCTTTTGAGCGAGGCCACTAGGTGTCGCTACACTTACAGTTACGCTACCGCTTATTCTTAGGTACTTGATTTCATATTCTCTCCGTTAGATGGGGGTACAGTGACTATATTACCACTTTAGTCAATGTGATAGTGTGTAATTTGAGTTGCCTACAACTTTGCGCCGTTGGCCAACACCAAAACGTCTAAGCGTAGGAGTACAGATGTCAATTACACTCAGCCCACTTCCACGGCATGGAGCAGGGAAGTGAGCAGGGAAGTGAGCAGAGAAATGAGCATGGTGAGAATGTAATCACATCACTTCTACTGCCACTCGTGCTGCTACTCGCGTTGCCGGTCACTCCTTAAATTAGCGGTTTTTCGTGCGGTAGTCAAAGGACCGGCAGCGCAAGTGGCATGGAGTGATCACATTCAGCCCAGTTACTGTCGTGCCTGCGTTGCGTACGTTGTCGTATCAATTGATTGAAATCGTTAATTGTTGCGAAAAATGTCGACGGAGCAATGAAAAAATAATATCATTTCTAGAATACCTTGAGAGTGAAAGAGTGATATGGGATTCTTCTGATGAAAACCATAAACTTAAGCACAAAGTGCACGATGGTTGGAAGGATGTTTGGAATTGAGGAATTAAAGTGAGAAAAAAGTCACTTAGGGCTACATTCAGACCTCTTCTGAAGTCTGGATCAGGTGCAATTTCGTCGTCCGCCATTGCCAAAACTTGATCGCGAGAGAAATGTTTGAGCTGAGTGTAAATACTCGCTGCCTTTCCATACTGCCGCAGAAGTATTCCGGGAAATATTTCTGGCAGCGCGAGTAGCAGTGGAAGTGGCTGAGTGTAATTGAGGTATTAGATTTCGTACCACTTCAGATGACGCTATTCACACATTATGACTGATTATTAGTTATTTTTATAGTTTTTTTTATTCAAAATAACGTAATCGTGAAGTAGGATGTCTAGAATAATGGTGTAGGCACTGATTAGATTTTGTTGTGACCAAATTGATTATATTAGCAATGTTTCGTTCTTTCCACTTCAGGTGGCGCTATTCACAAATTATGACTGATTTTTATCAGTAATTTCAAATACTTGAATTTATTCTGGCGAACGTGGCGTGTTAATGGTAGATAATTTTGTCAAGCAATAATGTGTGTTTATATTCCTGACATTCTGATGTATATTAGTTCTTTGGAAAAGTAGAAAACTTTCATTATAAAAAGATGCCATTCTGCTGTCATGTCATAATTGACTTTAGCAAATCAGCTGTTGATACATCCATCAAATTGACAACGGAAAATACACTGAAATGATATTGCGGCTCCGCCACGTTGCTAATATTTTCGATTTGGTCGAACGTCATTCCATTCAAAAATTGACGGGTGCCTACACCATTATTCTAGACATCTTATCGTGAAGGTACTATATTTGATATCAGCACCATTAGATGGCGATGAATTTGTTGAGGCTTTCGCGATTATCAATTTATGTCATCTGTTTTTTTTTCGAGAATTTCGGTCGTCGTTGTTCGAAATGGTCGAAGAAAGAACATATGACATCAATTACTGTGTAATATAGGAATAGGACTTAAAGTACCATGAAGGTCTATTAACAGATCCAGAAGCGCGTGAATATCACAGTGAATTTTTATCGAAAGGTCCAGTATATACGATTTTGGCGATCAGTTTCGATCGTGATATGTCCATTCTCATCTTTTCTCATAATTTTTAAAATGTTTTCGAATTTCCGTTTGGTTGATAAATATATTTGCGGAAATCACTAAATCCAAAATTGCTATAATTGGTAATTGACATATTATTTTAATGTATCTGTTCTGTGTGACAGCTCATATTCATTGAAATATTTGACAGTTCAAAAATCAGAGAACCAAGCTGTTGATCTCCGATCACCGGTGATTGCGATTTGTGAAATCCACCGTAAGTATCATTTAGGCGGAACAAAGTTCGCCGGGCCAGCTAGTATTTCATAATTGAGACTGTCGAAAGCTCTCGAATAGTCCAGTAGAGTTAAAATAGTTAACTTCCCCTGGTCTGTAGCCCTGAATATGTCATCAGTGATGTGCAGGAGAGCAGTGGTGCAGTTATGATTCTCTTTATAACCCGGTTGGACTAATGGGATATTGTTTTTCATCAAATGGGACCACAGTTACCTACTCATTATTTTCTCCAATATTTTCGACAATGTTGGCAAAATGCTGATGGGACGCAAATCATTCAAGTCATTCGGGTTAGATTTTTTTGGTACTGGAAGGACAAGAGCTTTCTTCCATTGACTAGGGAAAAAAGAGTTTTTAATGCAAGCATTCATTATATGTGTAATGTGGGGAAGAATGTGAGGAACGCACAAGTGTAAAGTGAAAATATATTTACCATCATGACCTACAGCTTTGCTTTTTATGGATTTTATGATTGTGAGAACCTCAACTTCCTCAACAGTTTCAAAGCTAAAGTTATCATTATTTATACGATTTTCAACATCACTGTAGTACCTCTTCAATTCACCATCCGGAACCAAGTCAGGAACAGAGTTCAGAAAATGGCTATTTATATTTTCAATGTTGATAATGTTTTTGGGCAAATTGATGTTCTTGCGTTTTTTGAAACCCATCTCACTCAGACCCGCCCAAGTGCACTCCTTACCCAGAAGGTATCGGTTATAATAGTTGTGTTTTTCCTTCTTCACCGCCCTAGTAACTATGTTCCTCAGATGCTTATAAGTATGCCATTCGTTAATTTGCCTCGTCTTTTTAAACTTAGACAATGCCCGGTTTCTAGTTTGAATTATATCTCTTAAGGTGTCTGTAAGCCACGGTGCATAGTTTTTAGAAATGTTATAAGTTCTGAAAGGGGCGTGGAGATCCAATAATGTTAGTGATGAATATTTCTCTGAGTTCATTTTGATATAGATGATATATCATAGTGGTTCATGTCATAAGAGGGAATAAATAGAACTTGTCATGTATTTGTCAAGAAAAAACGGGAAATAAAAGTTTGTTTGAGTTGAAGTAGATTTTGGCCCTCACCCATATTTGATAGTTAGAGAACTTAAGAAACAATCAGTTTCAACATTTGGCGGCCGTGACAGGACTTTCTATTGCAAGTATGGACAAAACGAAGAGAGCCCTTGGTCTACACCGAACTGCTTTCAAGAAGATTTGCAGCACTATTGAAGATTATTTATCCTCAGATTCATACGATATTATAGACATTCAGAGTAATATGAAAGTTTTGGAGGAGAAAATGCTTCAGATAGCTGAACTGAATCAATTTTTTTTGGATTTGATGTTGGATTCAGATCACTGCGAAGACAATATGAATGCTGAACTTGAAGTTATGGATAATTTAAGTTCCCGATTCCACAAATTAAAATTACGTTGCGAAAATTTGGTGTGCTATAAAGGAGGCCCAAAGAAATCAGAGTCGAAAGGTAAACTGAAGATTCCCAAACTAGAATTTCGAGGAGGCGATTTGAAGGGATGGCTTGGTTTTTGGAACCAATTCAGCAGGATTGATGCTGATTCTGATCTAGAGGAGGAAGACAAACTTCAGTACCTCATTCAGGCCACTACACCAAATTCTAGAGCAAGACAAATTGTGGAAAGTTACCCTGCCACAAAAGGTAACTATAAAAAGGCCGTTGATAGTTTGAAAGGAAGATTTGGTAGAGACGACTTATTGATTGAAGTATATGTTAGAAAACTCCTTCAACTAGTTCTAACGAACCTTAATGCCAAGAACAAACTATCAACCTTTTTTGATAAAATTGAGTCACAACTTAGAGCTCTGGAAAGTTTAGGCGTCAAATCTGATACTTGTGCCGCTATGTTGTATCCATTAGTAAAGCATGCTTAGGAGAAGATCTGATAAGAGCTTGGCACAGAAGTCGATTTTATTCAGTTGAGTCAAGTTTAAAGAATCGCCTTGATGCTCTGATGGATTTTCTTGGACAAGAAGTGATGAACGAATATAGAATTCATCTAGCTACGAGCAGTTTCAAAGACAAGAAAAAACAAGAACATAGAAGTACAAGCGACAATACAAGCAACGTGGCTACCGCATCTGAATTATTCAATAAGGGTATACCACGATGTATATTTTGCAAAGGATCACATCCCTCCTATCAATGTCAAGAGGCTTCGCAATTGAGTTTTGCCGAGAAGAAACAGAAGTCATCAGAGTCTGCATGTTGTTATTTGTGTACTAGATTTGGCCATATAGCACGAAGATGCCGTTTAAGAGAAGAATGTAACATCTGTCAAGGAAAACATTGTACCCTTATGTGTGCTCAACAAGATTTGAAGACATCCAATACAATGCATCCCAAGCAAGATGGTAATACAAAGAAATCTGAACAGAATCTAACCAACCATACATACAACAACGAAGTTTTTCTACAAACCATGGTAGTTGAACTGAAAGGTGAAAACCAATCAAAACTAGTTAGACTTTTGAGTGATACTGGTTCCCAAAAGTCTTATGTAACTAAAAGGGTTGTCGAAGAGATAGGTTATACTCCGATTCGAAAAGAAAAACTAGTACATACGCTTTTTGGAGGTACCCGAAGCGAAACAGTGAAACATACGAGTTACAAAATTCGTCTCTACAGCCTCACCGAAGACTATAGCTGTAATTTCGAAGTTTTGGATCAGCCACTGATTTGCAGCAAAGTTAGTTCTGTAAGAAAGGGACCCTGGTTGGATGAATTGAAACTCATGGGCATTGAAATTACCGACACAACTGATGGACCCATAGACGTATTAGTTGGAGCTGATGTAGCTGGCAAACTTTATTCTGGACGCAAACATGATTTGGAATGTGGCTTGGTAGCAGTACACACATTATTGGGTTGGACTGTTATGGGAAAATTGAAGAATTCTGATCACCATACATCATCTATGCTGATAACCTCGAAGTTTTCAAAGGATGTTGCGATATCTAACTCATGCAGTTTGGACGTACTTGGAATTGAAGATCCCAACAGAATGAAGACTTCAGAAGAACAAGAACAGTCGAAAACTATTTTGGCTGATGGAAAGTTTGAGCTGCGTGGGTGGGAGCATTCTTCATCAAGACAAATCGAAGAAATAGCCAGAAGCAATGTTTCGGAATTGATATGGAATCGAGAAATTAGATGTTTTTCCAAGCCCCAAGATTGGTATCACGTCCCTGGGAACTTGAATCCAGCGGATCTTCCAGCAAAAGGTAGTTTACCTAAATTATTAGCTGATGGAAGATGGTGGGAGAGAGGAAGACTAAAGACTACCTGTGATAAGCCGAAAAAAGATGTGAAAAAGAAAACAAAAGAGGGCTTTCGAAATAATAGTGTAGTTAAAGAACAGGAAGTACAGACCAGATATGGAAGGAAGGTGAAACTTGCAGCAAGATACAAAGATTAGTTGTGTCATAATTTTGGCATTTTCATGACACAAGGTGGGAGTGTGTTGAATATTTCTCTGTGTTCATTTTGATATAGATGATATAGATGCATAGAAATACCTGGTGTTGGCACTGATTAGATTTTGTTTAAGACTTTCTTGTCGATCGAAAACGTGATATTTTGTGCAGCTTTTCATTTCTCCCGAAAGGGGTCGCGTTTTTTGTCGTTGCCGCAGTAGCGCCACGACCGATAAATATTGCGGATTTATTCCGGAACTAGTCCAAAATCTGAAATCTAGGATGCCGTTTTGATCTACAAATTTTGGTCACGATTTTTAGTAGGGAGTCGTTACACCAGGTGTTCTATGCATCTATTAGATGATATATCATAGTTGTTCATGTTATAAGAGGGAATAAATAGAACTTGTCATGTATTTGTCAAGAAAGATCGGGAAATAAAAGTTTGTTTGAGTTGAAGTAGATTTTGGCCCTCACCCATATTTGATAGTTAGAGAACTTAAGAAACAATCAGTTTCAACAGTTAGTATATTCGATGTCAAAAAATCAACTTTTTCATCAATCGTTGACTTATCATAAATGTTATTCCAAGGTAAAGAAATGAGGTCTGACTTAAATCTAACATAATCCAAGTTTTTAAAATCCCTAGAGGTCTTGAAAATGGGTCCCGTTTTCTCAATTTTCAGATTGATAACGCAATAAACTAAATCATGGTCGCTAATTTCCGGAACTGGAATAACGCCAGTGGTACCAACTAAGTCAGAGTTATTTGTTAAAATGTAATCAACTAATGTTGAAGTATTTGAGGTTGTTCTTGTCGGCTCATTGACTATTTGTTCAAGGCCAAAGCTTTCCAAAATTTCCAAAAATCTCTTTATTTCAGTTGTGGATTTATTGAGATAATTCATATTGAAATCTCCCACACAAAACACATTTTCCACCGTTGGAATTATCTCAACAATGGTCGTTCCAAGATTATCCAAAAATAATTTGTAATCATAATGGGGTGGCCTATAAATAAACGAAAATGCAACCTTTACACAACCAAACTTCAAAAGTAGCCAGATTTGTTCACTTCCACCTTCACTTTTCAATAAGCTGAATTCTATATTGTCTTTAATATAAACACCAACCCCTCCACCACGACTACCTCTATCGACTCGAATAAAATGAAAACCATCTATTAATAAATTCCTGCTCAATGTTTGCTCATTCAACCAAGTTTCTGTTAAACCAAGTATATCAAATTTCCGCTGAGCCAACAAGTCTTTAATCTCATTCAAATGTGGAACCAACGAACGAACATTCACATGAGCTATATTCAAATTTTCCATCTTATTCTATTTTACCGATTTTAATTTGTGAAAAAAAAATTAGATAACGAGCAGACATTGGGGTAATGTTAACATATTCACAATCAAATTTAAATGAATACCCCCCAATTAAAATAATATATAATAGTCAATTAAACAAGTATTACAACCAAACAAGGCCGTAGCCAGGGGGGGTCCGATGGGGTCCGGACTCTCCCCCGAAATTTATTTTTTCAGAAATGCCAGATAATCATTACACCGAAAATTCTTCGAATAAATTTTCTTCTAGCTACTGCCTCGGACGGACCCCCCCCGAAATTTTTTTCTAGCTACGGCCTTGCAACCAAATGGGCGATTCTAAAGCAGTTATCAGGGCCGATAAGATAATTACAATTTGGAGAAACAGAATATGACTAAGATGTAGAAAATGTATTAAAAAAGAAAAACACAAATAAACAGTGCAGTCCTCGGAGTAAATATGGCATAGGACCCCGAATCACAAGCATAGATTTTCATTTTATTGTACTCACATACTGTTCAAATCAATTTCGGATGTTATTCTTTCAGTTGAATTATCAACGACGATATAAATATTTCCTCTAGATGTCCAGCAGGAATTAGCACTAAATTTTCCACGCACTTTTTTGAACAAATTCAACTTACTGGGAGTCAATCTTTCAGTTATCTTTTCGGTTGAATTTATGAGGACCTGAACATTTACTATTTCACAGATCCTGTTACATAGATTTTCATTGTTCGACTCTTCAGTTCCGTGGAAAATCAACTGACTATTGAAGTTTTCTTGACTTGCATTTTCCAATCGTGATGTTATACCTTCAATATCATTTTTGAGCGTCTTTAGATCGCCCTTGATAGATTCTTCAAAACTATTCAGCTTCAAAACGACATCTTCAATAGCTCCTGGGGTGTAATCGGGGGTATTGCATTGGACAATCTTTGAGATCTGCTCTCTTAGTTTAGACAAACCAGATTGCAACGCCTCCTCCATTTTGTCAACTCGAGAATTGAGATCCGTGTAGTCACCTTTTTGCGATCTTGTTCCCCTAGTCGGCATCTTGATTATTACAAAATCACGTAGAATTTTCAGTAAGTCGTTGAGATATTGAGAACAGTTAAGTTGATATGTTTATTGCGAATATTTCAAATAAATAACAGTTTTATTCATTCATCACAAAGAAAATAAACATAATAACTAAATTAACGAATTTGTTCACAGAGAAACTAATAATTTCAATGCAATAGTAACTGAGTTTTGGTTATAAATTAATAAGCAAGAATGTCAATTCCTGAAAGCTTTATAGATATACATTTCATTTATTTGATCTTATGAACAAGGAGTAAAATATTCTGACTGTATAGTAATTTATTGGTTTAAAAAATATTCATACATCACTACCACAGTAGGTTTGTACAAATAAAATGTAATAGGTCAAACATATGCTTCACATTTATCATTCACCTGTTCTAAAATAAGACACAGACTCCTCCACATTATGGGGCCCTCACAGCATTAAAAGCTTGTGTCTCTTTTGAAAGAAGTAGCACTAGAAATAATATATTCTTTCGATTAAGAGCCAATACATATCAAATTAAGACACAAAATGAAGTAAGCTGGGTTGGTGCAATGGGGTGCCATACCGTACTGCTTATCATACAAGAGCTCATGGAAAACCCTCTATAAATAAATGGTCCTATGGAAATAACTGCAACTGCATTGTAGACTGGATGATGGATATTCACAGTGATCAATTACTTTTCAAAGCTTGCTTCAGATGTATATCCGCAGGTGTTGGCAACCTGGGGCTCTTTTGATGAGAGTTGTGGCTCTTCAGTTCCATCAGCAAAACAAAGAGGTTCCAAAAAAGGGGTGAAATTGACATTCTGCGGGATCTTCAAAAAAATGCAGTGTTTCATGAAATATTACGCTCTTCTGATTCAAAAGGTTGCCAACCCATGGTATATCATGATGGGCAGGTACCTGAGAACAATGGCTTCCATTGAAAAATTTGTATATTATACTCACTACATTCTTTATTCCTTCAACCGAGCAATGTCAGAATGTCAATTTTATTTTGTGGTTAACTTAGTTCTTAAAATCAATATTGGGGTATAAAACTCGGCTGCGTTTGTTCAAACAACATCTAAAGAAGACATTTTTCACCATCTCGACCTTTGCAAGGCGTTTCTTATAGGAGAATTAGATCTAAGTTCCACCTCATTAGTGATGTACCTAACTTTTGCAAATCTGCTCAGATATCGCCAAATTTCTTGGAAAACCTGAAAAATATCATCCTAATCGACCTCTAGAGGCTCCATCCGATCCATCTACTACGATATCTGTCCAAATAACAGCTTTTTCAACGAAATTCCCGTGTACCCCTTCAACCTCGAAATGTAAACATTCGTCCTGATCTTGCAAATCGTCCTCACGCTCCAAACTGGTGCTAAAAACAATAAACATAAGTTAATCTTGGATATTCAGGTGCACCAACTCCTGAAAACGAAACCATGACCTCCTATGTGATTAAATAAAAGTGAATGGAGTTACTCTATTATATCTATATTCAAAAATCTCATGTTTCCTGAGATAAGTTTATTTTGTACCATTTCATATTTCAACATATGTATACTTATTGAATATCCCAAATAAATTTCATCCTACCTATGGATGAATACAACAATACTAATACACATCTGTGTTTTGTTTCCGGAAATAATACCTTATTATAATTCATATTCTACTTCAAATAACTAAGTGCATATTAAGTTTTTGTTTCAGTTATGAAATTATGAAGAAGATATCTCATTCAGATAAATATGTCCTCAATTATCGTCATGACCTAGTCGAAATTGATTTGGTTAAGAATATTTTTCATAAGCGTTTGTAGACGACACTATTCAACCCATGGTAACAAGGGTAAGTTTATTCACTAAGTGAATTAAACTTTTTCTTTATTCACTAGTGGAATAAAATATTGACCTCACCCTCTGAAAATTATTCTTTCCATACAAAATGCAGACTCATTTTGGAGTAACTTCATTATGATTTCATCAAAATCTCCACATAAATAAATAAATAAATTAAAGGAAAACCTGCACCTCCTTCAAAGGAAACACGCTCAGTCGCAGGCGCGTACCCAGAAAGGTGTGTTGGGGGGGCTCAGCTTTCATCCAGTAAAATATGTAACAAAAACAGTTATGTTTTTTAACCATGAGAAATCGTAAAAAACAAATAAGAAAATATTAAAGCATGCAGTTGACTAGTTTTCAGTTACTGAATAAAAATTATTTCTATGAATCTTTAAAAAACAAATCTGGTCACAACCATTTCTGTATCTATGACTGTCGTAATTTATGTGCATTAGAGCTAATCCGTTCGAGAGGTTTTCTGCCATAGTGGTTCTGAGCCAGGTCTTGAGAAAAACTGCAAAAAATAAAGGAACGAAGCCAAAGAGTAAAGTAAAATAAAAAAATAAAAATACGAAAAAATCTTGCAAGAGAAAAATATTTCAAGAAAGTTCTTCAGAGAATGAAGATGTAGAGTAAGAAAACATTTGCTACGATGACAGTGATGACGAATTGAAGGTGGGCAATGAAAATTATAATAAATGCATAATTTGCGAAGAATTTGAAAAAACAACGAACTGTGGTCTCATGCTACTACATGTTCTGGATGAGATTCAGCAGAAGGATTCATATGTGATTTATGTGCTCAACGATAAAATATTGTCTCTTTTTTTCTTTGTTTACCTTAGAAAAGTTTGTCGTAGCATTCATTGCTATAAGGCTGATCTCAGGTACAAATACAAATATTTGATGCCCTTTTATGATTATAGCTTCAGATCATAATGAATCTTACTGGTTCTATTGCAAAGAAACAGGTATGGGCGTCATTTCCCCTTCGCCTGAGCGGTATTACCCAATGAAAAGGGCAATGACGCTCAAAGCTTTTTATTTTTTTAATGTTTACTACTGTTAATAATTCTAGGATGTATACGATTCCTATTAAAAAGTTAATTATATTAAAGTTAATGTTAAGGTGGGCGTTCAATGTAGTGTGTTTTTATTTCAAGTTGATTTCGAAAACGGTTTCACTTTGAGAACTGAAATTTTGTGGGTGAACTCAGAAAGGATTAGGGTTCTTGTTGAAATAATTTTGATCGATTTCATTCCGACAGTTAATTTTTTTTCTTTCAAAAATAGAAGAAAATGAGCCAACCCATGCTTCTGTTTTATTTCAACAGAAAGACCCATGAAAATAGTTCAACTTCCGATTAAAAGTGAATCTACTGATAATTTCGTTCAGAAGATCAACTTGAAATACGGAATTGGCAGAAAATGGCCAAATTCAAATTTTGGCGGGAAAAAATTCCTGCTTTACCCACAAATTCGCGTATTTCATAGTTCGGCGATTTTCGGATAGAGAGCGCCATTGTACATTTCATTCATGATTAGAGAGATACTCATAGAACTTATTGTGATAATGAAAGTTCTATGGAGATATTCCTTTAAATGGACGGTGGCGCCTCTATCGGCTGATCTTTCCTACTCGGTTTAAACGCCGACCTTAATGTTCTGAATTTTAGAATAAAATATTTCAAATTTAAAAAATATATTGCGTTTCCCTTGAGTGAACGCCATTCCTCCTGTTTACCCTACACATCTAGCACAACCAGAGAGTCTGAAATATAAAACATACACATATAAAAAGTAGGACAAGTATAATCGGTGGTCAAAAAATAGCATGAAATGGTGACAATTATTCTTTATTGCAGGAGGCTCAACAACAGTCTTCTTACCTTTTATTCTTATATTTGTTTATCAGGATGTTGTAAGTTATACTTAAGTATTGAGTATCAATTCTTTTATTAATGGCATCTTTGGCTTTTATATGTTTCATTTCACTGATGGTAAGTTTTCTGTAATTAGTTTCAGAATTTTCGATGACCGGTATTGAATTTATGACCGGTATTGATGTGATGTTGAACCAAAGCCGTTTTATTATTTGCTTTTTCAAATGGAAGACCTGATATATTATATTATTTTTGGAATCTCCAACAACTTCTCGGCAACTTTTCCTAAGAATTCCCCAGACCTATCTGTTGCCGTTTTCGAAATATAAATCAATTTCAATTTTTTTCACCGAAAATCATGACCTATAAAAACGCTGATAACTTCGGGTTGAGAGACACTATGGCATTGAATTTGGTTTGGAGTTAGGTTATACATTAATGCTTCCAACACATCAGCCTGATCTACGTTACTTCAATACAGGGTGGTAAAAAATACAGTCTTCGTTTGCTGGAAAAAGTGACTGAAAGTTGTTTGTTTGTACCAGATGGAATGACCTGTATATTATAAGAAATTCAGAAAGCTGATTGAATTTGCTTTCATTCTATGTATATCATGCCTATACCTAAGCAGTCAAATTTATAGTCTATGCACGGTACAGAGATTATCTCTTTCATTCTATTACGCAGGCTGCGGATAGATCGATTCCCAATCCCCTCCATAGAAGGATGTGGTCGATTCATAGATTTTACGTAGTTTCAGGAATATTGGTTGATCTGGCAACGTCAACATACATATTTCTGTGAAATATTCACAAAATGGATACAAAATGGGTTAGGTTAAGTTGATTAATAATAAATTCTGATGAATTAATTGAAAGACATTCTTTATGAGATATTCTTGGGTTATCGAGGAAAATATGAACTAGTTATGTGTCCGTGAAGTTAGCACCCACATTTTCGAAAATGAAGAAATTTTTTTTTGCATTCGTTAGTAACTCGTTAGTAACTATTTGTAACCTCAAAATTTTCGTTTGTACCTCAAGGGAACTCATAGAAAAACGCCGCATTCCGCTGGGTGCTAACTTCACGGGCATCCACTTCTCAATTTTTTGCGAAAAAAAAAATACGATCGGAAAGTCCTTCGTTAGTAACTATTTGTAACCTGAAAATTTTCGTTTGTAACCTAACCCTTACTGAAAAAATGACACCCCTTGAATGCGAAGTTAGCACCCACATTTTCGAAAATTTACAAATTTTCTATTTCATTCGTTAGTAACTCGTTAGTAACTATTTGTAACATAAAAATTTCCGTTTGTAACCTAACCCTTACTGAAAAAATTACACATCTGACATGCGAAGTTAGCACCCGCATTTTCGAAAATGAAGAATTTTTTTTGCATTCGTTAGTAACTCGTTAGTAACTATTTGTAACCTCAAAATTTTCGTTTGTACCTCAAGGATACTCATAGAAAAACGCCGCATTCCGCTGGGTGCTAACTTCACGGGCCTCACCAATTTCTTGCGAAAAAAAAATACGATCGGAAAGTCCTTCGTTAGTAACTATTTGTAACATAAAAATTTTCGTTTTTAACCTAACCCTTAGTGAAAAAATGACACCCCTAAAATGCGAAGTTAGCACCCACATTTTCGAAAATTTTCAAATTTTCTCTTTCATTCGTTAGTAACTCGTTAGTAACTATTTGTAACATAAAAATTTCCGTTTTTAACCTAACCCTTACTGAAAAAAAGACACACCTTACATGCGAAGTTAGCACCCGCATTTTCGAAAATGAAGAAAATTTTTTTTGCATTCGTTAGTAACTCGTTAGTAACTATTTGTAACCTCAAAATTTTCGTTTGTACCTCAAGGATACTCATGAAAAACGCCGCATTCCGCTGGGTGCTTACTTCACGGGCTTCCCAATTTTTTGCGAAACATAATACGATCTGAAAGTCCTTCGTTAGTAACTATGTATGTATTTGTAACAAAAAATTTTTGTTTGTATCTCAAGGGTACCGCAATCCGATGGGTGCACCTTCACGGGCATCCACATTTTCAAAAAAGAAGAAATTTTCCGTTCATTGGTTAGTAACTCGTTAGTTACTATGCAACATAAAAATTTTTGTTTGTTCTATTCTTCAATGAAAAGGCGACACTTCTAACATGCGAATTCAGAACCCTCATTTTCGAAAATGAAGAAAATGTTTTTTGCATTCTTTAGCAACTCATTGGTTACTGTTACATATAAATTTTCGTTTGTAACATAATCTTCAGTGAGAAAAAGACACCTCTGATATCTGAACATTTTCAAATAAATACTATAGTTTTTGCTCTCGATAACTTTTATTTATGAACTATTTTTGACAATCAATTTTTCACTCACCAGGAATAGCTTAGGTCATTATACTGCCATTTGTCGCAGAAATGATGGAGCCTTGGAGGTGTATGATGATATGACGAAAAAAATTAAATTAATACCGAAAACAATGGTCGGTACTTGACGTCCACCTACTATTGTATAGTATTTAAAATTTTATTTTGAAAATATATTTTTTATTGAAAATTTGTTGAATTCATTTGCACGAATGTATGTATATTCCCACGGAAAGCTAGGTTACAAACGAAACGATGATTTTTATGTTACAAATAGTTAGCAACCAGCGGCTAACAAATGCGAAAAATATTTTCTTCATGGTCGAACATGTTGGTGCTGACTTCTCATGTAAGGGGTGTTACTTTTTTCATAAAAAGAATAGGTTACAAACGAAAATCTCTTTGTTACAAATAGTTACTAATGGGTTTCTAACGAATGGAAAAAAGTTTTCTTCATTTTCGAAAATGCGGGTGCTAACTTCGCATGTAAAATGTGTCTTTTTTTCAGTAAGGGTAAGGTTAAAAACATAAATTTTTATGTTACAATTAGTTACTAACGAGCTACTAACGAATGAAATAGAAAATTTGAAAATTTTCGAAGAAGTGAGTGCTAACTTCGCATTTAAGGGGTGTCATTTTTTCAGTAAGGGTTAGGTTACAAACGAAAATTTTTATGTTACGAATAGTTACTAACGAAGGACTTTCCGTTCGTATTTTTTTCGCGAAAAATTGAGAAGTGGATGCCCGTGAAGTTAGCACCCAGCGGAATGCGGCGTTTTCCATGAGTATCCTTGAGGTACAAACGGAAATTTTGAGGTTACAGATAGTTACTAACGAGTTACTAACGAATGCAAAAAAAATTTTCTTCATTTTCGAAAATGCGGGTGCTAACTTCGCATGTCAGATGTGTCATTTTTTCAGTGAGGGTTAGGTTACAAACGGAAATTTTTATGTTACAAATAGTTACTAACGAATGAAATAGAAAATTTGTAAATTTTCGAAAATGTGGGTGCTAACTTCGCATTTTAGGGGTGTCATTTTTTCACTGAGGGTTAGGTTACAAACGAAAATTTTCATGTTACAAATAGTTACTAACGAAGGACTTTTCGATCGTATTTTTTTTTTTCGCACAAAATTGGTAAGGCCCGTGAAGTTAGCACCCAGCAGAATGCGGCGTTTTTCTATGAGTATTCTTGAGGTACAAACGAAAATTTTGAGGTTACAAATAGTTACTAACGAGTTACTAACGAATGCAAAAAAAATTTTCCTCATTTTCGAAAATGCGGGTGCTAACTTCGCATGTCAGATGTGTCATTTTTTCAGTAAGGGTTAGGTTACAAACGGAAATTTTTATGTTACAAATCGTTACTAATGAGTTACTAACGAATGAAATAGAAAATTTGTAAATTTTCGAAAATACAGGTGCTAACTTCGCATTCAAGGGGTGTCATTTTTTCAGTAAGGGTTAGGTTACAAACGAAAATTTTCATGTTACAAATAGTTACTAACGAAGGACTTTCCGATCGTATTTTTTTTTTCGCAAAAAATTGAGAAGTGGATGCCCGTGAAGTTAGCACCCATCGGAATGCGGCGTTTTTCTATGAGTTCCCTTGAAGTACAAACGAAAATTTTTAGGTTACAAATAGTTACTAACGAGTTACTAACGAATGCAAAAAAAAATTTCTTCATTTTCGAAAATGTGGGTGCTAACTTCACGGACACACTAGTTATTCATGTTTACGGACTAATCTTTAGAAGAATCGAAGATGGAACTTATTTAACTTATTTTGATGGGAGAAATATGTCTTTTTAATGGCAGATATAATCGGAAAAAACTGAGCGTTTTTGTTTAGAAATATCGTGATTTTAACATTCTTATTCAAATAAGGTTAGTATTCGAATAGCCCCTAAAAGTATCAACTTAATTTCTATCGAAAATTATTAACTTTGAGGTCTTTGCAGTGAATCGAATCAGGCACGTATTTGGTTTAATTTTTTTTTTCGAATCGCTATATCTTTTCAACAGAGCCGAGTTCGAAAAAATGGAAAATGAAAAAATTTTTCTTTTGGCCTCAAGAATCTACAGTTAAAACATATGTACAAGTCAAAGACTCACTCTGTACATCTTATTTCTTCCCCAAAACTATCTTGCTGACACCGTTTGATCCAAACAGTTTCAGATTTCTGATCTCAGACACATCCAAATCCAAGTGTCCAAGAAAAACTCTGTTACTATTTCTCAGTCTATCCAGAAGAATATCTACGAATCTCGATATCCCAGCAGTAACACCTAACGAAGTTCAATATGAATATTCGCTAAACCTGAAAAATCCAGTGTTGCTTCAAAGTGAATGGATTGGAAAAATTGTTATAGATATCAAGACAGAAACAAAACTATCTATTTAATATATTATGAAGAATTTTGTCATGACATTGTTACTTTCAATATTCGTGCACTATGAAGGAGTAAAATATGTAATATTAAAAATGTGAATATTCCTATTATTCTGCTTCAACTACCGCTGTTATTATTTCCTCATCTGGGCAGAACTCGTCGTGTTCATAATTGAAGGCTTTATGTCAGCTATATCATAACATCCCATATATTTCGACTCATGTTATCTTATTTATTTTTCTACGTGCTCTGTGCAGGCTTTTTATTTATTAGCTGTACATTCTTCAAGAGCCACATTCCAAGGGTTTTTACTTGCGCAATTATTTGTCGAATTTGTTCGAATATTGGGCGCGTTCATCGGACTAAGCAGCTACCGCTCCGATCCATCGGTAACAGTTGAGTGACATCGGAGTTCTATGAACGACCTTTTCGCTCCATGCTCCTTCATATGTCAAAGCCACATGATTTGATGTCGTACTCTTGTTTATTTTCCATTTTCAAATGAAACTTCAACCTATCACCATCAACAAACTTCACGCTTTTGACATGTAGCATAAAAATAGACCGCTCGAAAAAATGACGTCCGCTCCAATGTAGCGCTCAGGTAGCATAAAGGTTCATCCGACTTTTTCACAACAGTTGGCCAACTGTTGAGTCCGATGAACGCCCCCATTGATGACAGAACAAAACGTCAGTGTTATTTCCAACACCAACCTGAATTCTGCTACTCAAAATATTACTGAATGGGCTGTTGCCAACATAATTTCGATTCTCCAAAGCCTCCGCGGGATGTCAATAATTCTTGGATGAACTGTAATTCGAAAATTTTCTCAACTCAATATGTACTTTTGAACATTAAAGGTCACAGTGTAACCTGTTCAAATAATGCGAATATTCGCAATTTCTTCATTTTACATTCTTTTATCTCATTTCAGGTTCATCCTTGTGGGAGATATAGACACAATACCGTTGTGTTCATACTTGCCAAAGAATTCAACCTGAAAAACCTGAGGACGATTCACCGGCTAGATAGGCTAACTAGCGGTCTATTGATGTTTGGACGGTCTCCAAAGAAAGCGAGAGAGATGGAACATCAGATTCGTAACAGACTTGTACAGAAAGAATATGTTTGTAAAGTCGAAGGAGAGTTTCCTGGGTAAGTTCTCGGTATTTCATCTGAAATTAGTTTTTGAGAGCCTTCAGCTAATTTTATATTTTCTGAAGTCTTCATTTGATTGAATATATGTGGTGAATCGTAATTAAAGGATAATACGACAAATCTGGGTGCAGATCATTATAACTAACCAGAAAATTGAAAATCATGTTTGGAAAAGTCGCTAGTTTTTACACGACTGCGCCAAAAGCAGAGTTCTGTTTTTGCGGTGAAATTATGCATGTTTATCATGTGTATGAATTGTGAGAGTGACAAAGACTTTGTTTTATCACTTTTTTCCTATGCCATTTTTCGTTTGAAACATACAGATAATTTTCTGTTCATATCTTCGGAACCGTTATGTAAAATGAACTCTATTTTGATGTTTTTACTCTTGTGTTGTAACCCGCTAGGGTAGGTTTGTTCAATCGTTTATACAGTAGAGAGATTAGTCTGGGTCACGGTGGGAACAATTAATCTGTACTAATATTATAAAGAGGAAAGATTTGTATTTTTGTGTGTTTGATACGACTTGACTCAAATACTACTGGACCGATTCCAGAAATTCTTTCACATTTAAAAAGCTACATTATCCCTGAGTTACATAGGCTATACTGCCGTCCTAAGCCAAAAGGCAGTATCTCAAATTGGAATTTCATCCTTATAAAATGTAGGATTTTTTACGTTGTCTAGGGTAATTATCACGAGGTTGAAATAAAAGTTTATTCACGAAAGCAAGTAACAACAAAATTCGGAGGAAATACAGCCTCTGAACAAACTCGTCTCTAATCTGATTGACGTCTATCTGACGCTCTTTTATTTTTCGCCTCCTATATCTAAGTTATTGATAACTTCATTCAAACAACATAGAATATTATAATTCAATTCGAAATATAAGTACGAATCCCACACTCGGCAATCCTACGTAGAATCCGACTCGGATTCAGTTCCGAATTGCACCCAAGGCTTCAAATACTCTGAACACGTTGATGTCCTGATGGGTCCTTCGTGGTTTCCTACTTTTATTACATCATATCTATCATTCCGTTTCTCCTTGGAGACCTCATAAGGACCAAGAAATTTTCTTGTCACTTTCAATCCGGAGCCAAACTGGGTTCGTTTAATAGCAACTAAGTCGCCCACTTTATACTTCTTGGCTTCTTTTCTCTTTTTATTAAAACTCCTTCTACTTTCTTCCTGCATCTTAACCAAATTCTTCTTGCTTTCCTTTCTGACGATTTCTCTTGCCTCATCAAATTGTTTTCTCGTTTCATCTTCTATAATCTCTATTAATCGAAAATCTTCCTTTCTTCTCATTTTAACACCAGTCAATAATTGGAAAGGCGTTGTTTTAATGCTTCTTTGATAAGTAGAGTTAATCGCTCTTTGCACCCTGTCAACGTATTTATACCATTTAGTAGGATCTTCTAAGCTTAGTTTAGTTAATACTGAAATTATTATTCGATTTATCCTCTCAACTTGACCATTACCTCTAGGAACTCCTGTGGTTATGGTCACGTGATGGATCCCTTCTTCATCACAGTAATCTTCAAATTCTTTAGCAGTAAAAGCTGCTCCTCTGTCTGTGATGATTCGACTAGGGTTTCAAAAGTTTTCTGTTGCTTGACTAAACAACTTACAGTCTCTTTGGCCTTCGTCGTTTCAGTTGGGAAGATCCATGTGAATTTGGTAAAATCATCTATAATTACCAATAAGTATTGATAATTTTTATTCGTCGATGGTATAGGACCCAAATGATCTGCGTGATAAGTATGTAAAGGACCTTCTAGTTTCGAGATCGGATGAAGTAGTCCTTCTTTTTTCCCTTCTTTCCTGTTGCTAAGAATACATGGAATACAGTTGGAAATGAAGGTCTGAATTTTCTCTTTTAATTTTGGAATGAAATATTCCTGCCCTATCAAGTCTTCAGTTTTTTTTTATCGCAAAATGTCCTTCCTCATGAGCTTTCTTTATTATTTCCGTCTGCATGGCTTTTGGTATCATCAAAAGTTCTTTACCATTGACAAACTTATAAACTATTCCGTGTCTAGTGAAATAATCTTCATACTCGCCCTTTGTCTCCAAAATCTTCTCAATAAGCGCGATATTTTCGTCTTTTCCTTGTGCCATTCTTACTTTTTCTAGAAATCCATCTTCTTCGGAAATCACCATTACATGAGGATATCGACTAAGTGCATCTACATGAGACATCCTGTTTCCTTTTCGATGCTCTATTTCATAATCATATTCCTCTAACAATAGAGCCCATCTAGCCACTCTAGTCGTTAAATCTTTTTTCTGCATCGTCTTTTGGAATGCTGAACAGTCAGTTACTATTTTGAACTTCATTCCTAAGAGGTAGGTCCTAAATTTCTTCACAGCTGTTATGATGGCCAAAACTTCCAATTCATAGGAATTATATTTCTCTTCTGCTGGAGTCGTCTTCCTACTTAAGAAATAAACTGGATGTAGCATGGAATCTTCATTTGATTTCTGCATTAAACAAGCTCCATATCCATATTTACTTGCATCAGTATGTAATTCAGTCGGTAAACTTCTTTGATAAATATGTAATACAGGATAGCATGTCAGTAGTTCCTGCAACTTTCGAAAAGATTGCCTCTGTCCATCTCCGAATTTGAATAGCACATCTTTTCTTAATAAGTCGCTCAATGGTTTTGCAGTTGTAGAGTAAGACGGTACAAACTTTCTGAGGTATCCGGTCAGACCAAGAAAAGATTGAAGTTGTTTAAAAGTTGTAGGTTCAGGATAACGTTTGATTGCTAGCGTCTTTTCTTCTGAAGGCTGCACTTTGCCATCTTCAATAACATATCCTGAAAATTGTACGTTAGTCTTCAAAAATTGGCACTTCTTCTTCTTTATTTCTAGTCCATAATCTCTAGCAACTTGCAGAACTATCTTCAACCTTTCTATTCCTTCTTCTACGTTACTACTAGGAATGATAATATCATCAAGGTAGAATATTACTATTCCTTGTGCAGTGAGTTTCCTAAAAACATAATTGACGAATCGCTGAAAAACTGGCGGGCTATTGCACAAACCGAATGGACATTTGAGGAACTCATATTGTCCATTGTGTGTGACGAACGAAGTATACTTTATGCTGTCCTCTTCTACTTCAACATGAAAAAATCCATTTCTCAGATCGATTGTCGAAAAAACCTTAGCACCTTCGAGCCTGTCAAGTACATCCTCAATCAAGGGTAAAGGAAACCTATCCTTTAAGATATTCTTGTTTAGTTTCCTGTAGTCGCAACATATCCTTATACTTCCATCTTTCTTACGTACTAAAACTATTGGACTAGCAAATTCAGACGAACTTTCTCTAATTATTCCCTCATTCAACCACTCTTCTATTTGTTTTTCGACTTCTTTTTTCTCAGGAAAAGATAATCTTCTAGGTCCTTGATAAATTGGTTCCTCACTTCTCAAAATTATTTTCATTTTGATGCCAGTAGTTAAAGTTTTCTCCGGCTTATAATTTTCCATCATATCTTTCACAAGTTGCCTGTGTCTGACATCTTCTATGTTTTCTAAACGAATCTCATTGTCTGGTTTACTTTCATCTACAGCGATCCTCATCAGAAAGTTGTCATTCTTCTTTTTATGTACAATAATTCCATTGTCTCTCAGATACACTTCAGCTATTTTCAGAATATCATTTTCAATGATCACCTCAAAGTCAGTTGCTTCTTTGGGTACAACATGGAATACCATATCAAATAGTTCTCCACTTACTTCTATGTTCTTTTTAAATGATCCCAATGTTTTCACCTTATTTGACCCAATTCCTTTGAGTACTAGGACGTCGAGTGATAGCATTTCATCTACAAAAAATTTCTCGTAAACATCTTGTCTCATCACACTTATATCACTTCCTGTGTCAAACAATGCTGATATTCTAACACCTTCAATAGTCAATATCATAGTATTGCTCTGTGTTACTTCAATTGTGTTTATATGATTTGAAGCATGCGAGTTTTGTACAGTTGAATTTTTTTCAGGACACTTCGATGCCAAATGTCCAAATCCTTTGCAGCTAAAACATTTTACACCTTTACTCTTGTCTGGGCAATCGCTAGATTTATGTCCACGGTTTCCACAGTTATAGCAATTTTGCTGCTTCCCATTCTTCCTCTGATCTTTTGTACTGCTTTCAACACCTTTCTTAGCCTCGTGCTTCACCTGATGCTTCACATTTTCTCTCTTGGAATTATAGAAGTTACCTCCTCCTACATTCCTCTTCTTGGAGATAGTTTCGTAAAGCTTAGTCTTCTCTTTGAACTCATGAAAGTTTCTGGCACCATACAATATGACTTTGTCTGCAGATTCATCCGGTATCCCATCAATAATATATTGAATGACTACTTCAGTTTCAATATTCCCTCGACTGGCAATCTCCCTCATAGACAAAACATATTCTTGAACACTTTCGTCATATTTCTTTCTTCTTGTCATCAGCAACTTATGGATCTGTGCACTGGTAACTTTGATTTCGAATTCATCAAGTAGTCTCTTTTTCAACACGCTCCAACTTCTTATACCTTTTTGCGATTGTATATACAACTTCGCAAGTCCTATCAATGATTTTTTTCCAAATATTAATTTTTGAAGCTCATTCCAACCAGTTATTTCCGCAATCTCTTCAAAATCCTCAATCCACCTTCTAATCGGATAGTCATCTTTTCCATCGAATTGTCGTATGTTTTCTTCCACATCTCTGAAAGTCAGTGAAAATCCTTCTCGTCTATAGTTCCTTCTCGCGTCGAACTCATATTTTCCTAGCTCTTCTACCTCATCTTCACTACCCTCTATACCTTCAAGATCATCTTCTTTCTCGAATTCTTGTCGATCTTCAGTAATATCATCACCATCAATATTTAATTCTTGGACGTATTCAAATCTAATCAAAAATGAACATATGCGCTGAGCTATTTCATCTGAAGATCCATTATACTCCAAATCAAGAATATTGCATACCGCTATCATGTCTGGAAGTGTCAACTGTTTGGTGATATCACGTACTTTGGCAAAGTGTTGGTCCGTACCTAAATTCCAAGAAAATCCTGAAAAATTCCGCAAAGCTTTTCGACCTTTACGCGACTCTCCCTCATCACCGTAACAAATAATATGTAACGCTTTCACAACAGATAATCTTGCATGAGTTATTTGATATTCAATTTTAGGTATACCTCCTAAAGTCAACATCTTTAAAAAGTATCAAACTAATAACTAATTCTAAAAATATGAAAACACTAAATACACAAAAGAAGTTTTTCGAAATGACGGAAAAGAGTTCAATGAACGATAAACCAAAAATGAATGGTAATCAACTGATCAGAATTAAGAACTTGACTATTGTTCGTTAAGTGGCTGTACTCCTTTACAAAATAACGAGTCTCAATGGCACAGTTGAAAACCTCAAAAAATACACAATTAAGATGAATTTCTTCTGAATCTCAATAAAGATAAATTCCTTCCGAACAGCCTTCCTCAGTCAGTACGTCTAAAAAGGATATCTCCTACCTTGATACTGCAAAACTCTACCAATACCAATTCCACCTGTCGTTCGGAACCCAAGCCCCAGCTTCCCGTCTGAAAGTTCTCGCCGTGGGTTTCCTCACTTCGTCTCCGCCTTTTAGTGGAAAGGGTACACCTTGTCCTGCAGCACCTCGTCGTCTTCTTTGTTCAGATCTTCGTCTACTTCGTTTTCTTCTTCGTTCAGATCTTCGTCAATGATCCAAACTCAGTCAATAGTTCGTTCAGATCTTCTGTTCATCCAAATCTTCTTGTTCGTCTATGATTTGTTTAGGAAAGAGTACACCTTGTCTTGCAGCACTACTTCGTCTTCTTCTTTGTTCAGATCTTCGTCTACTTCGTCTTCTTCTTCGTTCAGATCTTCGTCAATGATCCAAACTCAGTCAATGGTTCGTTCAGATCTTCTGTTCATCCAAATCTTCGTGTTCGTCTATGATTTGTTTCGTTATCCCGGCTGAGCCCCCAAAATGTAGGATTTTTTACGTTGTCTAGGGTAATTATCACGAGGTTGAAATAAAAGTTTATTCACGAAAGCAAGTAACAACAAAATTCGGAGGAAATACAGCCTCTGAACAAACTCGTCTCTAATCTGATTGACGTCTATCTGACGCTCTTTTATTTTTCGCCTCCTATATCTAAGTTATTGATAACGTCATTCAAACAACATAGAATGAAAACGAAACAGACGAGATTACAGACGAAATAAATTTTTTCGATAGAAATGCTCGGACAGGTCGATTTCTGTTTCGAGGGGAACAACTTAAGATGTAGGTTACGGACGCATAGCGCTTCAACCCTTGCTACTACAACCCTCACCCTCAATTTTTGAACATGGAAGATGGGGTGAGTGACACCTCATTTGAAAGGTATTTTTATACTGATTTCAGCACAGTAATTGTTTTTTCATTTTATGCATTAGTTCTCGAAATATTCTTAACTAAGTATTTGAAAATGAAGTGGTGTTTTCATGGCACTTGTAGTGTTTTTTTGTGAAAAATCGACATTTTGAGCTTCAAAACAACCATGACTGTGGCTTCCTTCCTCCAATCCACTGACATAGAAATCTTTGATTAAGATGTCGATTTTTCACAAAAAAACACTACAAGTGCCATGAAAACACCACTTCATTTTGAAATACTTAGTTAAGAATATTTCGAGAACTAATGCATAAAATGAAAAAACAATTACTGTGCTGAAATCAGTATAAAAATACCTTTGAATTGAGGTATCACTCACCCCATCTTCCCTATTCAAAAATTGGGGGTGGGGGTTGTAGCAGCAAGGGTTGAAGCGCTATGCGTCCGTAGCCTACATCTTAAGTTGTCCCCCTCGAAACAGAAATCGACCTGTCCGAGCATTTCTATCGAAAAAATTTATTTCGTCTGTAATCTCGTCTGTTTCTTTTTCAAATGGCCACCCTGTATAATACCATCTTTGTTCATCAACGTAACTTCGTTTCCTTTCCTCTGTTGCACGATGAAGTCTTCATTGTGATATCTGTTTTCTAATTTATTTGCAACCGTCATGTTTTTAACTAATACCTTATCACCTGGCTGAATATCACATGGCTTTGATCCCCTCGCCTTATCCTCTCTTTCTTTTCCTTTTTGTTTTCTTATCAGATCATTGTCTCTTGCCTCTCGGTCTCCTTCCTGATTGATCAAATCCGAAATAGATGGGATTTTGTCTCGGATCTCTCTGTTGAAAAGTAGCTGTGATGGAGATTTTCCCGTTGTACCATGAGGTGTCACGTTATACATCAATAAATAATTCCTGATTTCCTTTTGATAATCCCTTTTATTGGCATAGGCAATCTTCAATCTTTTCAGGATCGATCTATTAGCATTCTCTACCTCTCCATTTGCTTGAGGCCAATAAGGTGGTGTACGAATCAGCTTAATATTATGGGTGTTACAAAATTCGACGAATTCTTGACTAACGAATTGACGACCATTATCAGCTCTGATACTTTTGGGAATATCAATCTGCAAAATATTTCAGTAAGCTGCTCTATTATCACACATGATGTAGTAGATTTCAGAAATATTATTTCTTGATATCTCGAATAATAGTCGATAATAACCAGCACCATATATCCATTTGGCAAAGGCCCCATTAAATCTAAAGCGATGCATTCCCATGGCTGCTCAGGGAATTTGTGTCTTGACATTGGTGGTGGTTTGTTGGGTTGAGATACTAGAAGGCAGTCACGACAGTGTTTGACAAATTTCTCTGTTTCTCGATCCATCAAACGCCACCAAACTTTCGAACTTAAACGTCTCTTCATAACCTTTTCTCCAGGATGACCCTCGTGTGCCAGCTCTAGTACCAGGTTTCTCAATGATTGTGGAATCACGAGACGATTTCCTCTTAGTAATACACTATCCATTCTAGTCAACTCCGACTTAAAAGGTGCATATATATTTTTGTCAGTTGAAGACCATGAATCATTACTAATTTTTTCTATCGCTTCTACTATTTCTGTGTCTGCTCTACTAGCTGAAATAACTTTCGATATTGGAAGCGCCTCAGGTACAGTTCTTTCCAAAATAGAAAATATATGCGGTTCTGTTCCAGTATCGAACGACGGTTCTTTTTCAATTTGACATAATCTTGAAAATGAATCTGCAATATTGCTCTTGCCTGGTTGGTATATTACCTTGAACTTGAATGTTTGTAACCGTAGTAACCATCTTTCGATACGAGCTGGTGGTTTCGACGTTGGCTTGAATATGGTTTCGAGAGGTTTGTGGTCGGTTACCAGCTCAAACTCTAGTCCAGCTAAGTAAATGTAGAACCGTTCAACTCCTCATACTAGAGCTAAACTTTCTTTTTCTGTTTGTGAGTAACGTCTTTCCACTTCCGACAGACTTTTGCAAGCGAAAGAAATTACCCTGGGATCATTTTTCTCATCGAATTGTAACAAAACGGCTCCAAGGGCCACAGGGCTTGCGTCCGCTATCAGTCTAGTTCTCTTCTGAGGATCGAAGAATGCTAATGTGGGAAGTTTTGATAGGTAGCTTTTGAGTTTATTGAAATGCTTTTGATGCGTTTCTGTCCATACAAATTTTTCATTCATTTTTGTCAACTGACGTAGTAGTTCTGTTGTTGATCTCAAATCCGGTAGGAACTTACCTAGATATGTAACAAGGCCTAGAAAACTACGCACTTCTTCTTTATTTTCCGGTGCTCGGAAGTTCCTAAGAGCTTTCATTTTCTTTTCATCAGCATCTATTCCTTTATAAGATATTTTATGCCTCAAAAATTCAAGTTCTTGTACTTTGAATACACACTTTGTTTTATTGAGTGAAACGTTATGTTGTTCTAGGGTTTTCATAACTTCTTGAAGACATTTATCATGTTCTGCTTCGGAAGAACCAAATATTATTATATAGTCCAGATAATTGAAGCAGTTCCTACATTAGGCTAAGATTCTCTCAAAGGTTTTTTGAAATATTTCTGGTGCCGAATTAACACCAAACATCAAACGTTTGTAACGAAACATGCCTCTATGCGTAATAAAAGTTGTGATAGGACGACTCTCCGGATGTAATTCGAGTTGGTGGTAGGCACTCACTCAATCTAACCTTGAGAAATATGCTGCGTTTTTAAGTCTGGTCAAGAAGGAATCGAATGTTGGTAACGGGTAGTTTTCTCTCTGGATGGCCTCGTTTGCTCTGCGCATGTCAACACAGATTCGAATGTCTCCGTTGGGCTTGAAGATAATGACGATGGGTGATATCCATTCGCTAGGACCATCTATTTCCTCTATTATATCTCTTTGCAATGCTTCGTTCAGTTTATCTGTAACTTGAGTTTCAAGAGCTAGAGGTACTTTCCTTACTGGCTGCTTTACTGCTTTTATGGATGGATCGATGCTCAGTTTTACCAAGACATTCTTTATTTTCGGAAATGGAAGAAGTTTGTCTACCATATTTATACCTATTCCCAGCTTAAGTATTCCCAATTTCTTGGCAGTTTCTTTTCCCAGAATAGAAATATCTCCATTAGATACCACATAAAAATTGGTAATAACTTCTTCCCCACCTGATGATACGCTAATAGTGGTGGCGAATTTATATTTGATTTCGCGTGGTTTCTCAGATCCGTAAGATTTTAGTGATTCAGTTGGGTTTGTTACAACATCCCAAATTATTGCTTTCATTTCAGATATTATTTTCCAATCTGTATCTTTTATTACATTCGCCTTAGACCCAGAATCAATCAGCAATGTTAGTTTCACTCCTCAAACCATACATTTTATCAAGTCATCGGTCGCATCGTCTGAAGTTCGAGCCTTGAGGTTCAATTTGAAGCAGTCGAAATCATTGGTGGTATTTCGTTGTGATTCAGTTCCAGATCCTTCGGCATCGATAAAATTCACACCAGATTTAAAGCGTTTGCCACTTCGATTGGATGAAGACATAAACGTCCTTTTTGTTGCTTCACGCGTTCTGCAGCATAGCGCAAAATGTCTCCTTGGAATCCACATTTTCGACATTTGGCATCTTTGGCAGGGCATAATTTTATATTTCCATTATAATTAAGTTTTCCGCATCTAGGACAGGAATTGGTTGGCTTGATATTCTTTGCCCAAATGTTATTCACGTGCATAGATGAGGTGCTCGGCACATCCGTTGTTGCATTCATCACTGTTGATTGATTTGCTCTTTGTTCATATACTTGACATATTGCAATAATTTCTTCAAGAGACCGCTCTTTCTCCAGAAGCCTTTTCTTCACATCTGATGTAGCCCAACTGTCAATTATTTTGTCCTTCATATTAATTTCGGTAGCTTCCGATACGCTACTACCGAAGTAACATCGTTTTGATTGCTGTCTGATTTTCAGCAGAAACTTATTGAAGTTTTCTCCTTCTTCCTTCTTTATGCTTCTGAATACATGACGTTCGAATGTAGAATTTTGCTTAGGTGAAAAATATCCTGATAGTTTATCTACTAATGTTTTGAAAACATTATTATTCTCCTGAGCATCATACGGCTCAATAGCATCTGGTAAGTTATAGGCCACTTCCTGTAATTGTGGACCACCTAAATGCAAAATTTGGATTGTCTATATCCTCTGAAGCAAGATATAACTCCAATGATCTGAGCCATTTCTCCAAGTCTGTTCTGAGGACGCTCTTATCGAGGGTTTCACATAGAAACGGTTTAATTCCCGATTCCATTGTAATAAGCTGAAAATAAAGAAACCCCCTTTTTTCAGGAATGTTTCAATCTCAATTGATTATATCTGAAAGAGAAATGAGTTTCCTGGTTGTTTTATAGGAAAGAAATCCTGAGCTTTTAGGAGCTCAAGCTTACACAATAAGTCAAATCTCATTTATTCCACATATAATCGCTTGGAATTATATATAAACATACATAAGTACAGGGTGCGGCACGGAGGATGGATGGTTTTAAAAAAATAATAAAAGCGTTAATTTTTACTCAAAAACACATTTATTGACGGAATCAGATTCTCAAGGAAATAGCATTTGAGACAGTCAAGTGTGGAAAATCACATCAGGCATGTGGTGGCCGAAATCGGTGATGCAGTGCTGGAGGCGCCAATGATGCGAGTTTGCGATACAGCGCACCAAACCGTAACTTTTGGGCTGTGCAGCGGTCTTTCGTGTAAGTGTTGCGGATTTTCATTAGCCCAATAACGGCAATTCTGCCGGTTAACCATGCCGTTGAGGTGAAAGTGGGCTTCGTCACTCATGAACAAAATGAGGTTCTCATTTTGATCGATCAGTGCTTCCATCTCACGTACGAAGTTCATTCGTTGTGCATAATCTCCGGGGTGTAACTGTTGCACAATGGCCAATTTGTAGGGGTGAAAGCGAAGATCCATATGCAAAATTCGCCTCACCGAACGATCACTGAGGCGAAGTGCAGCAGCATGTTTCCGAGCAGATCGCGACGGACTGCGAAGAATGGCTTGTCGAACGCGTTCAACATTTTCAGGCGTTCGAACTGTTCGCACAGGTCCTCTTGGTCTTCTGTTGATCAGTTCACCACGTCTGCGAATTGATTCAACCCAACGAAGGATGGTGTTTCGAGAGGGAATAGCTCTATTCCGATGAATGTGGAAATGGCGACGAAACTCACGCTGCACGACCGTGACTGACTCATTATTTCGGACGAAACTATCATAGGCGAAAACACGATGCTCCACCGTCCAAGGCTCCATGACGACAACTGGTAAATAAATGCTAGGAACACACGAGTCTAACGGCACCTTCCCCACTTCTCTCGTCCTCAGTGGGGGAAAGTTATGCCCATCTGAAAAACGTCCGCCCTCCGTGCCGCACCCTGTATATAATGATAAGATTTTCAATACAGCACTGAGTCGTAAATATTGTCTTCACAATACAACTTTCGAGCAACTGTATTCGCATACTATCAGGTGCTCACAGCCCTTCTCATTTTTTTTTTGTTGGTGCTCACAGCCCTTCGCAATTTTTTTTTGTTGGTGCTCACAGCACTTCTTTTATTTGTGCTCACAGCACTTTCATATTGGTGCTCACAGCCCTCTCATATTGGTGCTCACATCCCTTCATTAATTTTTTTTTACTGGCTCACAGCCTAACTTTGTATATAATGAATATGTTGCATCGAAAACTGATGTCACAGTGTAGTATTGAAAATTTCATCTTTATTCGTCCTTTCATTTAAAATATCAAATTGCTCAAGTACCTGAGATTATACCTAATGTAGATTCACAATCCTCGTCGCCACTTGTGGTACTCCACTAGTGAAAAACACAATTTCAATAAGTTCTTATTTTATAACTCATACAATTTACTTTACTATATTAACAGATACAATTCAGACTTCTTTATCGCACGGTTCGCATCAGACAACTAACTAACTTATTTATCTTCTGCATCCAACCCAGCATGATTCACCTTTAATCATTCCTGATCTTGACTCATCGACGCGCCATCAACACCTTGATCCTTGGCAGGGTTGCCGCCGCCTGATGCAGGTCTCCACATTATGAAAGCGCGTGCGGGAGCATCACAACAAAACGCATTAATATTGACCGACATTTTTACATTTTATATGAAATACCACGTTCCATGATATCTTTTATATCCGTTACAAAATATTTGAGGAAATCATTAGCAGAATCAGGCTTTTTATTGCCATGGTAAATGCCTATTTCGAAAGGTTCTGTATATATTTCCTTATCAACAATATCACCTAAAATGGGCCAGAATTGACTTCCACTGCTTTTGGAAATTGGCAATCCATCTACGTTAATATTGATTAATAAATTTTCGGGGGGATTATGAGGATAATATAACTCAACAGATCTCAACAAAGCTGTTTTCAAACCGAAATGAACATAACTCCCTGGCGACATGTCTATAACCGGTACATTCCTTGGAGTTGCGAGATTGGTTCGTGTGTCCACAGGTAGTTGTAAACCATGCCTATGTAGAATGACCAATAGCTTATTAGCTTGAATTTTTGAGATATTAGACTCTACCAACCATTCTTGTAATGTAAATCCTGCTGTAAAGTTTTTTCGGGAATGAGATCATCATCTGATGAACCATGAATACTCTCACTCGAATCATCCCTGGACGAATCTCTTGAATTATCGTCAAACAAAAACGTTTGATTTTTGTCCCTATTAAAAGCTCGCTCACATTCCTGTGATTCAAGGCGGCAATCTTTATTCAAACACAAAAATGAACTTTCTGTTAATTCGAGGAGTTGGTGAAAGATTGTCAGTTTGGATATTACGATTTTGGCTTTGAATGCCCATGCATAATCGCCGCCTTTTTTGCCGTTAACTGAAATATCTGAATGGCTTATATCCTGTCCCGGACATACTTTTTAACACTAAATGCTAAATAACTTAAAATATAAGTTACACTTATCTTTAATCTCGGTAAAAGTAAATTAATATCCTGATCTCCAATATACCAATGAAAAGAAAGTCGATAAATGTATTTTCTCTATTTCAGTATCGTAATGAGTTTATTACAGTACTAAAAACAGTGCTGTAATGAATTCATTACAGCATCGTTTTCAGTTACATTTTTCGTTTTGTGGTTGTCAGCAATGACTTCCGATCCTTTTAAATTTCAGCAGACGTCAATTTGGAAATGTCAATTTTCGTAGTTACTAACATTCACACCAACTGCCAAGATACAATATGAAAGTCACTAGGACCTATAATTTCAATATTTTCATTGAATTTCACAAAATTTGAGTGAAATAGAGAAAATATCGTCTAATACTCGTTGCAGAATGCAATTCCAATACTCATGCGTTCGAAAACCCGCTCCTTCGTCGCTCGTTTTCGAATTTCGCATTCGTATTGGAATAGGAGCCCATTCTGCAACTAGTTTTAGAATATACTATTAATCACTTCTGTTATTGCCAGTTGTTGAATACTCGGATAGACCTAAAATGGCGGTAAAAATGATAACGGTAAATATCCTAACTGATGGGTTAGAGCTCTAGAATTTAATACAGCAATCAACACCAGACAAAAAATTCGCATGAAGAGGTCTCCAAGATACCGCATGGGCACATCAGTGGAAACTTCGCTTAGTAACCTCACATAGAGATCTCAGGGACCTCGCAGTAGGAGCTCACATGAAAGCCGCATTGTAACCTCTCAGAGATATCGCATGTGAAAGATCTCAAAGATAACGCATGGCGAGATCCCCAAGATATCGCATGGGCACATCAGTGGGAAATTCGCTTAGTAACCTCACATAGAGATCTCTGGGACCTCGCGGTAGGAGCTCGCATAAAAGCCACATTGTAACCTTTCAGAGAGTTCGCGGGGAAGTCTGTGTTTCCTGGGCTGTATAGGTATTAAAATTTTGGGATTTGATTGAGATATTTGAAATGAGCAAAAAATTCTCAATGGGATTCAGTATATTTCATTGTCTCGCACGTCATTTTGCTCAAAGAGAGCTTCAGGAAAGATCCAATTGAATATTGGAATTCCACAAAATTCTCAGAAAAATCGTACATTATGATCAAATTGAATTTTTTTTGTTCCACTAATTGCACATTCGAATTTCATAATATTCTGAGTAATCATTTGGAGTTATTTCCGAAAACACATTATTCATCGAGAAAAATTTATTTGAAGTCAACAAGGATGAATAAGTAACTGAAGAAACATAAAAACTTATCGTGAATTACAGATGGCGCTCGAAAGTACCACCATTTTGTTCAATACACATTCTTGCCCACTTCAAAATATGTCTGATACTTTTTTTGATCATGTCTGGATTATTACGTATTTCATTGCAGGCGCGGACTTCGATACATTGCATGAGGATATATCCTCACTTCCTATTTCAGATATGCTCGAATGAAATAATCAACAGGATTGAAATCTGGTGACCTAGCATGCTGTCTTTCTCTGCCTGTCCACATATTTGGAAAGTTCTGATCCAAAAATTGTCTGACCATTACTCTAAAATGCGGTGGAGCTCCATCATCCTGAAAACGCATTCCTGCAAATCCTGCAATCTCCTACCTTCGAGTAATACAGGAAGATGATTTTGGAGGAAATCCAAGTAAAGATCTCCCGCAAGCCGTCTTGGTAGGACGTGTGGTCCAATCAATCGATTTCTATAAACGCCACACCACACGTTTTTTGAAAATATGTATTGGGATTTCGTATGCCTGACCGCATACGGATTCTCTTCAGCCCGTTCATGCGAATTCCTCATATTGAAGACCCCATTCCTCGAATGTTCAATTAGTGAGACAAAAAAAATTCAATTTGATCATAATGTACGATTTTTCTGAGAATTTATTGGAATTCCAGTATTCAATTGGATGTTTCCCTGAGGTTTTTTTTAGCAAAATGACGTGCGGGACAATGACTTCTACTGAACCCCATTGAAAATTCTCTGCTCTTTTCAAATATCTCAATCAAATCCCAAAATTTCAATATACAGGATGTTGAATCTCAGCTTGGAAGAAGTCCCATATCTTTCGAATACGGACCTGGAATTTTTTGGAAATTCTAAAATGAATCGATCGACCTGTAGAAGTGAATCATACGTTTCAAATATCAACCGACTATACTGGTTGGTTCAAAAGTTATGAGGAATTGAAATTTTTGGTGAATACATAAACCACCCTGTATCTCGGTTATGGAATTGATTAGACCTATCATATATCGGTTTTTTGGACTCGCCTAGGGTAGCTCTAGCTTTGGTTACCGTATGTTCATTTACCAATGAAACACCCTGTATACTTGGTGTGTATTGTTGTCATCCTTTTTGAGAGTTTTATATTTGATTTGCTTACATATGGCAGTCAGATTAGTATGCTAGGATTTTTGTTCTGCTGTAATTTAAGTTAATTTAAATTTTTTTTTTTACTTTTGTGGGTACTCTTAGAAATTTTGTGTTTATTTTCATTATTGTATGCTGAGTCTTATAGGTTCTACATCAACTCTTTTCTTTCAATAAATAAATTGAAGTCACAAAGAAATTATCTCCAGAAAATTCTGGAAAGCATGAAAAACATTTGTGGAAATTCCAACGAATCAGGGAAGGGAATAGAGCAGATTAAGTATGAAGGAGTTCATATTAAGGATGCAAAGACCATAGGAAATACTTACGCAGATGGGATAGATTGTCCCCAGGAATACAATGAAGCTGATGTTACTCAGTGTAGTTCCTTCTACGGGGTTCCTGTTGATGCTGTAGAAATAGAAAACATCATTAGCCAGCAGAAGTCAGGAAAAGCTGCAGGCCACGACTCGATCCAATTTTGAAAATGGTTGAATCAGAAATATCGGCACCTTTGGCATATTGGACAGCTGCATCGAATATGGCTTCTTCCCACTCTTCCCAGATTAATTAAAAATAGGCATAATCAAGCCACTCTTCATGAGTTTTGATCGTTCACTGGTTTAAACTATAGACCAATCTCTCTGATATCAAATGTTGTCGTGATATTTGAAAAGGCCATGAAACCGCCTATGATGAAATATTCAACAAAGTATGGGATTCTTGACGAAAGGCAACAGAAGATGCAATCAGGGAATTAACAGGTGAATTGTATACGAATGCCTGGATAACAGAATTCCAACCGCATGTATATTTGACGATTTGTGTAAGACTGTGAGGCATTCGATAATATGTGCCATCAAATATTATTCAAAAAGTTGAAAAGATACGGGTTCAGAGGACTGATGAATAAATTACTCAAGAGCTGTCTGTCAGATGGAAAGCAGATTGTGGAGATTGGATAATTCAGGACTACAGAGGAGAATATAACATGTGAAGTTCCACAAGGCACCTATTCTGTTTCTTATCTATGTGAATAGTCGGCTTAAAATAAAACGGTCTGAGGATATAATGTGTTTTGTCGATGATGCGTTATACAGTATCGGGGGAAGTCATGGGAAGAATTGAAACGGAAAGCGGAGACAAAGTTTCCTGAAATAATGAAGTGGATTAAGTATAATGCCTTCACCCTTAATGTTGATAAGACAAAATATATGGTCTTCATTTCATAAACTCCAGGTTTTCCAAGTCTCGGAAATCTTGCAGTTGATAATCATACATCAACAACTGAAATAAAACATATTAAATATACAGGGTGGCCAAGAGATTGACGTCAAAAAGAATAAAAAAGGACCCTCGTGTCATGGGCTATTCGAGTCACCCCCATGTATGTTATGCGATTTTCAACGGTTTTCGAGTTATGAACTTTGAGAATTTTCGACTTGACCATCTTAACCCTCTATTGCATGAATTATTAAATTGAAAAAAAAAATATTTTTCTGTTTTAATATGCTTTATTAACGCTTATAAGACAATATATAAAAAAGAAAAAAAATTGGTTCATTATTTTAGAAAAAAAAACTTCTGGCTTTCCATGCATTAACGTTTATGTATGAGACTGCCATTTTTGGCTTCCTATGCACTACAAGTATAGAAAATTCATGAAAGGTGAAATTCTCGGAAACAATTTCTCTTCTCATTCAAGCAGAGAAAAACTTCACATTTCTCACATTTTATATGAGAACGCAAAGAGCAATGGTTCTGACATAATTGACGATTCCTTTGGTGAATCGGTAAATGGTCAATTTTGTCCGAACATGCAGAATCCAAAGGAAGGTCTTGCACCTTTGCTGGGGTTTTCCGCGCTTTTTTCCGAGGTACGGGAGATTCATCTCTATTGGTAGGAGTACCCGTTCTGCTAGACGTAGGAGTACTTCCTCTTGAAGTAGGTGTACTGGGAGTTTGTATACTAGGAGGGCCTCTTTTTCTTGAAATGCCCTTGCCAGCCTTGCAATAATGTTCAGAAATGGCGAGCTCGAAGTCAAATAGTGACATGTATAGGTCAGTCTTGCGCCGCCATAATAACCAAGCATTTACGGCGCACATATCAATAAAGTGGAAAAATATTTTTTTATACCACTGACGAGACCTTATTTTTATTCTATATAGACCTAACAAAGAATCAAGCAAGTCAACTCCTCCCATGTGTCTATTATACACATCAACGGATTGTGGCGATGTTATATCCTTGTACTGTTTATCTTTCCTGAAATACCTAGTCTTAGTTGAAATCGGTTCGCTACCAACAACGCAGACAGTAAACTGACTACTTTATTGTCATACCATGATACCAGGCTCAGTTTCACGTCATCGACGACGGCGATTTTCTCTACCATAGCACCACGACCTATTTTCTTTAGGTCCTTTTCTGGAGGCATATCAGCATTCGGTACTCTGTTCATCCTAACGGTTCCCAATGGCAGCAATCCATTCTTATACAAGTAAACTTGCAATTTTATGCTATTGAACCAGTTATCAAAGAGCCATTTTAGGCGCAACCATACTTAACCGTTATTGCATACGAAGCCAAAAATGGATCCCGTAAAAAAAAGTAAAAATGAAGTATAAGGAACTAGGATAAGGGTCAAAAACGAAGGCTTCGTAGAACATTATTTATATTTTCATAAAAAAAAATTCTCATCTTTTCTATTTAATTTTCGCCCACAAAGCTGCACTATACTTCACTATGGACGACCTCGTGTGCGCACTGGAGTAAAGTGAGGTTATAATGGCATTCGACGTTAGCCAGTAACATTAAAGACTGCTTTCCGTTTCAATATGAACTACTTATGATTTCTCTAGAAACATTTTATAATTTTTGTTTCAAAATATGGTAGAATAAAATTACCTAAGTTTACCAGCCAAAAATGGCTTTGCATGCATTAGAGGGTTAAAAAAGATATTAAAAAAAGTACAAGACTTCTCTGTGAAATTCTTTTGTAACTTAATCTCCATGAATCGTACTTTTATACATAAAATAACCAGATTCGCAACTTTGATAAAAATTATGGAAATGTTGGTCTCGAGTGAAAAAGTTACGTGTATTGGATTATGATCTGAATTTTCGAATCAAAATTAAAAATGTAAAAAGGCTAATTCACGGTTTCTTAGTATGCTTAAAAACTGCGCTCAACAGTCCGCTTTTAGAATCATTGATAAAAAAGGTACTTAACACTCTACTTTTGCTAGAATTAGCCTTCAAAGTCATCGAGGTGGAATAATTAAAGAACTAGACATTTACTACAAAATTATTTTTTGCCATTTTGAGATTTTTCTAATCAAGTTATGATAGAAAATGCTGAAAATTAATGAAAATTAGCTTTAGATGTTGGTCAAGAAAAGTTCTATATAAAAAATGAAAAAGGTATGGCAATAAATCACACATCATAATGTAAATAAAAAGAAATTTATTTATAAAATTTACGATAGGTTTTCAAAGTGGCCACCTCTAGCCTCAATACACATTCTACACCTTCTCAGAAAATTTCTTTTTAATCACATAAAACCTGCCCTGTTCTTTCCTAGGACACTCTCGGCTTCTCTTAAATTAACCAAACGAAAAAATCGATGGGATTAAGGTCAGATGAGCGTGGGGACCCCTTGATTGGTCGACTGCGTCCGATCCATCTGTTCGGGTATCGTTCATTCAAGTGGTTAATCAAAAATTGTTCTCGAAAATTTGAATAATCCCGATCGGTTTTTCATTGCTGCGCAGCGGACCAATCAAGTGGCCCCCACGTTCACCTGAACTTGATCCCATCGATTTTTTCGTTCAGGCTTATTTCAAAGAAATTGTTTACACCCGAGAATGTTCGAGTGAAGACGAGCTGCGACTGAAGTTAAGGGAAGCCGAACGTGTCCTAAGAGAGAACAGGGCAGGTTTTATGCGATTAAAAGAAAATTTTATAAGAAGGTGTAGAATGTGTATTGAGGCTAGACTTGATCAGAAAAAACTTAAAATGGCAAAAAATAATTTTGTAGTAAATGTCTAGTTCTTTGATTTTTTCCACCTCGATGAGTTTGAAGGCTAATTCTAGCAAAAGTAGAGTATTAAGTACCTTTTTATATCAATGATTTTAAAAGCTGGCTATTAAGCGCAGTTTTTAAGCATACTAAGAAACCGTGAATTAGCCTTCTTACATTTTTAATTTTGATTCGAAAATTCAGATCATAATCCAATTCACGTAACTTTTCACTTGAGACCAACATTTCCATAATTTTTATCAAAGTTAGGAATCTGGTTATTTTATGTATAAAAGTACAATTCATGGAGATTCAGTTACAAAAGAATTTCACAGAGAAGTCTTGTACATTTTTTTAAATATCTTAGATGGTCAAGTCTGAAATTCTCAAAGTTCATAAAAAATTTCATAACTCGAAAACAGTGAAAAATCGCATAACATACATGGGGGTGATCCGAATAGCCGATGACACGGGGGACCTGTTTTTTTCTTTATGACGTCAATCTCTTGGCTACCCTGTATATACAGGGTGAGTCTTTGACTTGTACATACGAGTATATTTTAACTGTAGATTCATCTCATCAAACGAAAAACTTTTTTCCATACCATTTTTCAAAATTCGGTTTCGTTTGCAAGATACAGGGTGTCGAAAATCCATGAAACTAACACTTTTCTCTTCATGTCTTCGTAACCGTTAGTTCGAATGAGTCTTCTCAAGAGTTCTGTGAAATATCACAGAAGATGGATGAATTTGGGTCATCGACCTCGAGTCCTATGACCTAGGAAAATGGAGTTAGGATAGGTCAGTGAGAAACCAATTTTATGAGATTTTTAAGTGTTTACAAACTAATCTTCAGGAAAATCGAAGAAGGAAGTTATTTTGGTCTGAGAAATATAACTAAGTGTTTTCGTTAGGAAATATCGTGTTTGTAACATTCTCATTCAAATAAGGTTAGTGCTTGAGTATTTGCTAAATTTATTACCCAGAACATCTAATAATCACCTCAATTTCAATCGGAAAGTATAAAATTTGAGGTGTTTGCAGAGTATAATAAGAACACGTTTAAGCCTATTCGTATTCTGTGAACTGAAGTGAAAGTACCATTGACAGTATGCCTCAATTCGAATTTTCAGCTTTGTATTTGCTTAACTAAAGTGGTTTGAACAGTGATCAGAGGTAATTCATCATTGGAACTATTTCTCATCCATATAATTCGATCTTGATTTGAATTTGCACTCGCGGTGTCGTTCATCACAAGCTTCCGCAATGAGAGAACTGTAAAACATTAAGAACAAAAAGTTATGTGTTCAACAATTAGGTACCGCCTGAATAAAGAGATTTCTCCTCATGTAAATCACAATATTCTAGAAATGTTGTATATTTTGCCTAATTTATCTCCTGCTTGAATAAATAGCAATTGTAAGTTGATACAACTTCAAGCCGAGCCGTTGATGTCCGATCACCGGTTTGTGAAATCCACCGTAAGTATAATTTAGGCGAAACAAAGTTGGCCGGGCCAGCTAGTGTATAGATAAAATTGAGTTCTAAAGAGCAGGAAATTTCTCAAAGATCCTAGTAATAATGCCTGCAGATATTTCCTCAACACTTCCATGAAATAAAGCGTTATCTAAAGTTCGGGCCCAAATTTAATGTTTAAAATCGAGTCCTGTAATACATACACCACCCAAATTAATCGTCAATTAGCTGGCCGAATAAGTTCATGTTCCTAGCCATATTTCGCCGGTAATGATGACTTCTGCGAAGCCACAGAGAATCAAGAATATGCGCTATACGCATGCGTCGTAAACATGTCATTCTATTCAGACATGAAGGTAACGTTCTCGCCATCCATTTATACATTTTCTTGGGTCTGAATATCCAAAAATTGCATTTGTAAAACGTGAATTTTTGATGTTTTCCACGGGATTCGATATCGATTCGATTTTCGACCACAGAGATCGCTTTCGACAACTGTTGTCAATTTTGAAAATGCAGATTTATTCAAATTTTACTGAAGAAGTCGAAGATAAAGTAAAGTGTTCGATTAGCTGTAATGATCATAACACACTTGATGAATTACACCACTCGCCTGACGGCTCGTGCTGCAAAATTCATCTGCGTGTGTTATGACTCAAATTACTTCTCATTGAAACAATATACTATTATCATAATTTTTCAGGATAGTTTAATTGATGTTTTGGGGTTAATAAATAAAACTTATTTTATCTTCAATCATATACCTACTTATGATTAGTCAAACAACGTACACACAAGTTATACAACACGGTGGAAATATCGAATACGTGTGAACCTATCACTTGCATGTCTATTCCAAATAGGACTGTACGATAAGAAGATAGACAACATTCTGAAACCATACAAGGGACTAAAAGTTGCACATCGACCACACATTCAGATCAAAGAATTATACACCAAATTGAAAGCACCAACTCCTACTAATGAAAGATCACAAGTAATTTATGAGATACCATGCAATGATTGCAAGATCTTAGATAAAGAAAGAAATAAGAAATCTAGAGAGTTCCTTGAGATGATATACATAAAACAAAACGAAAATTCTATAAATGATAGAACAGATATAAAGTATTTACACCGTGTATATTCTTCTCTCATCATGACCACGAAACCAACATCCTGACGATAATAAGCAAAAAGAATTCACATATTGTCACTACAGGTAGATCATCGTAACCTTGCAAATTCTTCAATTCATTGACATCTCAACACGATTAAAGTAAACACGAATTGAACAATAGGTAATATTACTTGTGCATCAGAGCAATCTAGGAATAATGTTTTATATTTAATTTCAATGTGTTGTAATTGTTTTAGGCTTGAAAAGGGCACTGCCCGAAACGTTGCCTGCCATTTTATTGGATTTATCTTCGATGTTTGTCATAAGTATATGATTGAAGATAAAATAAGTTTTATTAACCCCAAAATGTCAATTAAACTATCCTGAAATATATATTGGATGGGGTAAATACCACGAATTGACAATTATCATAATTTTTTTATTTCTGTGAGTGCGTGACCTTTATTCATGCTGGTTGGTATACAATATATAGGGTGTTTCACCAAAGCCCAGTTTCAATTTTCATTGGCTCATTGCCCATATTGCAATTATTAGATATATGATGTCAGTTCACTGATGAGGATTCGGTAAGAACGAGAGGTTCGTTTGGTTTAATGTGGCATTCCACCGAGATGAAATTTTGTGTAATTATAAAGTACGGTGAAACTTCAGTGCATTATGGAGACGAAGTCATTTGAACGATCGTTAGAACTAGTGTGAAAACATTTCTGGATGTTGAAGACGATTTCTATCGAGTGCTGTGTTGCAATATAATTCAAAGATTTCTCTCTGATGAGATCTCTTTGAAAAACGCTCGCCATCGTGACCGTCTCATATTTTCGCATTCCAAATATCACACAATACGCCAACATAGACTTATAATCAATGTTTTCTTCTTCAGTGGTCTAATTGAATGTTGCGAGCCCATAGAAGTTATCAGCTATAAAATAGGAGTATGCAAAGTATCGCCGAATGGAAAAACTTGCAGCACATCCTTCCAGCGACTAGGATTCGATGGTGTAAATAGTATTGTTTTATGTCGCCCTAAGACCGGAAGGATGCATCAGATAAGAGTCCATCTGCAGTATTTAGGTGAGTGTTATTCAAATAAATCAAACGCCCAGTGTCATAATAGTTGCATTGAGCGGACGAAACCGCTGGACAACTGTAAAAAAACACTAACGGAATCGTTCGTTAGCCCATGCGCTACAAACTCATCACGTTCTGGAGCGGACGCCATTTTTCGGAGCGCATTTGATTTATGCTAGGTAGCGGTAGCAGAAAGTTGAAGTGTTAATGTAAAGAGCAGACCATACCAGATAGTCGTTAACACTTGTAGGAAGAATGATGGAATTTGTGTTTGCGGATGAGAATAAAGTGAAAATGTTCTAAGAATAAGATTCCTTCATAACTGCGTTTAGTAAATTCATAATGATTTTGATTTCGTGGTATCACACGTCAACCAGAATCATTATCCTCAATGAATCGAATTGGTTCTATTAATTCCAAAGCTACTTGACGGAATAAATCAACATTTATATTACTCTCCATAATTTCATTTTCAATTAAAATGTCCATTTAAATGTGCATGTAAAAGTAGATGAGCGATGGTTACATGATACACCTCGTAGTTTTTTACAACTGAAATATAACCACCGCATTCACCACATACTCGAGTTTAATGGAAATCATTTGTTTGGATGATCAAAACAAAAAGCAACCAAAATGACCTTCATTTAAAAATTCACCTGTCGAAAACTATGAGTTCCAAACGATGTCACTGGCCGCGAGCATCGTGTCATTTGCCCACGATGTGTGTATTTCTCAGTTTTGAGCCATCGATTCGCTGATGATGTATCTGTAGTCGATTCCGATTCTGTCCGTTCATCCGGCGAGCCTGATGTGAACAATTTCGAACGGAATATTCTAAAATATCTCATGCCGCGGATAAGCTTTAACAAACATTCACACATTCATCTAGGAGTTTGTAAATGTAGCTTTTCGAAATTTTGTATTCGTAAAAATTTCATCGGATTCGGTCGAGATGAGTTTGTGCATTTACTTGGAGAATTTCTGTAACCATGGGTCCGGAATCATAGGCGATTTCTTTTACAGCTGCCAAAAATGAACCCATATATTCGAATCTACGGAATGATCGAGCGCTTAAAAGTTCCCGACTTCATGTCAGTGCTTTTAGTGACCCATTTTTTCTCAATGATAATAGATAACACTGCTGAATAATTGATATTATCTTATTCTTTCTCTCTTCAATATATAAAGTTTATTTTGAAACTTGGGATGGCCTACTTTTTAAACACATATCGTCTGGCTTTTTCGGCAACGGTTATTATGGTTTCAGTGATATAGGTACCATGTATTTTCTACAGTTCCTTAATATCGTAAAGCCATCTAAAGGCACTCTGGCATATGAGTAACTACAAACATCTGATTTCATGAAGCTGTCATTATTTAAACATGGAAGAAAAGTACTTTTGGATAGATGTTTGAAATAATGTTGTGAGTACTAATTAGATTTCGATTAGCCAACATTGAGAATATTAGAAAAGTTTCGTTTTTTCCACATCAGAAAGCGCCATTCACAAAATAATTTTTAATTTTCATTAGTTATTTCAAATATTTGAATTCATTATGGTCAACGATTTGTGTTTATAGTCGATAGTCCTTTCAAGCAATAATTTGTGTTCATATTCTTGACATTTTGATTCATATTAGTTCTGAGGAAGGGTTTAATATGGCTTATACTCCTGCTATTAACATTCTCAAAGCGGAGCCAAATTTTCGGTAGGATTTGCGTCAACTGGAAATTCAAAAATTGTGAGAAATGTAGAGGTTATGTTCGAAAGAGAATAGACAAGAAAATAAATATCGAGGATGAAAATATGTTACTCAAATATTTTGAGTTCAATTCTTAAATATGAATAGGAGTTAGAAATGATATTCACGTCTTGAAGTAAACGAAATGAAGCGTTTCAAACATTTCAGATGAAATTATATATGAGGTTATGATCGAGAGTATTCAAATGAAATTATGAATGACATATGACTCACGACATATCACGATGTGTCAGAGAGAGACTGAGTTAGTAATAGTATATTCTAAAACTAGTTGCAAAATGGGCTCCTATTCCAATACGAATGCGAAATTCGAAAACGAGCGACGAAGGAGCGAGTTTTCGAACGCATGAGTGTTGGAATTGCATTCTGCAACGAGTATTAGACGATATTTTCTCTATTTCAGTCAAATTTCGTGAAATACTGTTGAAATTCAATGAAAAACTCATCTTAGTGACTTTTGTATTGTATCTTGGCAGTTGGTGACTGTTACGAAATTGACATTTCCAAATTGTCGTGTGTTGAAAATTGATAGGAGCGGAAGCCAGTGCTGACAACCAAAAAACGAAAAATATAACTGAAAACAATGCTGTAATGAGTTCATTACAGCACTGTTTTTAGTACTGTAATGAACTCATTACGATACTGAAATCGAGAAATTATTTTTATTCTCAATATTGCTGCACAAGCGCAAATCTGGATTCTCACAAATGCCCAGCTTCAAATTTCATTGGTTCATTGCCCATATTGGAATTATGAAATGACGCGTATGACATTGCGGCGCCGCCTCGAAACAATTCTAATATTTTCGATTTGGATGATGTCAATGGATTCAAAAATTGACAGTGCTATGGACCAAAAAAAAAAGTCTTAGTCGAGAAGAAAAATAAGAAAACGTCTTAGCGTATTTGTATTCAGTGGAGAGAAGTAAAAGTACCATTGACAATAAGTCAAGTAGCCCTGAAGAAGGAGAAAATATTGTCTCCGAAACGTTGGCTCTGTAGATTTAATTAGAGAAATAAACTGTCCACGTTTCTGATAAGTACTTTAATTTGAACAAATAGTATGGATGAAAACCAAACTGAGATTGACAATAAGTATGTACTTCAGTTCAAATTTTCAGCGTTGTATTGGCAGAACTGAAGCGTTTTATACAGTGATCAGAGGTAATTAATCTTTGCAACTATTTCTCATCCATATAATTCGATCGTGATTTATATGTGCATTCGTGGTGTCGTTCATCACAAGATGAGTACTGCAATGAGAGAACTGTAAAGCATTTAAAACAAAAAGTTTTTTGTTCAACAATTAAATACCTCTTAAATAAACATAATTCTTCTCGTGCGAATAACAATGATACTAAAATTTCGTATATTTTGCCTAATTTATCTCCTACTTGAAAAATAGCAATGATTAGTTTATACAACTTCAATGATAGGTTTCACAAAGCGTGATCACCGGTGATCGGAGCTTGATCTAGCATCAACTCGATTTGACAGTTCAAAAATCAGAAAACCAAGCCGTGGATCTCAGATCACCGGTGATTACGATTTGTGAAATCCACCGAAGTATCATTTAGGCGAAACAAAGTTCGCCAGGCCAGCAGGAAATACGTTGAAGAATGAATTATTCCTCAACGACCTCAACACCAACAAACGAAAACTGAAAAAATTAATTTCTTGATGATGTTTCAAAAACTAGCTAAACGATTTCGGATATGAGTCAACGATGCAAAAAGGTCGAATTTCAATTTCAGTATCACAGAAATAACTACTTCTGAAATGAACGGATGGTCAATTGCCACCTTAAAAGGGGAAAGTGAAAAAAATCCATGATGCTCAACAATCTTGGTTTCTCGAAAACGAAATTGAAGATATGCTATCTCCTAGTTTAAGTTATTTTGGTTTCCAAGAACCTATGTGTAGAGTTGAATTTATGTTAGTGAATCCAATATCAGCAAAGCTTCTCGAAATTGCATCAGACCAAAAATACTTGAACAATTATTATATTCAACCGGTATTTTCCTTACAGGATATCCTATTGTGAACGATCCCTTGTACAATCACAGCGTTTTTGGACCACTGAAAGGAAAAGGAGGTGATTTAGGCGGTAAAACGGATGAGGAATTGATTCAGAATCTCATTTATATTCACAATGCAGAAAATTGGTTGGGTATGGACGGTGATAGTGATTTATCCCTGTTCAATACAAGAAAAGACATTGTCGAAAATCTGGTAGAACCGATAACACTCAAAGGTAAGTTTATTTCTATACAAAGTTGGACTTTGACTTGCACTTAATTTTTGAGTTCGAATTTCTTTCACCAAACGAGACACTTTGCTATACTACAGGGTCCGGCAGAGATGTATGACGTTTTTGAAAAAATCATAACTAGGTGAGATTTTGAGGAAAATGAAATTTTATTTTTTTTAAATGTACATGAGAGTTTGCCATTGATACCACATAAAAAAAAGATAAAAAATAATCATGAACGGAAGATGATGTCATCTAAGTGGTTGCCCTGTTTTTCCACACACTCCTGCAGCCGATTTGTGAAGTTGTCCATGCATCGTTCCAGCATGTTGTTTGGAATTGCTTGAATTTCGCGGGTGATTGCAAGAGAAAGTTCGTCAAGGGTACGTGGCTTGTCAATAAATACACGAGCTTTTAGGTGCCCCCACAGAAAATCACATGGGGTGAGATCGTGGAGGCCACATTTTCCGGAGTTCTAACAGTTCTTTCTCTGCCCCTGGGTACACCAGGGTTCAACGAACCTCTCGTCCGGAGATTGTGCACCCACTTTAGGATGGTGTTTCGTGAAGGAACACGTCCATGCCTTCCAACATTAAAATGTGTTCGAAATCTACGTTGAGTTGCTACCACAGAACGATCGGTTTCAATGAAACTATCGTACACAAACACCCGTTGCTCTAGCGTCCCCGGCTCCATGGCGACTGAACAAGAAATAATGGCAACTCCTTGCGGTCACATATCAACCCTTACGAAAAAGTTTGGCTTCCCCTTCGCCGAGTTATACGCATCCAAAAAACGTCATACATCTCTGCCGGACCCTGTATTTTCTTCATCAAATTTGGATTCAAGTAGATTTCGATAAAATCGGTAGTAAAATCTGTGTTGCGAACCAGAGTTATTCCTTTATTTCTTTTAATTTTTATAATTTCGGAAATTCAATTTCTATGGTCAACGAAATGCACCTTTTTTATATGGACTAAAAGACTGTTATATGCGATTCCAGGAACATTTAGTATGAACCGAGATTCGAATATGCGAGCAATGCAGCCACATGAAACAACGGCTTTTGTGATTCGAGTATTCCTTTTGTTTTCAACGCTTATCAGGCGAGAATTCATTTTTGAAAAAGAGGAAATTGATGCAGTATTTAGTGAGTTTGCTCTCAACGATTAAAAGACATCTAAAGCTGGGTATGCCCATAAAATTGGGACCATTTTGCCGTCGCAATTTGTCAATTATTATTCGTAACAGGGTAAACAAACACACTTGACGATACGTTTCACAATTTTAATAGAAATAAATTATACAGTTGACATGCATGTTTCGGGTTTCAACCCATTCTCAAAACTGAAAACAAAATATATAGACACAACAGGTACACTTCAAGTGACAGATGTCAACACCGGAGATAAACGGAAATCTAATTGATCATTTACGATTGGAAGTTTATGTTTAAATGCTGATGATATTTCTAAAATTTTTAGGAGATCTAATCTTTTACTTTTTTCACCTTTGTGTAGAATTTTTGTTTTACCAAAATCTATAAAATGATTGCAAGTGATGCAATGGTTGGAGAAGCCAGTTGTGGGCTTATTTCCAAGAATGGATTTTTTGTGTTCTTCAATTCTTACTTTGAGAGACCGACCAGTTTGCCCTATATAGAATGCAGGACATTCATCACAAAAAAGTTTATAAACACCACTTAATTCGGAATCATTCAGCCGGTCCTTACCATTAGAAAATACTGATCTCAAGTTTTTCTTGTTAGTACAGATTACATTAATATTATTTTTCTTTAATCTTTTACACACTTTTTCGCCTATGGTTGGAATATAATTGACATATACAAATTTCTTTGATTGTGTTTCAAGATGTGTTTCAAGATCTCTTATGTTTGTACATAAGAGATTATTAGCTTCCATCTATCCACCCCATCTTGAAACACAATCAAAGAAATTTGTATATGTCAATTATATTCCAACCATAGGCGAAAAAGTGTGTAAAAGATTAAAGAAAAATAATATTAATGTAATCTGTACTAACAAGAAAAACTTGAGATCAGTATTTTCTAATGGTAAGGACCGGCTGAATGATTCCGAATTAAGTGGTGTTTATAAACTTTTTTGTGATGAATGTCCTGCATTCTATATAGGGCAAACTGGTCGGTCTCTCAAAGTAAGAATTGAAGAACACAAAAAAATCCATTCTTGGAAATAAGCCCACAACTGGCTTCTCCAACCATTGCATCACTTGCAATCATTTTATAGATTTTGGTAAAACAAAAATTCTACACAAAGGTGAAAAAAGTAAAAGATTAGATCTCCTAGAAATTTTAGAAATATCATCAGCATTTAAACATAAACTTCCAATCGTAAATGATCAATTAGATTTCCGTTTATCTCCGGTGTTGACATCTGTCACTTGAAGTGTACCTGTTGTGTCTATATATTTTGTTTTCAGTTTTGAGAATGGGTTGAAACCCGAAACATGCATGTCAACTGTATAATTTATTTCTATTAAAATAGTGAAACGTATCGTCAAGTGTGTTTGTTTACCCTGTTACTAATAACAATGTTTCACCGAGTGATTAGCGAGCAGTCAATTTCAATTATTATTCATCAAAAAAATTATAAAATTTTAGATAATAACGGTCCTTCGAGAAGAAGTCTGGTTACGATATTTTGGTTCTTCGAGTCGGATTGTTCCAGTTTTGTATCATTAATAAAAAATAAATAAGGAAGAATTTCAGTTTCCGACGGCCATTTTGAACTCTGCTGTCAACATTTTCCCTTCAAAATCTTAGATCCACCATTTCAATTATCGCGCACATATTTTCTTCTTTCGGTCTTTCGGATCATATACCTCTCATTTGCGTACCAACAATCAAGTATACCAGCAGTATATGATTTTGATCTCATATTGATACACTATCCAACTGCCGATCAATTATAGTCTGGATATTCTGGTCCGAAAACGAAAATATCGTGGAACTCGAACGAAGAAATATCACTTATATGCAAGTTACCAATGATTGATTCTTTCCAGAGTTCAATATAAATATTCGCTAAACCAGTGAAAGAAAAAGAAAAATCTATTTGATAATTTCAAGTGTGTTGCTACAAAGATTAGGAAAATCGCAGTGGCGTACCGAAGAGGGACCGTGGGGGGGACAGGCGCCGCACCAGCATAGACCCCCAAATGGCAAAAAAGTACACATGAGTTAAAAACAAAAATAATTTACCAGGCCCCATGACGGCAGAGGCCGGAGGCCTCCATATTATAGACCAAATGTCAGACAAATAATTTTTTTTTTCAAAGAAATAAGACACAAATCATTTGCCATTATAAATAATGACAAATGAAATGTGGATACGAACTAGGTCTCCGATACTGTTCACCCTACCAGACCGAATGGTCCAACGTCAACTGAGAATCGCACCGACTGCAGTTTCGTCCTATTAGGACTCATCAGGGTGGAATATCTCAAAGTCGACGCTGGATGGAAAATCTTTTCGTCAAGATATGGACATCTGGCGCCGCACTATTTCGATGAGAAATTAATGAGCGACATCTATACCTTCAGAAAAGACCCCCCCTTCGGTGATTGAATGAACAATAAAGGAAACTTTCTTCCAAATTGCACCACCAGATTGTGAATTTCAACGTTAGAGAACGCCATAATCAATTCACCTGGGATGCGCGGAGACGTTCGCAGTTCGTAGGTTGAAAACCCAAAATAATTACAATGAAAATTGATGATATGGGATCATCTGCTGAGAAGGCAGCTACCTATATAATTCAAAGAAATAAGACACAAATCATTTGCCATTATAAATAATGACAAATGAAATGTGAATACGAACTAGGTCTCCGATACTGTTCACCCTACCAGACCGAATGGTCCAACGTCAACTGAGAATCGCACCGACTGCAGTTTCGTCCTATTAGGACTCATCAGGGTGGAATATCTCAAAGTCGACGCTGGATGGAAAATCCTTTCGTCAAGATATGGACATCTGGCGCCGCACTATTTCGATGAGAAATTTCTGAAGGTATAGATGTCGCTCATTAATTTCTCATCGAAATAGACGAAAAGATTTTCCATCCAGCGTCGACTTTGAGATATTCCACCCTGATGAGTCCTAATAGGACGAAACTGCAGTCGGTGCGATTCTCAGTTGACGTTGGACCATTCGGTCTGGTAGGGTGAACAGTATCGGAGACCTAGTTCGTATTCACATTTCATTTGTCATTATTTATAATGGCAAATGATTTGTGTCTTATTTCTTTGAATTATATAGGTAGCTGCCTTCTCAGCAGATGATCCCATATCATCATTTTTCTTTGTAATTATTTTGGGTTTTCAACCTACGAACTGCGAACGTCTCCGCGCATCCCAGGTGAATTGATTATGGCGTTCTCTAACGTTGAAATTCACAATCTGGTGGTGCAATTTGGAAGAAAGTTTCCTTTATTGTTCATTCAATCACCGAAGGGGGGGGTCTTTTCTGAAGGTATAGATGTCGCTCATTAATTTCTCATCGAAATAGTGCGGCGCCAGATGTCCATATCTTGACGAAAAGATTTTCCATCCAGCGTCGACTTTGAGATATTCCACCCTGATGAGTCCTAATAGGACGAAACTGCAGTCGGTGCGATTCTCAGTTGACGTTGGACCATTCGGTCTGGTAGGGTGAACAGTATCGGAGACCTAGTTCGTATTCACATTTCATTTGTCATTATTTATAATGGCAAATGATTTGTGTCTTATTTCTTTGAATTATATAGGTAGCTGCCTTCTCAGCAGATGATCCCATATCATCATTTTTCTTTGTAATTATTTTGGGTTTTCAACCTACGAACTGCGAACGTCTCCGCGCATCCCAGGTGAATTGATTATGGCGTTCTCTAACGTTGAAATTCACAATCTGGTGGTGCAATTTGGAAGAAAGTTTCCTTTATTGTTCATTCAATCACCGAAGGGGGGGTCTTTTCTGAAGGTATAGATGTCGCTCATTAATTTCTCATCGAAATAGTGCGGCGCCAGATGTCCATATCTTGACGAAAAGATTTTCCATCCAGCGTCGACTTTGAGATATTCCACCCTGATGAGTCCTAATAGGACGAAACTGCAGTCGGTGCGATTCTCAGTTGACGTTGGACCATTCGGTCTGGTAGGGTGAACAGTATCGGAAAACCTAGTTCGTATTCACATTTCATTTGTCATTATTTATAATGGCAAATGATTTGTGTCTTATTTCTTTGAATTATATAGGTAGCTGCCTTCTCAGCTGATGATCCCATATCATCATTTTTCTTTGTAATTTTTTTTTTATTTGTGATTACATATTTTTATTTTGTATGAAAAACTATTCGAAAGTCAAAAAAGCCTAGCCACTTCGACACTTGTCGGAAAGTGGCATGGTGCCATCGGCAAAAAAAAACCGAGAACGAAATATACTCTGCTTTCACCGTTATATTCACATGCACCCTCCAATCTTACGTTCTTGATCTTTCGGTGCACCTCAAATACAGTAAAGGGCTCAATGTATGCGGTAATTTATGAACACCTGTTGAAGTTCCACTTCGAGGAATATGTATAAATATCTCACTGGATATAATCTCTTTTGATATTTCCTGGAATATTTTCAAGCGCTCTTTGTACCTTGTGCAAACCATTCTCTCAATTTATGTGGTGTTCATGCTTTTGGTAGTGTTCCTGTTCGTGTCACATTTTTTGGAACTTGGAAAGTGTGTCTTCTTATTCAACATATAGAAGGTACTTGAAGAAACCGCTGGAGTGGCCGCTAAAAGACTTAGTGATACTAGGTGATCATGATGCAGTAAAACCAATCTTTAAAAACTTCGAAAAGTTGTTCGAAGCTGTGGACAAATTGTGCGACGCTTCCGAAAATCTGGATACAAGGAAAGCTGCGGAGTGTAATTGGAGCAGTTGTTTGGCTATTGCTACGGATAACCCAGTCGATATTTTGTTTTGAGGCGTGTCAAGGGGTTCGCGGCATACGTAAAACGTATGGTAACATTCACGGCCTTTACAGTACCTGCGCCGTAACGACTGAATGTCAGCTTAGTGACTTTGTTAGCTTTCAAAATGTAGCTCATGTAGCAATGAAATGGAATTATTTTTTGATTATTATCAGAGTCGACCAATTTTATAGCTGACTGAACAGGCCAAAAGTCTTCGTAGACAGCACGGACGCCTCGAACCATAATGCGGATAATGTATGTGTGACTGTGTAGAATGATTTATGCCGCGAAGTTTTGGCAACGGCAAGAATTCTTGGCGTGTTTTCTCGTCATTTCTGTGGAGCAATCTATAGAAGAAGCTACTACAGTCTCGGGAAATTGTATCTCACTGTTGGACCTAGCGTTCTCAAATTCGAATGATTTCACTGACGTTTCTGTGTTTGGTAGCTGAAAAATTGCTTCGAAACGGTGAATGTCTCAATCGAGAGACCTTAAAGGTCTCTAAAGAATACCTATTGATTGAGACAATCTTCAACTTGATTCAAAACCTGCCATTTCATTATATTCTCCATACAGAAAATATCGACTTAAACTTCCTCATATCACATTTTTTTGATAAACAAATAACTTTGAAAACACTTACACAGGATGAAAACGTACTGTTATGATTCCCAATATGTGAGCTTTATATAGTACGCATACAATATGATTTATAGAATTTTATTTACTTAGGTATTGGGAATACAATAATTACAATAAATTTGGTAATTTGACAGGACACAAAATATATAGTGCCGACCCGGCCGTCCCTGACGAGCCGTCACTGCAATTTAGATACCTTTGAATGAAAAGCCGAATTTACAAGATAGGAAGTCAAAAAGTGATGTCGGTGCCTGATTGACAATTTTTATGGCAAACTCGAAGGTGAAAATTGCATATTGATATCTATCTACATTTCAGAGTTACGGACGTTTATTGCCAATGTTTATTTTAGATTTATATTTATTTTTTTTTTAAATTTCACACTTCTCGTGGTAGCCGTGATACCCGGGCGTACGCGCCAAGAGTACCTCCGTGAGCTAGAGGGGATATATTATTTTTCTCACTATGCTGACAGTTCCCAGGATTACTGCTTTCTGCATCCACGTGATGGTGTTGTGCGGCAGGTCCAGTTCATTTAGATGTTGAGTGGTCTTTCGGTGTACGAGGCCATTCACGCTTATTATTAGGGGCATTATAGTCACTGCTTTGAGCCTCCACATGTCCTTCATTTGCTGTGCTAGTGCCTCATATTTGGATATTTTTTCGGCATAGCTTTTCGCTAGGTTGTTATCTTGCGGCACAGCAAAGTCAATAATAATAACGGTCTTCTTTTTGTTATCCCATACCACCATGTCCGGTCTATTGTGTTCCACACCTCTGTCTGTTGTGACTGCCAGATCCCAGTATATTTTGTGCTGCTCGTTCTCTACTATAGTTTGTGGTTTATATATGTGGTGTGGTGTGAAGTGTTGGACTAGTTCTTTTTGGAGGCATAGTAGTTGATGAACGACTTTACCCATATTGTCATGCCTGCTGAGATATTTCGTGCCTGCTATTGTGGAGCATATATATATATATATATATATATATATATTTATATATATATATATTTATATATAAACTTCACGATAAGGGTCTACTGGCTCAGTAGACCCTTATCGTGAAGTTTAAATTTAATTATTAAGGCTCTTATGAATACAGTGATTATATTTATATATATATATATATATTTATATATATATATATATATATTTATATATATATATATTTATATATATATATATTTATATATATATATATATATATATTTGTCTGGCAGACGTATCCAGTCCCGGTACGTTCTCAAGGCGACCTAAGACCCACATGATCCGTATGTTTTTTACGAGTATATATGCAAAAAATGGGCTCTTTTAAAATATAACTCCCTAGGCACATTGAGAGGGGAAAATTTTTTTTTCATTCAAAAAAGTTGTATATCTGATAGTCCTGTTTAGACCCGATACATTGCGCCAACTTTTCAATCCCACATATACGGCACCGGCAAATACGATCAACGTTTTCGATCCCAGCACTGTTGCCAGATTGTCGGGATCAGTCGCTACGATTTCAATGTATAAAAGGGATTGAAAGAGTAGGTGTTATGGCAAGAATTGGTATATGTGTTAGTGAGTCGACGGGAAGACTAAATATCTTCACGAATTGAACAATTTTGCTATCTGTGAAGATGAAATTCCTCATTCTCATTTGTTGAATCAATTTTTTATTGTCACTGACTTGGATTTTCCGAAATATTAGTTTTAGGATTACGTCACATTATTTTTCGAGTTACTCTCAACAAGCCCTTCCATTTGATACCCATATTGTAGAAGTGAATAAATATAACTATTTCGAAATCTTGGATGGTCCGCCATATTGGATTAAGAATATCATCGCATTATTTTTCAAGTTACTTTCAGCAAGCCCTTTCACTTGATATCATATATTATAGGGCACAGGCATTTTGAATGAGCATTAATCCATTTTGCCTCATTAGATTATTATGCTGTTTGTTATGATTACGAATAGATCGTATAATTCGTACGAATGAAATTTTGATGCTTATCATTATCTACAAACTACTTTTTTTGATACTGCGGGAATAATTATCTCATTTTTCGAGATTTCCACTCATTGAAACTGTAAGAATCTGATCTAACAAAAACTATTATTTTCAAATTCTCTTAGAAAAACCGAATATTAAAGAAAATTAAACCGAAAACAAAAAATCTGACACATTTCATTGTTGTTTTCATGAATGAAATATTTGACTTTTCCTTTTTCCCTTTCAATATTTCTTTGCGGTTCCGGGTTCGGCTGGAAGTTTGAATTATTTGAACGCATATATTGTCACGTGATGTGAAAAAGGCTGAATGCTGGTGTAGCCTGACCAGCCCGGTACACTGTAAAAAAAATTTGAATCAATCTGGATGCCGTCATATATAACGAATTACATAAAGGGTGTCAGGATTAAACGTTCATATATTTCAGGAGGTGATTATAAATATCGAAACTAGAAGATATTTCCATATCTACTCAGGTCCTTAATGCATTCCACGGGTGACCTCTAAAGTACCGTTAGTTGGTTAGTTCTGCACCAAAATTTATCGAATTTAAATGAAATTGATAGCATGGAGTTTTCTGGATGAACTTGATCGTTTAATTGTAAAAGAACTGATTGATTCTCATAAGTAGCAAAAAAAGTATAAAAAAATCATTTTCAATTTTTGAGTTGATGATCTAATTGAAATTTCAGTCGAAGAAATGGGCTCCTAAAATATTTTTAAATTGAAAGCTTTACGTAACCCCTATCTCGGAATAATAGCTATTTATGTAACAAGTACATAAATAAGGTCGTTATGGACGAGTCCAAAATTTATGGCAGAGCGAGCAAAGCGAGCGAGGCCAATAATTTGGGCAAGTCCATTAGCCTAATTATGTACGAGTTTGCATACAAAGCTTTATGTTTGACTGCAATGCAGACATTTTATTTTCTGAAATGGCAATTAATATATTCGTCGCTTTATTTCAAGAAATACTTTGAGTGTGCTTTTGCTTATCTTACCTTAGTAACCATCAGCGACCTTAGCAACCTCACTGAACAAAGTTGTTTACTTCGTTAATTCTGTGACAAACGTCATAATAATCCCAAAAATGGATAGTTCGGAAGAGGAAAGCGTGAATAATTTAGCCGCAAGTGCCAAAGAATCTTCTACCCACTAAAAGTGCTTATGAAAATTTGTATGCGGCCTATAACAATTTGTGTGAAACGAAGAAAATTGCGAGAAGACTGTGACAGTTGAGTCCAATAAAGTGGTGTCCAATAAAGTAGTCAATTCTGGACGCTAAACGAATTCATGAATCAACTGTTTATGAAGCAGTCGAACATAAAAGTATTTTAGTGTGATGAAATGCATTCTAAGTAATTTTTTTTCTATAGGATGGGGCTCCGTAGCGCCGTACCTCTTTTGCTCAAAAATTATTGAGGAGACCATGTCTTCGACTAACATAACCTCAGAAATTAAAAGTATTATTTTTCTCCACTGATGAGAATCGGTTATCAGACATGGGTGGATATAGCTCTTTTTCATGGGGAGGTAATATGATTGAAAACCATTAAATCAGGTACACAACATCCTCAAATAAACTTTGAAACGTAATTTCTTCTTAGGTCTTCGATACTCATTACCCCCCCCCCCCCGTAAATCCGCCCTAGTTATCAGACGATTCAGTTTATCCGGAAACCCCCATGTACTGAATTTCATTTAAATCCGACAAATGATGACATGGTTATCGCAAATTAGTTGGACTTTGGAGGTCATGCTGAAGAGCCTCTAGCAATGGTGTTTTAGGGCCTAAGTTGATATAATCTAACTTTGAGCTCCACTCTCCAGAATCACCCCCTGAAATATATGAACGTTGAACCCGGACACCCTGTATTCCTTTACAACGCCTTTATTATGGTTATGGAGTAAAAGGGCTTGAGTAATGCATAGTTCACCTAGAAGAATTCCACAACCTCGATGGCCATCAGTACGGAATGGTAGATTTAATCGATGTTTTAATCTTATGAATGAAATATAAAAGAAGGAATGCTTTCAAAAATGAGGCAATAAATATTCAAAACACAATAAATTCAATTTCACTTTTGATTCTCATCGGTGAAATCAAGAATCAGATTTTGAAGAATCACTGGTTTACTAAAAACAAGAGCCTTGTTATATATTGTATAATCATTATCCGATTCTGGTACATCATTTACATCATTCCTAGCTTTCATTTCTATGAAATTCCAAAACTCAGCATATTGTGATAATCTCTTCAACTGAATCACACTAGTGGGAATTTCCTTTGAATATTACATTCTTCCAAATATGAGGAAAAATACTATTTTTCTCTTGTGAGCAATTAAAATTAAATCCTTAGACGTCTGTCAGCTACATTGTTAAAATATTCATTTGAGAGTATTTTGATAACGCACCACTGGTTTCCAGTTGAAACTGCAGTATATCACGTGATTAGCCAGGTATATAATTGACGTATTCGATTTTGTGGACATGTCTTACTAATGAATATTTTTTCAATTTTTTTGTGATCTTTTGATGCTTTTCACGTTAGCCGGTATTCTAACTCAAAATCGTACCTTCATCCCCAAAACCTGAAGAGGGCTCGAGAGATACGTAAACATTTTGAATATTCATTGATCTATCATGGGTTTGAAACATTCCTTTTTTGGTGGATTATGGCGAAAAGGTTGATCTATCATAAAGTAGTTTGCTGAGCTCTACTAGTTCCTCAATAATCAAATGAAATATATTGTGTACCTACATGGGTGCCCACAGGCAGGTGGACACGCCTCCGTCTTGAGATTTTGATCCCTTTGTCATTTTTCAGCACAACAAACATACCGTCATAATATGAAATTGGTATTCTGAAAATGAATTTTGAAATGGAAAATGTAAAAAATTTCTCTTTTGCCCCCCTTTGTGATTGTGCATGAACGAATCTTGTAAATCGGAAACAAGAAAATTTAGTATGTGACTGTAACTTCTTCTCTGTTCACAAAATGCCATTTTTTCAGCACGTAAAAAAGTCTCTCTTCTCACTTTCGAAAGGAGACCCCTTCTCAAAGACACACGTACCTACTTGGTAACACTTTGTTTACAGTAATATTCATCGGGTTTGTATAAGCTTTCATACCGGAGAATCTGCATTGATATCAAGAGAATCCAATATCAAATCTACGAGTCTATTCGGAATATTCACTAAAACCCATGACGACGTTCGTCCATACCGGGATCGTATAAGTACTCGAATAGTGTATTTGAGGTGTATGAACGGAAAACAGCATTGCCATAATTAGGGACCCAATGCGTTGGTCAACTATACGAATTAGATACAGCAAGTTGATGTCGACTGAAGCACCCTCGCACTGGCCAAACACTGAAACTTTTCCATATATAATCACATGTAAAACCGACTTTTCAGACCCGGCTGAAAATGCACCCCTAGCATCCCCTCAGACCCCTCATAACTTTTCTATAATCGAACGTTACCAGTCCCGAAGCCGGGTCTGAAAACGTCACTTTTGGACTGAAAAGTCGGTCGAGTATACCGATTTGGGTCTGTATGTGCGGTCGAACAAATCTATATATATATATATATATATATATATATATATATATATATATTTGTCTGGCAGACGTATCCAGTCCCGGTAGCATTTTCAGTAACAGCAGACGCGCTAGGTCATCGGCGGTGCTTCGGCTTTTTTCGGCTTTTCAGTAATGGGTGATAAGACTACAGCAGAAAAATCAGTTGGAACGTGTTGGCTGATGTATAAAAATGGATTGCTTACCAGATAATTATAATTATAAGAAATTTGACGATAAATGTATTGTAAGATCTAATTTAAAATCAAAAGACGATGTCGGGGTGAGTTTGAGTCAAAATTTTCTAATGGAATCCTGACACATCTTGACAATAATCCAATAGAATGTTATCCTGCAATTTCCACTTTCCTACAAAAATAGAGAAAAGTGTGCTAGAAGTAACAACTCTCTTATATCAGGGTTGCATAATTCTTTTAAAAACCACGGAACAACTCATGAGCATAAGCGCCTGGGTATAAGAAAGGGAATGATATAAGTGTGCAGCCAACAAGTGCAGCTAACGAAAATCGGCAATGGGTGGCAAAAAATATTCCTCGGCTGGTAGAAAAGTGAAAAGTTTATTGAAAAAAGGCTAAAGCACCCCATTCTCTACCAGAATGTGTCAATATGAATATAGGCTCATATGAAAATAAGTGTAAAAATTGATCCGTTTTTTATGCTGATTTGATATTTTTTCAAGGTTATTTTTTAATAATTTATAAATCATTACAACATAATAAAAGTTATACATTAGGTTATGTATTTTTGTTTGTTTTTAAATGTGTTTCATAAATAAATTAATAACGAAAACAAAGTCATTAATTGATAAGCTAAAACAAATAAAAGCTTTTTTTTTAATCATTTCCATTTACTTGAAACTTAACTTGAGGTGAGAAACAGCAGACGTTCTAGACCAAGATCGTCTGCTGTTACTGTCGTCCCCGAACGCAATTCGAAAACATAGCGCGTCTGCTGTTACTGAATATGCGTCCCGGTACGTTCTTAAGGCGACCTAAGACCCACATGATCCGTATGTTTTTTACGAGTATATATGCAAAAAATGGGCTCTTTTAAAATATAACTCCCTAGGCACATTGAGAGGGGAAAATTTTTTTTTCCTTCAAAAAAGTTGTATATCTGATAGTCCTGTTCAGACCCGATACATTGCGCCAACTTTTCAATCCCACATATACTGCACCGGCAAATACGATCAACGTTTTCGATCCCAGCACTGTTGCCAGATTGTCGGGATCAGTCGCTACGATTTCAATGTATAAAGGGGATTGAAAGAGTAGTTGTTATGGTAAGAATTTGTATATGTGTTAGTGAGTCGACAGGAAGACTAAATATATTCACGAAGTGAACAATTTTGCTATCTGTGAAGTTGAAATTCCTCATTTTCATTTGTTGAATCAATTTTTTATTGTCACTGACTTGGATTTTCCGAAATATTGGTTTTAGGATTACGTCACATTATTTTTCTCACATGTATTTAGTTTGTTCCAACTTAGGGACATTATCCTTATTTTTCGAGTTACTCTCAACAAGCCCTTCCATTTGATACCCATATTGTAGAAGTGAATAAATATAACTATTTCGAAATTTTGATGGTCCGCCATATTGGATTAAAAATAACATCGCATTACTTTCATCAAGCCCTTTCACCTGATATTATATATTATAGGGATCAGGCATTTTGAATGAGCATTAATCCATTTTGCCTCATTAGATTATTATGCTGTTTGTCATGATTACGAAAAGATCGTATTATTCGTACGAATGAAATTTTGATGCTTATCATTTTCTACAAACTACTTTTTTTGATACTGTGGGAATAATTATCTCATTTCTCGAGATTTCCTCTCATTGAAACTTTAAGAATCTGATCTAACAAAAACTGATGTTTTCAAATTCTCTTAGAAAAACCGCATATTAAAGAAAATGAAACCGAAAACAAAAAATCTGACACATTTCATTGTTGTTTTCATGAATGAAATATTTGATTAATCCTTTTTCCCTTTCAATATTTCTTTGCGGTTCGGCTGGAAGTTTGAATTATTTGAACGCATATATTATCACGTGATGTGAAAAAGGCTGAATGCTGGTGTAGCTTGACCAGCCCGGTACACTGTAAAAAAAAAAATAGAATCAATTCTGGATTAAACGTTCATATATTTCAGGAGGTGATTCTAAATATCGAAACTAGAAGATATTTCCATATGTACTCAGGTCCTTAATGCATTCCACAGCCCACGGGTGACCTCTAAAATACCGTTAGTTGGTTAGTTCTGCACCAAAATTTATCGAATTTAAATGAAATTGATAGCATGGGGTTTTCTGGATGAACTTGATCGTTTGATTGTAAAAGAACTGATTGATTCCCATCAGTAGCAGAGATAAAAAATCATTTTCAATTTTTAGTGGATGATCTAATTGAAATTTCAGTCGAAAAAATGGGCTCCTAAAATATTTTCAAATTGAAAGCGTTACGTAACCCCTATCTCGGAATAAAAGTATTTTAGTGTGATGAAATGCATTCCAAGTAAATTTTTTTCTGAAGGATGGGGCTCCGTAGCTCCGTACCTCTTTTGCTCGAAAATGGTTGAGGAGACCATGTCTTCGACTAACATAATCTCAAAAATTAAAATTTTCAGACAGGGGTGGATATAGTTTTTTTTCATGGGGGGGGGTAATCTGATTGAAAATCATTAAATCAGGTACACAACATCCTCAAATAAACTTTGAAACGTAATTTCTTCTTGGGTCTTAGATACTCATTACCCCCCCCCCTCTCCTTCATTCATCACATTGAAAAACACAATTGCATAACTTCTGAAATTCTTATGGAAAATTCGATTTCACTTTTGATTCTCATCGGTGAAATCAAGAATCAGATTTAGAAGAAGCACTGGTTTAATAAAAACAAGAGCCTTGTTATATGTATCCGATTCTGGTACACCATTTACATCATTCCTATCTTTCATTTCTATGAAATTCCAAAACTCAGCATATTGTGATAATCTCTTCAACTGAATCACACTCCATTTATAAATAAATAATGAATCATACACGGTGGTACTCATAAGTGCAAAAGCTTTCAGGGAATGATTCCTAGCATAAGCTAGTGGGCATTTCCTTTCAATATTACATTCTTCCAAAGATGAGGAAAAAATACTATTTTTCTCTTGGAAGCGCTGAAAATTGAATCCTTAAACGTCTGTCAGCTACATTGTAAAAATATTCATTTGAGAGTATTTTGATAACGCACCACTGGTTTCCCGTTGAAACCACAGTATATCACGTGATTAGCCAGGTATGATTGGTGTATTCGATTTTGTGGACATGTCTTACAAATGAATATATTTTAAATTTTTTTTGTGATCTTTTGATGCTTTTCACGTTAGCCCGTATTCTAACTCAAAATCGTATATTCATCCCCAATACCCGAAGAGGGCTCGAGAGAAACGTTAACATTTTAAATATTCATTGATCTATCATGGGTTTGAACCATTCCTTTTTTGGTAGATTATGGCGAAAAGGTTGATCTATCATAAAATAGTTTGCTGAGCTCTACTAGTTCCTTAATAATCAAATGAAATATATTGTGTGCCTACATGGGTGCCCACAGGCAGGTGGACACGCCTCCGTCTTGAGATTTTGATCCCTTTTTCATTTTTCAGCACAACAAACATATCGTCATAATATGATATTGACATTCTGAAAATGAATTTTGAAATGGGAAATGTGAATAATTTCTCTTTTGCCCCCCTTTGTGATTGTGCATGAACGAATCTTGTAAATCGGAAACAAAAAAAATTAGTATGTGACTGTAACTTCTTCTTTGCTCACAAAATGCCATTTTCAGCACTTAAAAAAGTCTCTCTTCTCACATTCGAAAGGAAACTCCTACTCGAAGACACACGTACCTACTTGGTAACACTTTGTTTACAGTAATATTCATCGGGTTTGTATAAGCTTCCATACCGGAGAATCTGCAGTTCAGATTGATATAAAGAGAATCCAATATCAAATCTACGAGTGTATTCGAAATATTCACTAAGACCCATGACGACGTTCGTCCATACCGGGATCGTATAAGTACTCGAATAGTTATTTGAGGTGTATGAACGGAAAACAGCGTTGCTATACGAATTATATACAGCAAGTTGATGTCGACTGAAGCGCCCTCGCACTGGCCAAACACTGAAACTTTTCCATATATAATCACATGTAAAACCGACTTTTCAGACCCGGCTGAAAATGCACCCCTAGCATCCCCTCAGCCCCCTCATAACGTTTCTATAGTCGAACGTTACCAGTCCCGAAGCCGGGTCTGAAAACGTCACTTTTGGACTGAAAAGTCGGTCGAGTATACCGATTTGGGTCTGTATGTGCGGTCGAACAAATCTATATATATATATATATATATATAGGTATATACTAGCTGGCCCGGCGAACTTTGTTCCGCCCTAATGATACTTACGGTGGATTTCACAAATCCACTCTGATTTTTGAACTGTCAAATGTTTCCATGGATATGAGCTATCACACAGAACAGTTACACAAAAATAATATGTCATAATATGTCAATCACTAATAATGGAAATTTTGGATTCAGTTATTTCCGCAAATATATTTATTACCCAAACAGAAATTCAAAAACGTTCCAAAAATTATGAGGAAAGATGAGAACGGACAATTCACGATTGAAACTGATCGCCAAAATCCGATTCACTTGAAATTTCGATAAAAATTCACTGTGATATTCAACCGCTTTTTGATCTGTTAATAGCCTTCCATGGTACTATAAGCCCTATGTAAATTACACGGTAATTGATGTCATATGTTCTTTTTTCGACCATTTCAAACCACGACGACCGAGTGCTCGAAAAAAGAACAGATGACATCAATCGATGGCCGCGAAAGCCTCAACAAATTCATCGTCATTTAATTGTGATAATGTCAAATACAGTACCTTCACAATTACGTTATTTGGAATAAATAAAACTATAAAAATAACTAATAATCATCAGTCACAATGTGTGAATAGCGCCATCTGAAGTGGTAAGAACGAAACTTTTCTCATATCTCAACGAAATCTAATCATTTTAGACATCTGTGCTCCTACGCTAATACATTTTGGTTCTGCCCAACAGCGCAGAGTTGTAGGCAACTCAAATTACACACAGTGACTATAGAGGGAATATAGTCACTATACACACTATTTGTTTATATCGCCATCTAACGCGGAGAATATCAAATGAAGTACCAACGAATAAGCGGTAGCGTAACTGTAACTGTAGCGACATCTAGTGGTCTTACTCAAAAGGAGGAAAAGCATTTCCTGTATAAGTAAAATTTTCATCGATTTTTTCGAAGTTTTATTGTATTTTATAATAACCAGAAGACCGTAGACGAATCCACATATGAAGTTTCATAACAAACAGTCCATCCGATCTCGAGTTATAAATGGTGTAACCAACATCTTTCTTTTATATATATATATATATAGATATACAGGGTGAGTCTTTGACTTGTACATATATTTTAACTGTAGATTCCTCTCATCAAACGAAACACTTTTTTCCCATACCATTTTTCAAAATTCGGTTTCGTTTGAAAGATACAGGGTGTCAAAAATCCATGAAATTAACACTATTCTTTCCATATATTTGAAACCGATAATCCGAATGAACTGAATTTTGGTTGATTGTTTAGTCTATTCATGGTGCATATTCCTCAATTGAAACTTATTCCATATTCCTTCTAGTATAAGAGTTACAGCCTACTCGTCTCATGAATTCATGCAAAAATACTATAAAATCACTCGAAAAAGATAAACGGTTCATATTTTCGAAAGAATCAACCATTTTAGAAAATAAAAGTATTCTTCTATTTTTTCAATAAAACGCGTCGTTTTCGAGTTATTCCTAATTGTATACGAACAAATTCGAGGAAAAAATCATGAATTTCATAAAAAAACTGAATGCAACCCTGAATTAAATATCATCGAATATTATGTATTCTCTGATCTTAACAAATTAACAACGTTGTCAATGTTTATCAACTTCGTCAAGACTAAAATCTACATGATGGAAAAACGTTCGATGTAATAATTGAATTCTGAGAAGCATGAAATGAAATAACACAGTCTATAAGCACAGTTTCTATTGAAAATTTATTGTTACCGGTCTTTCAGGAAAATATCTATCTCAACAATATTATCCTCTTGGAGATTTCAATCGACACTACACGGTATGCACATCACAATCATCACCTATTTGCTTTATTATCTGCAAGTAAATTTAGATAGATAATTAAGGTTATCCCGTTTAAGCGTCTTTCATTATCATAGACTGGCCTGCGGTTCGAGAGTCGAGACACAGAAACAGAACAACCACAACACAACGGCCTGTCCCGCCTGTCTGCCTTGCGTGCCGGCTATATCGTAGCGCTATATCGGCAAGAATCAGAACTCGTTTGGCACGCCTAGACGCCCTTAGCCGTTAGCGATTGTGATAGTTCATCCGCTAACGATAGGGGACGTACTGCTTTCTTGAGTTCGCATTGTTTGAAGAGAAAATCGGCAATCTGGCATCGTCTTCTCTAGAGTTCTGTGCTTAGACAGGTTCTGTGCACGGCCTTCTAAAGACTTTAGTCTTTAGATGGCCGTGTTCTGTGGAATATCATATCACAGAAGATGAGTTAGGTTAGGTCATTGACCTCGAATCATCTGACTTAGGTTGATGGAGTTAGAATAGTTTGGTGAGAAACCAATTTTCATGAGATTGTTCCAAAATATCGAGGAAAATATTAACCAATTATTAGTGTTTATAAACTAATCTTCAGGAAAATCGAAGAAGGAACTTATTTTGGTGGGAGAAATATGGCTTTTCAATTGCAGAAATAATCGGACAGTGTTTTTGTTAGGAAATATCGTTTTAGTTACATTCTTATTCGAATAAGGTTAGTGCTGGAGTATTTTCTAATTGTATCACCCAGAACATCTAATCACCTCAATTTCAATCGAAAAATATGAACTTTGAAGTGTTTCCAGAGAATGTATCCAGGCACGGACTCAGCACAATTTTTTTTTCAAATGGCTATATCTTTTTAACAGAGCTGAATTCGGAAAAATGGAAGATGAAAAAAAGGTTTCCTTTGGCCTCAAGAATCTATAGTTAAAATATATGTACAAGTCAAAGACTCACCCTGTATATCATACATTGTGGTTTTACCATAATTTCGACGTCCGCTTGCAATCCGGCGTCCGATATACGGACGTCGAATTGTCTCGCTCAATTCTCAGTGTATTTTGACGTTATGGCACGTCTTGAGTCCGTATGCCAATTTTTGCTGATGACGTCAGTTACTCTCATCGTGTACAAAATCGCATATTTCAGTTCAACCAACGCACGATCGTGGCGCTGACTACCACTTTCCGCGTATATGTTATATACATCTTCCCTATTTCATATTGAGAGCATTTGAGGACATGAAGTTTGGCAACATAGTCTTATAATAATTCTTATACAGGGTGGCCATTTGAAAACGAAACAGACGAGATTACAGACGAAATAAATTTTTTCGATAGAAATGCTCGGACAGGTCGATTTCTGTTTCGAGGGGGACAACTTAAGATGTAGGTTACGGACGCATAGCGCTTCAACCCTTGCTACTACAACCCTCACCCCCAATTTTTGAATAGGGAAGATGGGGTGAGTGATACCTCATTTGAAAGGTATTTTTATACTGATTTCAGCACAGTAATTGTTTTTTCATTTTATGCATAAGTTCTCGAAATATTCTTAACTAAGTATTTGAAAATGAAGTGGTGTTTTCATGGCACTTGTAGTGTTTTTTGTGAAAAATCGACATTTTGAGCTTCAAAACAACCATGACTGTGGCTTCCTTCCTCCAATCCACTGACATAGAAATCTTTAATCAAGATGTCGATTTTTCACAAAAAAACACTACGAGTGCCATGAAAACACCACTTCATTTTCGAATACTTAGTTAAGAATATTTCGAGAACTGATGCATAAAATGAAAAAACAATTACTGTTCTGAAATCAGTATAAAAATACCTTTGAATTGAGGTATCACTCACCCCATCTAGATGCTTCACTTTTAATTTCAAGGACCAAATTATAGGTATAGCATTATGTGGTTTTACAGTTACCAACCTTGACATAACCTCAAAAAGTTACTACCTTGTCATTATTCGAATTACGCTGAAAGTTTTCTAACGTACGTCCGCGTCAAGTATATTATGTAGTATTGTTTACATTTGATCATTTTACTCCAGCTTCTGACGAAGAGTTCGACTCAGGACAAAATATGAAACTATTTATTTACTCACGGGTATTAGCTCGTTTGTCTCTTTTCTTTTGTGATCACCTCTTCGAAAAATAACTCATTCCGGAAACTTTATCCGTGAAGAATGATAAAGGGTTTCATATTAGTATAGTGGATTCTAGACTTTTATTTCCCCCTTTGAATTTTATTTGACCTTTGTTAGATCTTCTTGAACTAATATACCAGTCAATTTCAAAAGTATCTTGTTATTCGAGCTCTCTCGCGTAAGGAACTTGAATATCGCATCAAAACAGCTGATGGGCTGTGTTTATCAACATCATTGCTTTTGTTTGACACCCGATGACATCTTTTTATATCCGTCCCATTGATTTTATGTAGTTTCAAATTCTGGTTCAAACTTGAACCAGTAAACATCTTCTCCTCTACTTTCAGGAATACAGACAAATCTCAAATTTTTGTTTGTGGGTACTAGTTGCAGATCATTCACTTCAAGTCTTGTTTAGGAAGTCACCCTCGTTAATTTGCTGGATTTTTTGTTTTACACTTGGTACAATGAATAAGTATGAATGTGTGAATTAACAGAATGAGAATGTTTGAACGTAATATTTTTTTGAATGCAATATTTAGATTCCCAATCCCGTTTCGATCTGGAATCCAGCTCATTTGAAATTGAGTGAATTAATATTAATAGGTGTCAAATGAATAAGTACTCCAAGTATTATTAAAATAAATTTAATATCAGGTAGAGCGCTTTCGGCTAATCGCCATCCTCAGTACCTCTAAAATGACAAATAATTGATATTCATGCACCAAAATGTTTAATTTCTAGTAATCCCAAAATTCCCAGACTGTATGGCCTACCAAAATTACACAAATCGGGTATCCCCATTAGACCAGTCGTGAGTTTTGTTGACACGCCAGCTCAGGTCCTTTCTAAGTTTGTTCTGTCGGTTTTGAGGGATTTATGCAATTTTACTCCCAAATATACTGTCAAGAATTCACTTGAGCTGGTGGAAAGATTGAAGAACTTTAAATTGAATGATGATCATCTTATGGTCTCTTTCGATGTCACCAACCTGTTCACATGTACACCTAGAGAAGAAAGTGTGAATCTGATTAAACAAATGTTGATAGACCAGCATATACCTGAGGGAACCCGTACCGATCTCCTCACCTTGCTCAACTTCTGTTTGTCTCAGGATTTTTTTCAGTTCGATGGCGGATTTTATCATCAAGTAGAAGGCCTAGCCATGGGTAATCCGGTTTCCCCATTTCTGGCCGATGTTTTCATGGATTTCGTTGAGAAGACAATTTGTACAAAATATGAATGTGAAATCCTACACTGGGTCAGATATGTGGACGATTGTTTTGCCATATTGAAGTTGTCCTCATTTTCACCTTCAGATCTGTTAAACGAAATTAACAAAGTACACCCTAATGTTGTCTTCACGATGGAGTTGGAGTCTGAAGGATCTATCAATTATCTTGATTTGACCATTATGAGATGTGTTGATAAAATAGGATTTTAAGTGTTTCATAAACCAACACAGACAGACACGCTTATTAATTTTCACTCCAACCACTCTATTCCACATAAGTTGGCTTCCTTCCGTTCATTCGTCAATAGACTCCTGACTGTCCCAATGTCATCGAAAGATTTCAGATTAGAGCTGGATTTTATAAAACAACTGGCATACAATAACGGATTCAATCCATCAGTTGTCAATTCTTTAATGAGAAAAATAGAACATAAAAAAATGGTCGCATCAGCATACCCTTCTATCGTAGATTCCAAACCAAAAAAGTTTTTTTTCGCTTACTTACTTCGACAACGATATTTTTGATAAATCAGTTAAGACCTTAAAAATAACATATGACAACATTGAAATAGCCGCGAAACCAGCTAACACATTGGGAAAATTGTTGATAAATTCAAAGGACCGAATTAACCACCTAGACAGAAGTGGGGTATATAAGCTAAGCTGTAATGACTGTGATGCCACGTACATAGGAAGAACCTGCAGGCCTTTGAAAGTAAGAATCTCTGAACATCTAAGATATCCGGATAAGTCTGTCTTTGGACACCACATCAGTTTTAACTCCCATTCATTCAGCCCTCAGAACAACGCAAGAATCATATTGCATACTAACAGTAAGAACTATACAAAGTTGGATTTCCTGGAGAACATACATATAGAGAATGAAATTTCAAAAAACAACAATTGCCTGAATCTTCAGACCAACATAAGTTTGAATAAGTCCTACATCCCTCTGTTCAAGAGACTGTAGGACTTGAGTTGGACAGTTACTTGTTTGACTCCTTGTTCGGGTTTGTGTTTTCATTTTTCGTTTGTTTTGGTTGTTGACTGACTTCACCCTTATGTTTTTAGTTTATAGGATATGTGCGTGTATACGTGAAATTTTGAGTGGGAGCGAGTGCTCTTGTTCTGTGATATTGGTTTTAATCTTTGTGTTTTCTTTGACTTAACCTCAACTATTTGTTTACCTTTATTTTCCTACATGAAAATAGCAGGAGAGAATTTTTGATAATAACCAATGTAGAGTTGGTCAGGATATCGTTCATATTGTGGTTGGATACTGATTTAATGATTGCAAACTTTCATATCGATTTTGACAAGTAAGTTGTGTAAATTAAAAAAAGGCAACCCATTTTATCAATTATTTGTCATTTTAGAGGTACTGAGGATGGCGATTAGCCGAAAGCGCTCTACCTAATATTAAATTTATTTTAATAATACTTGCAGTACTTATTCATTTGACACCTATTAAAATTTACCAAGTACAAGCTATTCCAACACTGAATTAATATTGTATCCCAATGCTCCATCGGTTCGCCTAAAACCTTCAAAGCATTGAGATTTGTCGTGATGTGGTCTACTAGTTTTCGTAGACTTGAGAAAGATTCCTTTTGAATGATTTCTATTTCAAATAGAGCTTTGATGTGTCCCTTGACTAACATAGGTTTGTTTTCATATCGTTCTTTAAGCATGTCCCATGCTATGATATAATTATCAGCCGAAACCGCCAATGAAGTTAATAAATGGGATGCTTCACCCTTTAATGATAGACCAAGATAATGGAATTTGTTTATTAATGGAATATCTGAACTCTCGTGAATCAACGCCGAAAATGTATCTTTAAAGAAGAACCATTGATCGTAATTTCCATTGAATGATGGAAGGATTATGGGTGGTAGCTTGATATTATTCAGATTCAGAATGTTTTTCTTTGATTGCACACTGGAGCTATCAGAAATTATTGAAAAATTATCATTGTTATCATTAGGAAGAACTGTTTTGGATGCAACGAATTTTTTAGCAGATGCTATGGTTTCAAAGAATTTATTTTCAAAATCTTCTCTTTCTTGTTCGTGATTTTCGCTAGACGTGGTTTCAGTCGATAGTTCCATTTGTAATTGTACTTCATTAAAGTTACCTAAAAGAGGTTCTAGTTTCATTAAACGATTTTCTAATTCAGCAATATTGGGATCGATGTCATCTCGAATCTTTTGAAAGGCTGTGGTGAATCTAGTTAATTGAGCTTTTATAGAAGAACGAGTTCTTTTCAATGTATTGATATCGTCAGCCGTAACTTGACGATATGGCGATTAAATTGAATAAATAATGAAGATAGAAACGTGAAATAAAGTAGATGTTGTGAGAATGAGGAAATGATCGATTTTTGTGATATTTTCCGTTTCTTTGGAACTTTCTTGAACCACTGTGGATTTCTTCGAAATGGCTTCTCCTTTGTGAGGTGCGTCTTCGACAGGAGAACTCAAGGGAGTCATATCATATGATACTTATGATATGATATGTATTGATATCTGCCGATATCATTGCCGTGAACACACGCGTTTACAGGCGCGGATCCAAGGGGGGGGAACTGGGGGAACGTTCCCCCCCCAAATGGCCCCTGACCACCTAAAATTTCGCTGGCCACCCCTAGAATTCGACATACTTCGGCTAAAACAATTACAAGATGGGCAAAAATTTGATTTGTCTCAATATCTGAAACAAAAATGTTGAAAGTGAAAGTACGGATAGGGAAGGAATGGCAATAAGGTCAGAAATAATAAATATGAACCAATTTCTATATACAAATGAGCTGCATTCAAGTCGTGAATATTTTTTTTTACAACCGGGCCTAACTAACTACTTTCCCGCATTGTTTTCGATTCGGAAAGTGTCACTTCCCTGCCCTAGTGCGGGAAAGTAAATATGTTTTAAATTTGTGTATAATAATACCTTTAACATGAAATCTCTTGATGTACTTACTTATATATTCAGTTGAATATTTCAAATTTTGCAGTTTCATCCATGTCAAACTAATTATTACTGCAGATTTCCATTTGAAAATTATTGCATTTTCAAAGAGAACTTGACATCCATCAAAAATTATGACTGGCATACATGGATCTGTGTATTTATTTCTATGTCATGGTCTATGATTTTCCATAGAATCTCCCAAACTCGTTAATCAATGTGTCAAAACGAATATTCGGCAAAGTTGTATAGAAGTTTTTTCATATTATAATACGGTTGTAGAAAAAACATTGTTCCTATCTTGAGCGGAAAGTACTTTCCCGCACTCGATTGCCCGCAATCTAGTGCGGGAAAGTACAACTTTCCGCCCTTGATAGGAAAATAACTATTTCGGGCGCCGGCATGTTCAAAGGTGCCGCACCCGTAATTAGGTCGTGAATATTACTGTCGCCCGTCGGCATGTGATATACCCTGCTTACCCCGTGATAACTCAAAGTTTTCAATAATTGAACCCTTGACCCTTTAAATTATCAAGAGTCGACTGTATTTGTGTTTCTCTTGGTTTGGTGGTTTTTCTTCTTCCAATAATCGAGTGTACCTTATTGTAATTGAACGTTTTGCAAAATCAAAAACTCACCGTCTATGCCTCTATTATCATACAAGTGCAAATGGGTTGCTATCTTTTAATCTCATTTTTTTTTATTGCATTCATTTGATTTATGTACTTACTTTTCTGTTCACCTATTTCTGTTTCACTATTTCATAGAGACCCACATAATTTGTTTTTGATGTACAAAGTAATTTTAAGAATTTCCCTGTTATGAAATTGAAACTTTTCAAACTTTCAAAATGTGAAATAATATATTCGTTTCAATCTTTCTTGTGATATTCACTTAGGATAAAACTAAAACATAACTAATAATTCGAGTTACTTTGAGACTTTTCCTTTTATGAACTCTTTTGTGGTCCACATTTTTAAAATCAGAAGTGCAACCAAATCAGTGCAAGCTTATCCATATGTTTAATGTCTTATAAATACAGTTTTCATGGACGCCCGCAGAAATTTCTCAGTGGCGGCCACTTTTTCTTGCTCTTTGCATTAAGAAAGTAATATTGAGGGTGTTGTTCTGAAAAACCTCATCAAAATCTCAGGGGGGACAATGACACCTTGTTGGCGCACATGTTTATCATAAAGTGTGCTTTTGTAAATGGAATTATACATATAACTTTCATTCATCTCCACAGATCAGTTTGAATTTCATGATATTTTTCGTGACAGTCCAACATTTTGGATTTTTTGATGGTCATTACTCATTTTCTATAGAAAATATCTGATTGCATATTCTTAATCAACGCCATCGAATTAGTGAATCCAGCAACTCTGATGGTAATCCGAGAACATTTTTTTTTCTCAAAATAATCGAAATTTTCCAACACATGGAAATTTTGCCGAAATATCATTTTCTCAGATAGCCACCAAAAAGTTACGGTATTCACTTATTCGAGGTCGTAGATTACGAATCTGTAATTAGTTCCTTCCTAGGTTTGATACTCCAGGAAATTTTTAAATTTTTGTGGAAAATTTGCGAATTTCTTGGTGTTCATCAACTATATTTCATGAAAAAAATCTGATTGCATATTCATAATCTACGCCCTCGAATTAGTGAATCCAGCAACTTTGATAGTGATCCGAGAAAAAAAGTTTCCAACATATGGAAATTTTTCCGGAATATCATTTTCTCAGATAGCCACTAAAGTTACTGTATTCACTAATTCGAGGTCGTAAATTACGAATTGGCAGTCAGATAATCAGATATTTTCTATAAAATATACCTAGTTCTCCAGTAATGACAATCAAAACATTTTTCCTTGCCCTTTGTGTTAAGAAAGTAATATTGAGGGGGTTGTGATGAAAAACGATAAGGCCATCAAAATTTCAGGGGGGGGGGAGGGCCCCCTTGCGGGCGCCCATGACAGTTTCTGAATATTTTTGCAGATGATGTTTTACTATCGCCATCGCCTAAAATACCAGTACCTCTTGGCATTTGAATATCTAAAAGTTCCCCCCCAAAATTCGGGCCTGGATCCGCGCCTGCGCGTTTATGGTGTCTCTTCAATTTCGCCTTAGATTAGAGTGAAGCATTGGAAAAACAGTATTTCCACAGTTTTCTTGCTCAATCTTGATATAGTTGAGGTTATCTCGTAGTCGTGAAAATCGAAAATTATAAATTCAAGACCTCCGATTAAGACCTGAAGGTTCCATACACATAACGATAAATAGGTATAGTCCATCCAAGAATTATTGACATCTCGGGCGGCTTTGGAAAATCGAAATTAGGTTGGTAATGCCCGTTTAGTGATATTTTGAGTTGCGGAATTCAGGTTGGTGTTGCAAATAACACTGGCGTTTTGTTCTGTCATTAATATTCGAATAATTTTGGCAAATGATTACGCAAGTTAAAAATCTTTGGAATGAGTCTCTTGAATAATGTGGGACAGCTAATTAATGGAAAGCCTGCACAGAGGACGTTGAAAAAGAAATAAGAGGAGATTAGTCAAAATATATGGGATGGTATAATATTGCTGATATAAAGCCTTCAATTATGAACATGACGAGTTCTGCCAAGATGAGGAAATAATAACAATGGTTGTAATAGGAATATTTACATTTTTAATATTAAATATTTTACTCCTTCTTTCTTCACCAATATTGAAAGTTACAATGTCATGACAAAATTCTTCATATATTAAATAGATCCATCCGTCAAGTTTTGTTTCTGTCTTGATATCTACTACAATTTTTCGAATCCATCCAGTTTGCAGATACACGCTTCAAATTATCAACTAGATTTTTCTGGTTTAGCGACTATTCATATTGAACTTTGGAAAGGAGCATGCTTTTTCATCATCCACGATATTTTTCGTTATCGGACCAGAATTTCCATACTGTATCTGTATGCATGCTCCTATAATTGATCGTTCGAAAATGTATAATGTATGATATGATATGATATGATATGATATGATATGATATATTGTTTATCCTGACTACTCCTAGGTCTCCTGAGGAGACCCCTCTGAAACTACAAGCTTCGAAGCTTGTACCTTGTGCCGAGTTCGGAGTAAGCAATATACTGCTGGTTAGCAGATTCACACGATGGTATGTGATTATATGGACATTTTCATGTTCAAAGTGCCTTATTATGAAAAATTCCATTTAATTTCAAGGTTATTTATTGCTATGATGAAAGCACAGAAAATTTTCAGTGACTTTTTTGTAACTAGAAATAAAGGTGCGACTGGACTTCCAAGGCCTGCTTTGATGTCAATAATTCTTGGGTGGACTATATGTCTAATAATTGCAAGTTGTGTAAGGACAACTTTATCGTCAATACAAAGTTTATGAAGTGCAGTTCCTGTTCTCTAGATTTCCACCCTTAGTGCGTCCAAATAAGGGATACAATACTGAAGGCCTCATCTGAGTAGGAGAATGTCTTCTTCTTGTGTAATGATTGTCTCCAGGTAGTGAAGTCTTATATTGCAAAATAAGCCTGAAGATGTTCAGAACATAAGACTTGGGAAGGATGTATTGTAGCCTTTGATAGAGAAACACACTAAATCTATAAAGGAAGACTGTCAGATTAAGTTTGTTATCCTCAATGACGAGATCGTTGCCTTAAAGGATAGTAACAAGGACTTGATTCGCTTGATGTCATCTGGTGAATTCAAGAACGCTGTGAAATCAAGATTAAAGGAAACTAAAATTATCGAGAAAGAATCGTCTGCCAAGTTCCCTACGATTCCACCAGATTTGAAGCAGAAAACAGGCATTAAACCAGCTGCCCTTCAATCGGGTCCGTCAAAAAGAAATGGTTCAACTTCAGATCCAACAAAACAAGTTGTAGAACATCCTAAGATAGCATATGCACGAAAGCCAACCACAAGAGATCCAGCAAGTCACGGTAAAGGAAAACCGGATGTCAACATAAAGCCAGCACCGAAAGGTAGAAACTGGATATGGATTGGTGGTCTCTCCAATGAAACTTCATCAGCGAACATATTATCTAATGCAACTGAAAGATGGCCAGACAGTGATATACTATGTTTCGATTTGAAGTCTAAATATAGTAAAAAATCTTTTAAGGTAGGAAGCAATAATCTGGATCTGAAAGATCTACTGAATCCAGAAGCATGGCCTGAGGGTATACTGCTCAGGCCATTTTAGAACATCCAATGGTAAGCAGTTCAAATTGTACGTTGAAGCTGGATACCATAGTAGTCATTTTGGTGCGAACGTTGATCATTATGGTCCGAACTTTAATCAGAGTGATTCTCTATGTAGCTATTACCAAAATGTCAGAGGTTTGCGTACAGAGATAACTAATCTAGCTTCATCAGTAATCAGTGGTTATTATGATGTTTTATTTTTAACTGAAATATTTATCATAGTTTCGTTGATTCAGGGTGGCTGAATATGTATAACCGACGTAGACTGCACCTTGCATGTTTGGCCCACAAAATCATTTCGAAGAATTCACCACCTTATTTGCACAGCAGGTTAACATACAGAAGTGATATCTACAACCTTAATATACATAGGAAAACTTTATTACGTATACCTAAGCACACAAAATCATTGTTTAGACGGTCATTTTCCTACAGCGTTTCGGTTTGTGTGAACGATTTATATAAGTTAGATGCCTCATATTTTAGGCGTTCCAATTCATTATTCAGAGCAAGTTTCAAAAAATATCTCCTAAATTCACAATGAGTTTTTCCCTTTCATTCCCCGCATTTTCCCTTTCCTTTCCTGTGAACATTACCCATCTGATTGATTACTGTTTCTATTCTTTTCGCTTTCAATGTTGTTGTTTTATCAATTTTCTGGCACTGGTGGAAGAACAGGGGTGAATTCGTTAAAAACTGATCCAGTTGTAGCCATTTATCCATGTAATCCACTTTTATAATGTTGTTTTTCTCAATTTCATGGGTAATAAAGAATTTATTATCATTATTATTATTATTACATAAACAAAACACAAATTTTATAAAAGCAATTTTACCTAGTGACGGTGACAATATTGTCCAGCATTAAAATCTTGAAACTTACAAATAAAGGAAATCATCATCTCAGGTATAACAAGCATGTAAAAATTACAACAGTTCATAATGGTAGAAACCACGAAATTCAAATTGACCATGACCTGACATGAACCCGTCGTATGCTATAGGAATTAAATAATCAACAAAATATTCAGTCAGTGACGGAGCATAAATGAACAAAAAACAAATTATTATAATTTATGAACACGGATTATAATTTATGAACACGGAATCATATCCTAAGACGAACGTTTGCTCCAATCATTATTCTCATTTTATTATATTTATTTATTCTTTATTCTAAACTAATTATTATTTATTATTATTGTTGTTCTTATTAACAATTACATAAATGTAGAACCAATCAGGAAACAATGAACAATTCCAACACAACCGAACAACAAGTAATGTATTCGGTTCAGTTATCAACTTCTGAGTAAGGAGTTGTAAATCAAACTCAAATGTTGAACATCTTCTCTATGGTTAACGGTTTTATTTATTTTAATATGTATCATCCCACTGATATTTCGCCTATGAGCAGACCTTTCCTTATCCAAGATTTGGACATTGTCAAAATCAAATTTATGTCCTGTGGTCATCTGATGTAATGTTAGTGTTAGTTTCTATATGAGTGTAAAGTTTATTCTACACAACTATTACAATGGCATAACTATGCGTCACAGACGGTGACAGACAAGTGCGTCACAGAGTTGCCAATAAAAAAGTAATCATCAAATAAATATTCCTACAAATTTGGTCTGTACAATATTCCCAACATGGGTAGACAGATGGCAACAGATATTCCTAAATATAAACTGGAAGCTTTCAACAATCACTGAGAATAGCTGAAACTTATGTTTTTTTTTTCAATTTCAGATGAATGTTCTTCGAAAAGTGATTCAGATGTAACTTCAACTTCACATACGCACTTTGGATCAACCTGTGATATTTCTTCGTCAATTCCAAACGAATTATTGACTAAGCCTGTGATATCACCAACTATGAGCAGGAGGCAAACTGTGGCGACGCAAACAGGACATGAGGCCCCAGACACGATGTATAACCCTGAAAAGTTGACTTCAGACGAACATTGCTATGAATGTAAAGTGCGCTACAGGGATCCTAAACCCCAGGATCTTATAATGTATTTACATGCATGGTCTTACAAGGTAGGTTTGACTCATAAGGAATATTTCTGATGATTCATACAATGTAAAACAACGATGCCAAATATTTTCAGATTGCTTGAAAAGGATTTAAAAAAACATAAAACGAAATTATTAACCATTATTCATTATAATATACGTCATCTTTGAACCGCGATATCTCCCTAATGTAATGACTTCTGACCCAAAATTTATATAACAAACTACCCTTTATTTCGAACAAGGAACCACCACCTTAAATTTTTCGGACTTGAAACACCCTGTATGTTCGATTTGTAATTACTATATCGTCCTGATTTTCAGTAGTGATAGCACAAGAGATTGAATTTCCGTGACTATTTCACCCATTTCAAAATTAGACTAATCACAGTTCGAAGACACATCGTATTATCGCGATAATACCAACTGTCTCTGAATTATGATTCGTCTAACAAGTATTTTCAGCGGTCGAACTATAGAATAATCTGTAAGTTATCGGGTATTAAGTTCGAAGGGCTGTAATTACGTGTACTTTTTACAATAAGAAGTACATGTAATTACAGCCCTTAGAATAATGTGTGATTGAACTATGGATACGAACGGTTTGACCACTGATAAATATAAATTGTAGACATCAACGTGAGATCTTCTTTGCTTTTTTCGAATGTGTAGCTTCTGACCCTTTAGTTTGTTCGTGAAATAGTCTTATAAAATATCACACGAGATTGAATTTACCTCATAAGTCTATCTTTTATTTTCAAAGTCTAATGAGTTGCTTTAAGGAAACACCACTCGCCCTACGGACTCGTGATGTTTCCAAGGATCTCATTTTCGTTCGAGAATAAATCGATAGACTCATCACGGAAATTTAATCTCTTGTGATATTACTACTGATAAGTCTATCGATTTATTTTCAAACGAATATCTATACGGCGTATAGATATGAGTGAATATAGCCATTGACGACGTGATATAATCGTTTTGGTGTTTCGCCTCCTGCCATATTGTGATCATTTCCATAGTTACTATCAAGCTCAATAAAATGTCAGTGAATTCTTCAAAAAGCAGCGCTCTGGTTTGAGTTCAAGCGGTGAAATTGATCAAGAGATTGAAAATCCAACACCAGAAAATACCACAAAAACACCATCATGTTTTAGAGTAGTTTAAGGTATTTTGTGAATACCTAAATAACAAACTTTGTGCTGATATTTCGAGTGGAGAAGTAGCAGATATTATGAAAGATTGGGCATTCAATATGAAACGTGCAGACGGAAAAGAATATCATAAAAAAAAGTACAGTAAAAACCATTTGGAATATTTTTGCTGAACTCTTTCCTAAACAGTTTCATGAAGAATGCAACAAAGAAATGAATTCGTTATATAATCGTAACGAATACCAACTCGAGCGTAGACAACATTTTTCGATTATCCACCTCTTCACTCGACGTATTTCGCTCTCGTCTCTCGTGAATCGGTGGATAATCGAATATTGTCTATGCTCTTGTGATATTATAACTGTCTTTGGAATGTGAATGGTCAGTTTTTGAAATGAGAGAAATAGTCACTATTTAGGTATTTGAAGAATAGGTCATTGTTTTATTTCCTTCATCAGCACTGCTTATATTGTTGTTTGTTGTTTAATCAAGTGAGATCTGGGCCGCGGTGAGCGGTCCGTCAAATTCGCCGCAACAATGCCAGATTGGGCAATTATTTCGATATTTGAAGAAAAGTTCATTGATCTTTCCATCATTAGCACTTCGAACTGAGCAACTCTGAATAAAATATTAGAAAGGTATTTTCTGGAGGCGCTACCTTTCAATAAATCGCCAATAAAACTTACTCTCCTCATTCCTGAACGAAATATAAGTTGATAATTCTTATTCCTGTTTTAACATTACAATCCACTAAAGAAACGGATTTGCACAGTCCGGCAACAAAATCCGCTTCGCGCATGCTCATATCGGCCTCTAAATCTCACTTGATTAAACAAGAGGATTACCATTTAAAGTTTAGATTCAACGGGCACCAAAAATTATGGATTCTAAAAGATCCGAAAATAGTGAACAGTGGAAGCGATATCGTGAGCGTAAACGTGGTTGCGGATGCGGATGGTTGTAATGAGTTAAGCGAGAGAACGCCGTTAACAAAGTGTGAACGAAATAGGCGTAAAGATTCGAAGACTTGAAAGTTCTAGTACAGTATTACCCCTCTAATTCTCTATCTCTATGTCGGAACGCGAACAGACGTGCTCACGAGAGCTCCTAATAAGTGAATTAAATAAAGTGAATAAAAGGGTTCTAATCGACATGATTGTTACCAAGTCGATTCCTAAAGACCTTTCAAGTGATATTCTGAAAAATTTTTTCACCGATTTGTTCGGCGATGTCGTTGAAGGCGATATTTCCGATGAAGGTATGTCCACGAAGGGAACCAACTGTGACATACACGAAATTGTGATCCGTTCTTCAAGCAGAGAAATAAAACATCTCCAAAAACTCAATGATCATTTGGAATTGCGTATTTTGGATTTAAGTGAAATGATCCAGTTACTAAAAAATGGTAATAATCACCCTGAAAGTAAGCCCACGTTAAGATCGTCAAGTAGGCTAGAGGGAGATAGATCATATAGTTCAGTCCTAACAGAAGGGAGACAGACACAAAACGATATTGCGACAACTTCCCATGTGAAGAAAAAGTCCGTTATCGTGGGTAAAACAGATTCGCACGGAAATTTAATAACATGCAATAGTGGAACATCTGCTGGCGCCTCATTGTTGACGAACGAGCCAAATGAAAATATAACCAAAGAAATTCATGAAAATAAATCCGTTCAAAACAATCAAGAATGGCAATACGAGAGACGGAAGAAAAGACGTCAATTTGTAGTGGGCCAGAATAATAACACAGGGAATATTCAAACTGTCCCTAAAATGGTGTCACTACACGTAACCAGGCTCCATCCTCAGACTAAACCAGAGGACCTAAAGAATGTATTGCAGGATAAATATCCTGATGTAGCTTGCGAAATTCATAAATCAAGTCATCCTGATAAATACTTATCGTTTAAAGTGACCATTAGACAGGAAAATCTCAAAGATGCTTGGCAAAGAGATATTTGGCCAGCAGGTGCGCGAATATCCAAGTTTTTTATCAAGAAGAGGGTACTAACGAATCAGGTAGACCCTCGCAACCAATAACAATAACAACAAATGCACCAATATCTCAATTAGTCACTATTATACACCAAAATGTACAATCGCTGGGGAATAGTGTGAATAAATTGGAGAATCTTCTTTTGGATAATCCGGAATGTGCTATTCTTTGTATCACCGAACATTGGAAAACTCAGGATCAACTCAAACAGATAGGATTGAAGGATTTTCAGTTGATGTCAAGTGTATGTCGTGAGGAAGGAAAGCATGGAGGATCCGCAGTATATCTGAGGCGTTCATTCATGGGGAAATCCTGTGAGAATATTTGTGAAATATCTGTGATAGGAGAATTTGAATGTAGTGCGATCGAGTGTGTCATTCAAAAATCAAAAATAAATGTTCTCTCCGTGTATAGACCACCTGGCGGAAATATTGATTTGTTTTTCGAGTTGATGGAATTTGTTTTATTTGAGAAGATTTTGCCTAATAGAATTGTATTTATAGCAGGGGATTTCAATATCGATATGAAAGATGAAAATCCTCTACAAAACAGGTTGTATACACTTTTCAACAATTTTTCTATTAAGGGCCAGATTAGTGAATATACAAGGGTTACTGCACGCTCTAAGAGTTGTCTTGATAACATCTTCACGAATTTAACAAACAATATAACATCTCAGGTTATAGAATACCATATTTCCGATCATAGCGCCCAAAAAGTCAGTTTTCACTTAGGTAATGATATTAAAACAAAACCAGTTAAAAGACGATTTTTCAGTGAGACAAATAAGGCCCTTTTTCTCAGAGAAATTAAAGAGGAGAAATGGTACAGTGTTTGCCTCGTCGAGAAGTCTGATGTGAATGAACAATGGCGAGTGTTCATTAATCAATTCCTCAATATATTCAACGAATGTTTTCCTCTAAAATCGATTAATAAAAATACGAAATTCCAAAATAAAAATTATAACACCAAACTAAATGAAGTTAAAGCAAAACTGGACATACTGTTTGTAATATCTAATAATGATATAAAATACAAAAGTCAATATATTGCGTTAAAAAAAGAATATGACAATTTATTGAAATCAGAAAGAAAATTAGAATATGAAGAGAGAATTAAAAAATCAAATTGCAAAATAAAATCAATGTGGGCTATTTGTAACGAACTAACGGGTAAAAACGTTCATCATCAGGAGAATTCATTGAGTGAAAAATCATTGCAGTTAGCGGAGAATTTCGGTCAATACCTCATAAAAATTGTGAGGGATGTTCAACTTGATCAAGTTTCTGGCAGTTTTTCCTGCTTGATACCGGAAGCTAATCAATCAATGTTCATGAGACCTGTGAGTGTTGATGAGCTCGTGGAATTAGGTAGCCAACTGAAGAACAAATATTGTAGTGGATATGACGGCATTCCGGTCAATCTTGTAAAATTTTCCATTAAAGAGCTAGCAGAAGTTCTATGCTATATAATAAATAATTCCATGAGATACTCGATATTCCCAGATCAATTGAAACTGGCCTCAATTAAACCGATTTTTAAAAAAGGCGACCCGGATGATCTTGGTAATTATAGGCCAATAAGTTTATTACCGGCATTTTCCAGAATTTTCGAGCTTGTAATGTGTTCTAGACTACTTAATTATATGAATAAAAATAATCTTTTTTCTCGATTTCAACACGGTTATCTGAGAGGGCGATCAACAAATACGGCTATTTACCAATTTGTGAACACAATTTTGGATCATTTAGAGAATAAAGATTTGGCTATGGGCATCTTTGTGGATTTGAGGAAGGCCTTTGACTGCGTTTGTCATGAAATTTTGCTGAAAAAACTACAAAGATATGGAATAAGGGGTAGAGCCTATAACTGGATAAAATCTTTTCTTTTCGGTAGGCGACAACAGGTTGTCATGAATAATATAAAGTCGAGAATCACCGAGGTCGACGTAGGTTTAGCACAGGGAAGTATGGTAGGCCCTATTCTTTTTATAATTTATATAAATGACCTCCCATTATCAATGGAAAATTATTCTATAACGAATTACGTTGATGATACCAACATTCTGATTAATGGAAAGAACATAAATGAAGTTAATGATGGAGTGGAAGAATGCTTTTCAAAAATTAGTGAATGGTTTTCCATGAATAAATTGTCCATAAATGAGTCCAAAACAAATCTCATATTATTTCGCACAAAACAATCGCCAATTATTCCAAGGAACATCACTCTTGGCAATAATGTAATAAAGCCGGTGTCACATACAAAGTTTCTAGGTGTTCAAATTGAGGAATTCCTAAACTGGGATACTCAAATAAATAAAATGTGTATGAAATTAGCTTCCATTGGCTATGGACTTAGAATTGTTACTCACTACATGAATGAAGAAACACTAAAAATATTATATTATGCGAATTTTGAGTCAATTTTAAGATATGGAATTATTTTCTGGGGCAGTAATTCTGGTATCCAGTCAGTTTTTGTTGTACAAAAAAGAGTAATTAGAACCATTTGTAAGATGAAGTACAGGGATTCATGTAGGGGTAAATTTAGAAACATGAATATTCTAACAGTTTATGGTTTATACATTCATGATTGTTTAATTTTTGTATTCAAAAACAAAGATGAATTCAATGTTGGGGGGGAACATAATTATAATACAAGAACGAAAGATTTAATTTATCCCCAACATAGATTATCTATTTTAGAGAAGGGACCTTATTATATGGGCATAAAATTTTATAATAAGTTACCTGTTAATTTAAAAAACTGTAATAATTTGGGAAAATTCAAAAAAATTATAAAGAATATGTTAATTCGTTTGGAACCATATTCATTGTACGACTATTTTAGTTGTGAGAATTTAGTTTAGTTTATTTATGCAATTGTGACGTCATTTCATTTTTTATGTATATTTATATGTGAAATTTGAAATAAAGATGGTTATTATTATTATTATTATAATTCGGACACTCTGTATAAAAAGTACCCGGAAAATGTTATTTAAATGAACCGCAAAAAAGGATTCGGTAATTTTTTTTTTCTTAGAGTTGGTAGGACCTTCCTTTATTACCAAGCCAAATTTGAGCGCGATCTGTCAACTAGTGTGTTTACAACAGCTGTCAGTATCAGTCGACCTCAAAAGTGCTCTGCGAATTTTACAATGGAAAAAATAGTTGATCAAAGAGTTTGCCTCAAATTTTGTCTTGCAAACGAAATTTCTTGTGCCGATTCATTGAAAATGTTAAAAAAAGCCTTTGGTGATAATTGTATGTCAAAAACACAAGCATACGATTGGTACAAATCATTCAAAGACGGTCCGAAAAAACCACGTCAAAGTCGATCGAAAATTAAAGTTTTGCTCACTGTTTTCTTCGATTATCGTGGTGTTCTGCACTCAGAATTTCTTCCTGAAGGACAGACAGTGAATAAGGAGTATTACTTGGGTGTATTGAGGCGTTTGCGTGAGAATGTTCGTCGTAAACGGCCAGATTTATGGAAAGACAATTCGTGGATTTTGCATGATGATAACGCGCCGTCGCACCGAGCCATAATTATTAAGGAATACAAGACCAAAAACTCAATAAATACCATCGAACAACCGCCGTATTCACCTGACTTAGCTCCGTGCGACTTTTTTCTATTCCCAAGACTCAAATTGCCCCTACGTGGAACGCGTTTTGAGTCCATTGAAGCCATCAAAACAAATTCGCAACGAGAACTGAAGGCCATACCTTTGGCGGCGTATGAGCGGTGCATGGAAAAGTGGGTTCGCCGATATCATAGTTGTATTGTAAGCAATGGGGACTATTTTGAAGGAGACAAAATAAATATTGATGATTAAATTTAAATTTATGTGTTTTTTTTACAATTCCGGGTACTTTTTATACAGAAGGTATTTAAATCCGGACATCCAGAATACTCCGGACGCCAGATTTCAAAACCCATACTCCGGCCGCATCTCTATATAATCCGGAGGCATACAATCCGCCGCTTCTGAAATTTGCGAGTTTAGACACGATTCCGACGATGGGATTTTAGGAAATTTTCATGAAAATGAAATCCTAGATATTTTGGATGAAACAAGTACAAGTACAGTTGATCAATCATTGTTACTTTACTTGGTGGAAGACAGTTACAGACTCTTCATCATACGCACACCGGCACACGTGTCATAAAAAGAATGCAACAAAATACAGATTCGGTGCGAATCGTTAGTTCAACCATTGAGTCTAAATATACAGAGAGACATAACCCAGTTCAACGATTTGAAGCTGAATTTAGTGTAGTTCCTTCGCCGGTTCATAGATGGACAAGTGTATTTCAGAGAAGCGAAAATTTTTGAGTAGCTGTACTATGAAGCACTATTTCCGAAGCCGAAAGCGATGACGATCAGGACCGACCTAAGAAATATGTTCAGTATTTCATCACACCTGATTTTTTGGATGCAATAAAACGACAATTAATTCTGCCTATGATTCATAGAACTAGAGAAAAATAAATATCCCACAGATTTCTGAAAACGAATAGTGACAAATGGTTCGGCAGATTATAGTTCCTTTAGTAGCTACTATGTGCCGCCACTAAAGTTGGCAAGTAAACAACCAAAAATTTTTGCATCAAATCGATCAAGGGCGGAAAATGGGAGTGAGAATGATAGTGATAACGTAGATCGTGATGATATTAATTGTTTGCAATATAGAAAACGAACCGAAACTAAGGTTTTACGATGGAAAACATATAAATTTAACGATGATCGCATGAATTAAATTCGAGAAGTAGTAACCCTATTTTGACCTTTTCGAAGTGAGGAATTAGAATTACTCGATCGAGATATAATACTATATAATAAGAAACAAGCAGCCCATCCCAGCTTCGCTCGGGTAGAAAAAGGCTTCTGCTTTCACTTCGTATTGAGTCGACCGCGTGTCTGAATAGTCTGAAAGTTGATCCACGCGGCTCTCTTCTATTTATATGTCCCCCTCTCACACTTCGGTGCCCTCTCCTACTCGCCTACTTACCACGGAGATGCATTTTGGTGTGGTCGTACGGTTTTATCTTCAACACTGCCATATCTTTTGATGTACTCATTGTAATTGTATGATGTGAAGGGCAATTTCGTTCTAAATTGAATATGTACTGGGAACTACAATCCTCAAACCAACGGCAGGTAGAGTTCTTCAGCTGCGGTGAAAACAATCTATCTAAGAGAAGGATACTCTGAAAACAAACCCTGGTCTTCCAGGTTGGGGGTTGAAGCATCTGGCCAACTCCTCGATATTCGGAAAAATTATAAACTGTTAAAAAACCCAATCATTCGCCTCGGAATAGGATGGAACTGAATATACGACAACGGCTACGGAAAAGGATAACGATTTTTGGTTCATGGAACGTTCAGGGTCTCTGGAGAAAAATTAATTAAGTCATGCACGAGCTCACAGCATTAAGGGTGGACATTGCTGTTATCACAGAAACCAAGAAGAAAGGACAAGGGTCAGAAAACCTGGAGTTATATCATAATTTTCATAGTGGGGTTCCCAAGGAATGTAGAGCTCAACAAGGAGTGTCCTTACTATTCATAAAAAAATCAGAAAACATATAACAACATGGGAGCCTATTAGCGAGAGAATATATGCAATTAATGAAGACGCTTTAGTAAATGTCAAAGATAATTTCTTCGAACAACTAAATGATGAAATAACCAAGATTGGTTCGTCAAGGGAACTCATATTACTCGGAGACTTCAATTCACGTGAAGGAAATTCGAAAATGAGCATAAACATCCTCCCACACCATTGGGGAATGTTACTCATTCACCAATTATTTACAATTTATGCAATAAAACAAATATATAAAACAAAAAAAGACAAGTGATGAGTTCATTGTGTCGGCAAAGGACATAATTTGGTAACTGGCCTTTGATATGTGCCATTTTTCGTTTTGACAGAGGCGGCTCTAACAATACCATCTCTTCCTGGAAAAACCTCGACTATGATACCTAGTTGCCATTGGAGGACAGGTGTTAATTTCGAGTGCGTTAAAATGAGCTTTTATTCTATGGTCGACGGAAAAATAAATTTGACAGCTCGATAGTGCTCCGACATAGATGCATATATGCTCCGACTGAATATATTATGTTCGGTTGCCCTGACAATCATGCATTAATAGGGGTCATTAATGGATGATTTGGAGTGCGTTAAAATGAGCTTTTATTCTATGGTCGACGGAAAAATAAATTTGACAGCTCGATAGTGCTCCGACATAGATGCATATATGCTCCGACTGAATATATTATGTTCGGTTGCCCTGACAATCATGCATTAATAGGGGTCATTAATGGATGATTTGGAGTGCGTTAAAATGAGCTTTTATTCTATGGTCGACGGAAAAATAAATTTGACAGCTCGATAGTGCTCCGACATAGATGCATATATGCTCCGACTGAATATATTATGTTCGGTTGCCCTGACAATCATGCATTAATAGGGGTTATTAATGGATGATTTGGAGTGCGTTAAAATGAGCTTTCATTCTATGGTCGACGGAAAAATAAATTTGACAGCTCGATAGTGCTCCGACATAGATGCATATATGCTCCGACTGAATATATTATGTTCGGTTGCCCTGACAATCATGCATTAATAGGGGTCATTAATGGATGATTTGGAGTGCGTTAAAATGAGCTTTTATTCTATGGTCGACGGAAAAAATATTTATATAAAAAACTCCAGATATTCACCAAATGATGAAGCTGATATAATAATAATAATAATAATAATAACACACACCCCGCACGGGTGTGGTGTGGTTTTTGCCATGCCACATGGGGGGGTGACGTCCCCACGGCCCGAGTTACCTGGGCTACCAAGGGTAAATGGTGGCAAACCCGCACGGGGGGTACTACTTTGTAGTATACGGGTGTGACAATCCCGCGGACCCCGGTCACTCTCAACCGATGTCGGACAGATGTCAGCTAAGCCTCGGAAAACAGTCGCTGCCTGGGGATCGTCAGGGCGCGTCTGGAGTTGGTGCTGGACGTGACAGCATGCGGGACACCAACGGCAGGATGCTGAGAAGGCAGGCGCCTGCCATACAAGAAGCTATGCCTTTAGACGAGGAAGACATCGACGAGGAGAGAGTTCAGGTTGTTGGTCGCATAGGGATTCAACGCTCGAGAAAGCAGCCCGCAGTCGGAACCGGCAGCCGAAACAGGACGGCACAAAGAGGACGCCACAAGTGGACGCCCGAGCAGCATAGCCTGCTGACTGCGCTATACAGAAGATCAAGACCCGAAAGACGAGGGTACATGAATAGGCTGCATGGTCTGTGGTGCGATAATTACCCAGACCTTGACTTCATGACGCAGCAAAACCTTAGAGATCAGATCAGATCTCAAAAGAAGAGGAATCTTATGGTGGTCTCAAGAGCAAGAAAGGACGGAACAACTAGCTGAGGAGCAGGTGACAGATGCTTCGAGCCAACACCAGCAATTGACGATTGACACAGCTGAAGAACAAGCTGTAGCCCTGGTGAGAAATATTGCGAGCCGAACCGGGACTGGTACACGCTCCAACAGGCCAATAACAGAACATGTGAGAGATGTTCCCGAAATAGAACACGGTGAAGAGCAGGTGACAGATGCTCCAAACCAACAACATCAAGCAATAGCCGTGGGAGCTAGGCCAAGAACGGAACAAGTGAGAGATGTTCCAGAAATAGAACAAGGTCAAGAGCAGGTGACAGATGCTCCAAACCAACAACACCAAGCAATGGTCCTGGGGGAAAGGCCAAGAGTGGAACAAGTGAGAGATGTTCCAGAAATAGAACACGGTAAAGAGCAGGTGACAGGTGCTCCAAACCAACAACACCAAGCAATAGCCCTGAGGGCAAGAGCGGAACAAGTGAGAGATGTTCCGAAGTCAATCGTCAATACAAAGGAAGCATTTGAGGCTGCCGTTAGACACCCACTGGTCAAGGCCACCCGAATAAAAACAAGACTTCAGGCTGAAGATCTAGCCGTAGTGGATAAAATAATTCAAAATCATCTCAACGAGACCTGTTCACTAGAAGATATGGTGGCTGCAGTGAGAGCGGCCGCTTCACTTCTATGTCCACCGAAAAGTTCAGCTACGAAGAAGGATAAGCATAGGTTAAGACTCAGTCGGCTTGACATCAAAATAAAATCAATGAGGCAGCAGGCATCTTGGTACCAATGTATCATAGATGTTCTGAGAGGCAAAATTGGATCAAGCAAGAAAATGAAGGATATGATCGAGGAGTTTCGTTCCATACATCATGCAGTAGATTTTCCCACAGTCCATCTACTGAAGCAGAAAGCTGTAGATAAAATAAGATCACTTGCTGTAGCGCGAAAAAAACTGATAAAAAGGCAAAAATGGATTGAAGATAACAACACCATCACCGCAGAACCATCGAAATTATTTCAGTCCCAACAACAAAAGGCACAGAACCCACCATCACCTCAAGAGGTCGAAAAATTTTGGAAAAGCCTGTATGAACAACAAGCAGAAACCAGGGATACTCCAGCACTACTCAGATTCCAGCAGATGTGTGATCAAAACCAACAGCAGAACGATGAACTTTCTGAAATATCAACCGAAGATATTAAAAAAGCCCTTAAGAACAGCACCTGGACTGGACGGTATTCAAAACTACTGGTGGAAGAGATTTCCAGCTACACATCAACACCTGGCAAGATTATTCAGCGGGATGCTGACTCTCCATGAGCCCATTCCGTCATGGTTAGTGGAGGGTAGAACAGTGCTGATACCAAAATCAGGTGATTTAGGGCAACCCAAGAACTATCGCCCAATCACTTGCCTCAATACACTGTATAAGATGCTCACAAGTGTAATTCAAGATCAAATACTGTTATTGGACCAGTGTGGAACAGTATCTACGAACAGAGGGGAGCAAAGAAAGGAGTGCAAGGATGCAAGGACAACTTGCTCATAGACAAGAGCGTATGTTTAGACGCCAGACACTACAAGCGCGACCTACACACATCATGGTTAGACTACGCGAAAGCATATGACACCTCGCCGCACGAACTGATAATACGGTTATTAAAAATGCTGAAAGTCCACCCCAACATCGTCCAAGCGATAGAAAACATCATAGCGCTGGGGAAAACGAAGTTTGCCATCCGAGCAGAGGGTCGAACTGTTTATACGGGATGGGTGAGATACAGAAGAGGAGTTTTCCAAGGAGATTCGCTAAGCCAGTTATTATTCTGCATAACTCTTATACCACTAACAATTGAGTTAAGGGAAAGCAAGATAGGATACCAGGCCGGACCACCAGGCAGAAGGAACCACCTGATCTCGCATCTCTTGTACGTGGACGACTTGAAGCTCTACGCTCCTTCCGAGTCCGCACTGCGGCAACTACTGAATATCGTTTCAGACTACACTTCAGCAATGGGAATGTCATTCGGTTTCGACAAGTGCGCTGTTTTCCATCTGCGCAGGGGAAAAGCTGAAGACGCAGGAGAAGATATTCGACTGGAAGATGGAATGACTTTTCGACACCTCGAAGACGGTGAAACTTACAAGTTTCTTGGAATGAAACAGAGGGGTGTACTGGAGACAACCCAGATAAAGGATGCCTTAACAGCCAGCTACAAAAAGAAGCTGAGAGACATATGGAAATCGCAGCTGTCGGGAAAGAACAAAGTAGCTGCTACAAATATGCTAGCCATCCCGATTCTCGCCTACCCTTTCGGGGTGATGAACTGGACGGTAAACGAACTCCTCGATCTTGATAGGTCAACAAGGAAAACGATGAACATGAATCGTAGCCTACATCGCAACAGTTCAATACAGAGGATATACCTTCCTCGAAGCCAGGGGGGTAGAGGATTGCAATGTTTGGAATATCAACACTATCAACAAACATTGGAAATGGCAGTAAGGATTCTAAGAAGTGAAGATCCGCTTGTGAAATTTGTCGCTCAGCATGAAATTGCGAACCATGGAGCCTTCCTATTCCGAGCTGCACAAAGGGCCATGGAGAAGCTCAGCATAACCGGAGTATCAATCAATCCTGAGCTCGCTGGAACACCGATCACTCAAGCGGACCAAAGAAGCCTAGCAAGACTGATCCGAAAGTCTCAGTCAGATACATTAATCGAACATCATATGAGTAAGACCTTGCACTCCATATATTTCAGGAGTTTAAAAGACCAGGACCTGTCTGAAGAATTGTCTTTCGCCTTTCTAAAGTCAGCTAGCCTTAAGTCAGAGACAGAAGGATTTGTGATGGCATGTCAAGATGGAGTACTGAATACGAGATGGTATAAAAAGAACATCATGAAAATGGACACCCCAACAACTTGCAGGGCTTGCCATGGGCAACAGGAAACGATTATGCACATCCTTTCCGCCTGCAGAGTCCATGCTCCATCAGGGTATGTAGAGAGGCACAACGCGGCACTCCGAATCCTATACTTCCATCTGAGAGCCGCGTATGAGATAGACAAAGAACCGGTGCTACCATATGTGCCTCGGGAGATTGAAGCGGTGGTTCAGAACGAAAGAGCTCGCATATGCTGGAACTATCCTGTCTCAACAACACGGCAGATCAATGCTGTTAAGCCAGACATACTTCTGCTGGACAAGGAGTTGAAGGAGTTATTTGTCGTGGAATTCTCCTCCCCGGCTGAAAATAATGTTGTGATGAAGGAAGAACAGAAGAGGCAAAAATACAAAGACCTGATGTTCGAGCTTGGAACTTTATACCCAGGTCATAAAATTAGGATGGTCGTACTTATCATAGGATGTCTCGGTGGAATGAGAGCTAACTACGTGGATGTACTGAAGATTATCCCGGTCTGCAGATCACTGACCGAGGTATTGGCGCACAGAATGCAGAAAGCAGTGTTGCTCGGGTCACTCCATATCATCAGGTCCCATGAACTCCCACTTGCAGCTTTTGTTAAGGGACGCTGCGAGGGCAGGATGAAGAACTCCCCCATTGAAGTGTGAGGGGTTTTCAGTGAATAACCACACAAGATCCTGGATTCTCACACTACCGAGAGTGCGGACCCTCTCGGTGCCCATAAAGGGTTTTCCCGTCACACGGACGTTTAAAAAAAAATAATAATAATAATAACCGCACGGGTGTGGTTTGGTTTCTGCCACGCCACATGGGGGCTGACGTCCCCACGGCTCGAGTTACCTGGGCCACCAAGGGTAAATGGTGGCAAACCCATGAACGAGGAGTGGAAACCGATATCATGGCAGAAGATCGGATGCCACTCCACCTGCTCGCTCGACCACCGTGATGAGGACTGCCCGCAGGGGAGCTCGCAACGCACGTATCCAGTGGAGCCGCGAAATGAATATTGAAGTAATGCGAGCTTTTCATTACGTGAACAATTGCGAGGACAAACCACTTCCTGGATGGAGATACTCCCTCTATACCGAGTACACCAAGAGGCATCCGGAACTTCAGAAGACGGAAGGGAATCATTCAAGAGAAATCTTCAAGGGATCGAATTATCCCAGAAGATCACGGGATGTGCACAGCAGGTTGTGGATTTGCAAACCTATCACATCGTGCGGAAATTTCTGAACTAGTGGGAGGAACTGAAATGTTTTTTCACTGGTTAATAGAAGAATTACCAGCTCAGGCTGAGAACGGGAGACCGATGAATAATAAATAATAATAATATTTTATTTCCACTGACTGAAATATTCACAGTATGGGAAAATGTCATAAGCACAGTAAAAGTATAATAAAAAGACAGACTTAATTCCATATAAACACCAACAAACAAACATCTTGAACCTCATTACACACTATGAATTCCACAGGAAAAAATCAAAATCGAAATATTCATGCAGAGAATAATACACATTGTTCTTTAACAGGGTTTTCACTGACTTTTGAAATGCTCATAAACTTTCAACATTTCGAATGCTACAAGGTAGGTGATTGAATATTTTTGAGCTCATCACTCGAAAACTCTTCTGCACCTGGGTAAGACGCGTGAAAGGGATAATAGCGTTTCTGTCACCCATACTTCTGGCGTTATAAATATTATTAATCTCATGTGTGAACTGAAAATTGAAGTTCTTTTTAACATAAAGGACATAGTGTGAAATAAACATAGATGGGACGGTCAAAAAATTGCCCCTAAAATATCTTGAGCTAACTACTGTAAAAATTTCGTTCATCTAGATTGAAAACAGCGGTTGTTATAAGAACTTCGATGAACCCCTTAAAACACTAAAAATATCCTAAAAATACGAATTATGTGGCAACGCCGTGATGAAATTTAAATATGTGTCTCTTCACTCCTGAGTATCTCCACATTAAGGAGTCACTCATATTTCAGATATGAGAAGAATAATTGAGCTCAGTCGTGTTTAAAAATTTCGTTCATCTAGATTTAAAACAGCGGTTGTTATAAGAACTTTGATGAACCCCTTAAAACACTTAAAATATCCTAAAAATACGAATTATGTGGCAACGCCGTGATGAAATTTAAATATGTGTCTCTTCACTCCTGAGTCTCTCCACATTGAGGAGTCACTCATATTTCAGATATAAGAAGAATAATTGAGCTCAGTCGTGTTTGACCGACCATGTTCCTCTGAGTCTTGAATATCATAGTCCTTCGAATTGCTGATTGTTTTGCTCAGGGAAGTGCACCTTTGGTTATTTATATTTTCAAGATAAACTTCAATATGGCGTGAAGAAAAGCATTGTAGGCGGCAACAAATGAAAATTACGAAACATATTGTTGAAATTGATACATTTCAGTATTTCCCCATCTAAAATACATGTATACAGGGTGTTTCATCATAAACTGGACAAACATATATAGCCATGTAGATGAAACCGAGGAAGTCATTTTTGCTATATGCCGTTTTCGACGCACCAGTGAAATACAGAGCGTTTACTGTCAACTTTGAGCAATATTCTGATAGCTCTGGTAAGTTATGCGTGACATTTGAGATAACGGTTTCTGGTCACATCTCAGAATGTTTATGAGCTCAATTGAATTGTGGTGTAGAATTCTGATAAAAACCATTCAAAATGGCGGAAAACCTGCAAAGTTGGAAATTTTTTCTCGGTGGCCAATTCTGAAAAAAATTCCAACTTTGCAGGTTTTCCGCCATTTCGATTTTTTTTCCAGAATTCCACACCACAATTCAATTGAGATCTAAAAAATACTAAGATGTGACCAGACACCGTTTTTTCAAATGTCACGCTTAACTTACCACAGTTATCAGAATATTGCTAAAATCGTTGACATTAAACACCGCTTATGCGTCGAAACGAAAACGGGATATATGTCTTGAGGCAAAAATGACTTCCTCGGTGTCATCTAAACGGCTATATATGTTTGTCCAGTTTATGGTGAAACACCCTGTACAATCAATTTTCAATGAATCAACTGAATATCTCGTGCTCTGTAAATACATTCAATACAATTCATTAATAATGGTTTTTTCTCCTCAGGGCTCAGACTGGGAATACAAAACTCCTCTTCCTGATTGGGCAAAGACCGAATGGTCATACCTTCCCGATTGTTTGCAGAATAGTTCATAGCAATCAATGTTATGGCCGAAAATGTGATATTTCCAGGATTGGAAGACCATTCAAAAGCGATACATCAACGTATAGCTCAATTTATATTGTTAAGTTGGTTATATCAATCGCTCACCATTAGATAACATTGAATGAATGATCGCACCTAGCATTACTTGATTTTTGATGAATACCATATTGAAAAATATTGGTGAAATATTTCTTTTTGTTTTTCATTCATTGCCTTATTTAAGGTATTACGAATTATTATGGTAAAGTTTGAATGAACTGGCAAGGAAAGAACTGAGTTCAATCAAATCTTCATATAAAAAATTAATTGATCATAAATATGAATGATGGCATTTATATATATATATATATACATATATATATATATATATATATATATGACTAACGTAGAGTTCCGAGACATTTGAGACCAGCTAACCGCGAGTTCCAGGACATTTGTATAGTTCCGGGACGGTCTTGGAAATGATATATGTCTAACGTTGACTTCCAGGACCCAAATGTTAGTTCCAAGACAGTCTTGGAAGTGATATATGACTAATGTTGACTTCCAGGACCCTGATATATACCTACTTCATAGTTCTAGGACGGTTTCGGAATTGTAGTTTTCACAATATACCAATTGTTTTCCTCGTTGAAATGATCCGAATTACTTTTTCCTGTATCTCATTTATTCTCATTCGAATGTCCTGCATATCAGAAATAATGAATACCTACGCTACGAAAAAACTATTTATTCATTTTGTTTTATAGATCTTTATATTGTTCAGAGGATGGTGGTGTTTTTTCATCAGTATCCTTGAGGTACAAACGAAAGTTTTTAGGTTTCAAATACTTACTAATAAGTTACTAATGATTGCCAAAATTTTTTTTCTCATTTTCAAAATTGTGGCATCTAACTTCGCATGTAAAGGGTGTCATTTAGGTTAGGTTACAAACGAAAATTTTCATGTTACAAATAGGTACTAACTAATCTTTTCACTTGAGACTTTCATCATTATTCACAATAATATCAGAAGAACTGTTATAAATATTTCATAACCTTTAAATTTTCATCCCTTCTCATTATTAAAACGTCGCAAAAAACTACAGACGGAATATACTGCAATTCAATATTCACTCCCAGGACTGCAGTTTCCAGCTGAATGCTTTACAATTAGATTTTTTTTTTCAATTCATGTATACCAGTTCTATTTGGGAAAATTTGGATTTTTGCTAAATTGCGTATAAACAATGAGTTTCGCATAGCTCATGTTTAAATTAAATGATCCGAATATTTTTCTAGGAAATTTGACTAATCTCAATCTCTGCAAGGACTTTAATATCATCAGTAAGAAAAGAATGAACTATTGCTAGCATAAAATAGTATATTATTACATTAGGAGGAGAAGTGTCACTTTTCGTGGCGAGCTTGAGTTTATCCGACGAACGGAGTGAGGCGGATAATTGAAAGCGAGCCACGAAAAGTCACTTCTTCTCCGAATGAAATATGCTGTTTTATTTCCAAACGTTTTCAAATTCATGAAAATTGTACATTTAATGTAACTTTATCAAATAAAAATGACGTTTGAATTGGAAGTTTTTGTATTCTATGCATCTATGTTCATGGTAACCAAGTAATCTTTTTTCGTAGCAACACTTTACCTGCCGCCGGAGGGAAAAGTAAATATAAGTAAATATAAGAAATATAACTTTTCGATGGTCCTGTCAGTCGAGAACTGACGTTGTTATCGTACGTTTGGAAATAAACAATATTTATAGGAATAAAAATGATTAATGATGACAAAAACCCTACCCTTCAGGTCAGATACAGAACAAAGTCAGATATAGAACAAAATCTGAAAAATACGTCTTTCGGTTGTATTGATATTTCGATTGTCTCAGTAGTTCAAATATGTCATAAGCTCCAGCAATATTCCTCCCCAGCAGAAACATAGGACAAATTCTATAAATATGTAGCTATTTTTATATCCATTTGTTTTTGGATTACCTCCGTATTATTTTCCTTGGACTGAAAATATGCGATAATTGTGAGTACCTAGGGGAAGGTGGGGACCCTTCGTACGGTTTCAACATTTTATTTTTTTTATTTTTTGTTTTTTCATTAATCAATCACCTGACAGCTTGAATGTATAGTCTAACTATCTGAGATTCATATAAAAAAATTACAGATGATTTCATCTGATGTTTCAACCATAAATATGATTTAAAACTAAATTTGGAATATGTACGAACCTGCCCCAACAACGGGGCACCTACATACAGTCAGTATAAATACGTGATTTTCCTGGCCGTCGTCCTTTGTTTGTTTTATTACTTCTCACAACAGTCGGATAGGGTCGAATTGCCTCTAGTGTCAAAACTGTCTTCAAAGGAGCTACTATTATTCGATGGATTGGTGAATTATTCAAATGATCTAAATTAAACCTCTGTAGTTCGTCATAAGTTATCAATGGTGAGTTAATAGTTTGTTCTCGCTGAACGACGGAACCTCCAAGAAAGAAGTTAATGCAAAAATTGGCAATTAGAACACTAACACACTAAATCGTACCTAGTTGGGGCACATTCTTACGCGTCCAAATGTGCCCCATCTAGTTCTGTACGAAAGTACCCCACTTACTAAATAACAGCAAAATATATCCTCTTTCAATATTGATAGGAAAACGTCATAAATTTATTATTGAAAACGTATCTTAAGTATATTTTGCTAGTTACTGATAGAATTCTCTACAAGAAAACCTATCTTATCTACGGCAACAATAGACAAAAACATTGATCAAAAAATTACTTAGCGAGCGCGAAAACACGTTCGTGCCTGACACTTCGCTCTCACCAGTGCGAATGGCGCGATAGTTCGTTGACGTAAAGTTGGTAACTCCACTCAAGCACACATACAAAAGCAAGGCCGTACGTCGTGTCGTTCAAGTTTTATTTTGACTGTATGAATGTGCCCCGCGTACGAAGGGTAACGATCTTCCCCTATATTATGTACAGACATATAATGGTGGGTTTCACAAAGGTCTGTCAAATCTGAAATCAGTTGATCTCGAATCAAAATTTGAACATCGAATCAACACTGATCCGGTTTCACAAACAATATTCGTGCCGTCAAAAACAACGATGAACTGATTGAGGTATGAATTCGACAACACCGCGTATTTCGAGATTTCTCATTTCTCGAGCGTAACTGAGCTCATAGCCTCACATGCGTCACCGTAAGCTGACTGCACTGCTGACAAGTGACAAATTCGGCGGGCATTAAAATTAAATGAATATTGTTGTTGTATGAAGGTGAAATTCTTCAAGTAGAGAAAATTATGGACGAAAAATGCAGTTAAGGGAAGCATAAGACTTTTCCCTGACAAAATCGTAAGTTCAAAGCGTATTCTTGTGATATGTCCATAACCTACATTATTGTTATTGTATTATTTTTCTATTTCAGAAACAGAATGAAATGTGAGGAAGAGCATTACGAAAATATGTAGAATTATAAGGAATCCTGGAACTGCATTAACAACATACTGAATTATGCACCTCGTCACAGTAGAAGAAGTAATATCTATTATGATAAACGAACATATTTCCTGTATTATGGTTTGTTTACATTCACAGCACAATGTAGGAATTACTCACTAAGAAATGTGCTAAATGAAATGAAGGTAGTTGCATGGAAGAATTAATTTTCAGTTCTTAATAAATTTCATAGTTTTCAGATTTTGAGATTCGAATTGAAAAAACCAACTATTTTGATGGAACTGTCATGATTTTATCAAAAGGTGTATATTATCATAATACATGGACAAGTATTCAATATAGGTACATAATTCAATCCATTATTATTGATTTGCAAGAAATAATCGTAAGGGGCCAATGATACTGGATGGTATGGTTCAAGGCAGTGGCAATGATTTTCTCAGTTAATTAATGAAGCATGAAGCTTAATTTTTGTTGGATTTCAAGTATATCATTGTTTATAATTAAATTGCAATATGAAGAATTTAAATTGGATAATAAAGACATGTTTTACTACAGTATTGAATATTTACCAATTCGTTTTAAATTTTCTTCAAGTAAATTAATATTATGAGGCTTAATTTGTTTATTAAGGATTATTTCAATTCCACACATATTGAATAGAGAAATGCTAATCATAAAATACAGTTTGTTTATATTAGAATGATAATGATTCATCGGTCATTGTTTTGAATGAAGAACAACCTTGTGAAGGTCACAATACAGGTAACGTAATGTCAATTTATTTCTGGATCACATGGCTGAAATACATTTTGATAGACTATCTGATAAAAATCTAGTCATAATTGTATGCAATAGGAACTGTATTCAATGTTTTAGTGAAAATCAATAGGTAATAGTTTCTGTAGCACCCTTCATTGAAGATATTATGCACCGTTAATGATGTTTTTTTTTCTTGTACAGATTTTTTATAAATGATCGTAACATCAAGGTTGGTGTTGGAATGTTTTTTGGGTTGCAGCTATGATCTTTCATCTCTATGAATCCATAGGATTTAATCTCCCTCATTCAGCAACGGGCTCGAGCCTACGATGTTACGATCATTTATAAAGACTGTATAAGCGATGAGGTACGCGTACGCCACTTTCGAACTCGTGGAATTTTTCCCATAAAATTATCTTCTGATCTAGACTTCGATATAATTATTGGAAAATGAATAAACAACTGATTGCATAAAAAACATTTATAAAAATCGTAGCTCAAGTATAGAACAAGCTTTGATAAATATGTCTTTCGTATCATTCTAATACATCTGAATGCTTAGTGTCGAAAAAAATCTTTTTCTCGTAATAATACGATCAAAATGAAAATATGTACATCTATTTAATGTTGTTTTTGGGGACTCCTGTTTCCCGCTAAATGTTCAATTACTACGTAACATAAAGATTGTCGTTTCTCGATTCAGACACATGTTTTCCATTTTTGGATGGGGTAGACGAATTTCAAGAATTTATACTCATAATGAAGAGCTACCTCCATCCTTTTTTTTAAATTACATATGCTTCATTTGCAGAAGCATATAATATGATGATATCACAATTTCATTTGTATAAGGGTTTTCTGCCTAATTCAAAATGAAAATGAAACCAATACCTATACATCTGAACAATATAGAAATATGTGAATCATTTTTAGGGATCTGTCAATATGTCATATTGAATATAGGTGATATGAATCATATAAGTGATATATTACGAATTATTGTGAACTAAGTAGAAAAATGGAAGTATTAACATATACCAATGGGACTATGCTTTGATAAATATGTCTTTCGTATCATGAGGAAAATATTCTAATACATCTGAATGCTTATAGTGTCGAAAAAATCTTTTTCTCGTAATAATACGATCAAAATGAAAATATGTACATCTATTTAATGTTGTTTTTGGGGACCCCTGTTTCCCGCCAAATGTTCAATTACTACGTAAAATAAAGATTGTCGTTTCTCGATTCAGACACATGATTTCCATTCTTGGATGGGGTAGACGAATTTCAAGAATTTATACTCATAATGAAGAGCTCCATCCTCCATCCTTTTTTTAAATTACATATGCTTCATTTGCAGAAGCATATGATATGATGATATCACAATTTCATTTGAATAAGGGTTTTCTGGCTAATTCAAAATGAAAATGAAACCATCTGAAGAATATAGAAATATGTGAATCATTTTTAGGGATCTGTCAATACCCAGACAGCACCGGATATTCTAAGAATATGCCTAGAATATTCATTTTGGCATATTAGAATATTCTATGAATATGCGTATGGGAATTCCACAGATATTCGTAGAATATTCTGTGAAGGATATTCCAGGAATATTCCGAATATTCATAGAATGTTCCAAGAATATTCTTCAAGGAATATTACTGGAATATTCGGGAACTAATATTCTAGGCATATTCTCAATATTCCTGGAATATTCAAGGAATATTTTATACTGAATATTCCTCGAATATCACTAAAGTATATTCATAGAATATACCTAGAATATTTGGAATATTATAGAGATATTCTATGGATATCTTAAACTCGAACCATTTTCATATTCAGGGCATATACATATATGCATTCTTAGGTCCACTTAAACTTTGGTTAATTCAATGATTTCACTCAGTAAGCCAAAGTTCAACACATGAGTTCAAACTGAACCTAAACATTTGAGCCTAGTAGGCTTGAGTACTTTTCCGAAATATTGATTATAATCTATCCAGTGAATACGAAATGAAAAACATATTATCATATATTCATATTTATTGAAGGAAGCAAAAACAATTGAATGGAATATTTATCCGAATCAGCTAAGGTGGTGCTAAAGGACACGCAGAGACCCTGAAAAAAAAATATTTTTCAAGACATAACATAACACTGAATGGGATAGATTGACAACATTCATAACCTCCAAATAACGTATATGAAGAAAGAAATGTACAATAGGGAATCGAGGAACGAGGTCTCGTTCATAAATATATTATATATATATTTCGATTTCAAAATGGCCGTGAATAAAATTAATCAATCAATTCATCACGGACATATAGAATTCTTTCATCAAATTCACTTACCTCATATATAACACAAAAACAAATAATCCAGGCAATACTCAAACTCGATTCACTAAGAAATCTCTCAATATATCACTTGAAATAACACTCACAAAAGTTTCGATCTAAAGCTTCCAAGGAAACGATTAGAAATAGAAATGATAGAATGGTGTGGTTAACCTAAAATGTGGTTAACCGACGCCGTGGAATTTGACAGTCCACGAATGGTGACATTCGATTGGCTGTTGATGGCTGGATTTTATAGCGTTCATGGTCAAGTGTTTAGTGACATTTTACTGCGCACAAATTTTGTACAAAAAAACTTCAACTCGATGATAAAATTGGAATATGAATTTATATTCAACTTTCGTCATCGTACGTAAATCTGAAAATTAATGAGATAATTGAATTTATGGTTACAATTGAATACAAACAGTCGTCATCTGCTAATTGCTGTCCAAAAATAATTTGAAATTTCATTTCCAATGTATACCTTCACATATTTCATTAATATGCCGTACAGGATATTCCAGGCATATTATGAGCGGAATATTCCAGAAATATTACGTGAGGAATATTCCAGGGATGTAACATAAAGAATATTCAATTTTGGATATCCTATGAATATTCCAGAAATATTCTTTACCGAATATTCTTTTCGGTATATTCTCAGCATATTCTTTCAGGAATATGCCTGGAATATTCGCATGGAAATATTCTCGGAATATGCTGCATTGGATATAGATATTCTATGATATTCCATGAATATTCTACGAATATTTGGAATATACCTATTCCATTTTGCACATTCAGGGAATATTCTATGAATATCCGGTGCTGTCTGGGTATCTCATATTGAATATAGGTGATATGAATCATATAAGTGATATATTACGAATTATTGTGAACTAAGTAGAAAAATGGAAGTATGAACATATACCAATGGGACTATGTGTGTCATGTCATACAATACCAGTTATAGTTATATGAAGTTATAATGAAAAAGGGTTACAGTCCACTGCGACCTTATAAGGTCTATTGTGCCCCACACAATACTAATTTTCAAATCTCATATTCTTTATCACTTTACTTTCTGAAAAATATAATTCCATTCGTATTCGAGCATTTTCACCCCAGAATTCGGAGCTTCTAATTTAAAAATTTTTTTTACCAACGTTATATATAGGACCATTAATAAAGGGATTATTGTCAATTTCGAGGTCCAAAGTGGGGGGGGGGCAAGGCCCCCACGGCCCCCTCCCTGTATCCGCCAATGGTATTTTGTACCTACAGATACATATTTAATGATGTTTTTCGGGACTTAGTTTCTGGTATAAGCGCGATGAGGTACGCATACCTATAGCCAACGTTCCAACTCGCGGAATTTTTCGTATAACATGATCTGATCTCGACTTTCTGCCTGAAATTCGATATAATTAGTGAAAATGAATGAATAACTGATAAATAATGTCAAAAACCCTACCGTTACATTGGGCTCATATATATAAAAAACTTTAATACACATGTCATCCATATCGTAAAAAAATATTCTAATAGGAAGTCTGAATGCTCAATTATGTCGAGAACAGGCCCGCCGTAAGCGGGCGTGCAAGGCGTGCCCGGCACAAGGGCGGCACGTCCGGGGGGCGGCAAATCCAGTAAAATTAATTTTTTTTTTTGGAGGGGACAAACAACGTGGTAAGCGGGGTGGGGGAGAAAAAAAAGGGGGGAGCGGTTGTCCAACTCCAACTGCTTTAAAATTTTGCCATCTGCTTTGAAATATCTCCAACTCCGTTCAACATTGGGGGCGGCAAGGTCTCCCCATCCCCCTTAGAGAGACTTTTTCTCTGAAGGATCGGGAGGACAGGCGGCCAACATCGATAATTTCCGTATATCCACGGAATTCAGTGTATTCACTGCAGTGTTTCTTTCAGGTATATTTCCGGGAGGGGCACTGCCGCCCCCCGAAGTTCCGCAGGTGCCACCCCCCCCCCCCCGGCGAAATACTGAGAGCGCCTAGATCCAGTTATGGCGTAAAACTTCAAGATCGAAAAATTCACATAATCCGATAAATTGCTCTCCCGGAACTTCGAATTGCGCCCTCGGGAAAAATTTTCTGAAAATCGATTTAGAAAGTTCCTACGGCATCTCTGATTTTGTTGATATTCTACGAGAAAAATTTGCAGATGTTCTTTTTCCCAATATAACAACCAGGTAGTAGTAGTAGTAGTAGTAGTAGTAGTAGTAGTTGAATATTTTCAGTTCGTTTTTGCCAATTATTGTATGTCATAAAAAACCATCTGTTACCAGTACTACTTCCCACAAAGCTCATTCGCTGGCCTTAAACGTACAAAATTATAGATTTATTTGCTCGGTAGTAATTTGGTTTGCTATTCTAAATGAAATTAATGCCCTGAGTAAAATGATGCAGAGCCCCACCATGAATACCCAAATTTGCATGAATTTGTTGGAGACATTGATTGATAAGTTCAAACAATATAGTACGGCTGAACATTTTGAAATTGTGTTAGCAGAATCTTCCAAAGTGGCCCACGAACTCAATGTAGAAACAGATTTTCCACCAATCAATAAAATCAGACCAAGAAGAGAACCAACACAATTTCAATATGAACACAGTGATGAAGTTTTATCCGACCCAAAAACCAAATACCGAGTGGAGTTTTATTTTAGGATCAAACAATCAATTCCTTGAAAAATAGATTCGAAGAGTTGACAAAATTTTGCGACGTGTTTGGGTTTCTTAGCGACAACCTATTCGACTATTCCAATGTTGATTTGATGAAGTATTGTCAAGACTTGAATCTGAAGCTTAAAGATGATGCTACTAATGAATCAGACTTTGACGGTATTGAATGAAATTATTGTACTAAAATCGCATTTTGCAGAACACCAATCGAAGGATCCACAATCACTGTTACAATACATTTTTGGCAATGACTTAATTTCTACATTTCCGAATATAACAATAGCACTAAGAATACTACTAACATTGCCGGTTTCAGTTGCATCTGGAGAAAGATCTTTTTCAAAATTAAAAATTATCCCCAGGGAAGAGTTTTTCACACTAAATCTTCGAATGGAAACGATCAGGTCCCTCGCTAAAACTTGCCACTACCCCCCTCCGAATTGCTCTCTGGATACATACGCCCCTGATGTAGCGCCCTATTGGGGGCGGCATAACAGTATTTGCACGCGGGCGCTCAGACAGCTAGCGGCGGGCCTGGTCGAGAAAAATCTTTTTCGCGTAAAAATACGATCAAAATAAAAATATGTACATCTATTTAATGTAGTTTTTGGGGACTCCAGTTTCCCGCTAAATGTTAAATCACTACGTAACATAAATATCTTCCTTCTTTGTTGTTTCTCGATTCAGACACATCGACACATGTATTCCATTTTTGGATGAGGTGGACGAATTTCAGGAATTTGTACTCATAATGAAGGTGTTTCCACCACCCATAACTTCCGAAATAATTAATGCTGACATCGAATTCTGACGGAGATACTTCCTCGATGCATTGTCATACTGTGACCTTTTGTGGCTCAGTAGTTAGAGCACTGGACTAGTGATACGGAGGTCGTGGCTTCGAGTCCCGCCCGAGGATGGCTCTTTTTCTAGAATTCAGCCATAAATCAATTTTCTATTATTAATTTTGGAAAGTGATTTAAAAAGTGTATTACATAAAAAAAAATTAATGCTTTTTCCTGCTAGCGTTACTGTAGTGACAGTGTCTTTTTCTAATCTTAAGAACAAATTAGACTATAGAAATATCTATTCAGCAATCCGTGGTTTCAAACAGAGGCTCGAATTCTCAAAATATAATGCATATTCACTGGCTTTGTTGACTCCAGCCTACTTATAATTCAAAAGTGAATCGAGAAGCAGGAAAATGTATTGAATTTTTTCTCATATAATATTCATGTGAATAGTGACATATGATACATTTTTGAAATCAGCAAAAATTCTGTAGCAAGATGAGAATTTAATGCCCGCCGAATTTGTCACTTGTCACAGCAGTCAGTCTTACGATGACGCATATGAGGCTATGAGCTCAGTTACGCTCGAGAAATCTCGAAATAAGCGGCGTTGTCGAATTCAAACCTCAATCAGTTGATCGTTGTTTTTGATGGCACGAATTTTGTTTGTGAAACCGGAGCAGCGTTGATTCGAAGTTCAAATTTTGATTCGAGATCAACTGATTTCAGATTTGACAGACCGTTGTGAAACCCACCGTTATATGTCTGTACATAATATAGGTACTCACTATTATCGCATATTTTCAGTCCAAGGAAAATAATACGGAGGTCATCCAAAAACAAATGGATATAAAAATAACAACTTGTATAAAAATAGCTACCTACATATTTATTAGAATTTGTCCTATGTTTCTGCTGAGGAGTTTATGACATAATTGAACTATTGTTCATAAATAAATGTTTTTTCTTCGATATATAATACCTAATACTGAGGCAATCGAAATTTCAATACAACCGAAAGACATATTCTTCAGAGTTTGTTCTATATCTGACCTCAAGAGGTATAAGGGTAAGGTTTATGTCATCATCGATCATTTTTATTCCTATAAATATTTTTTTATGCTAGCAATAGTTCATTCTTTTCTTACTGATGATATTAAAGTCCTTGCAGACTTTGAGATTAGTCAAATTTCCTGGAAAAATATTCGGATCATTTAATTTAAACATGAGCTATGCGAAAATCATTGTTTATACGCAATTTAGAGAAAATCCAAATTTTCCCAAATAGAACGTACTGGTATACATGAATTGAAAAAAAAATCTAATAGTAAAGCATTCAGCTGGAAACTGCAGTCCTGGGAGTGAATATTGAATTGCAGTATATTCCGTCTGTAGTTTTTTGCGACGTTTTAATAATGAGAAGGGATCGAAATTTAAAGGTTATGAAATATTTATAACAGTTCTTCTGATATTGTTGTGAATAATGATGAAAGTTTCAAGTGAAAAGATCATATAGACAAAATTATAATGTTACACGAATGAAAGATTACCAGAATTAATGCAAACATCTACATTCACCTACATATTCAAATATATATCTGTCGAAAAGTTTGCAGTGCCGAAATAAGAGTTTGTAATATTTAACGACCCTCTTTCGAAAATTGAATCTTGATAATATGCTTTATGCTACCAGTAAAACTTCCATTTGAAACCAATATTGAAGAAGTTTTAAGATGGCGTGGCGATATTTTTACAATATATAATGGATTACATAAAGACTTTACTATAACTCACCACCCTATCTCATTAATCAAACCCTTCCATTTTCTTGAATTTCCCCAACTAGGTATATTATGTAAATGAATTTATTTTCAATTATGAAATCGATTCATTTTTAAATCAATGCTTATAATTTTTTTCATGAACTGATTTGTCAAAAGTAAACGTTATAATTGAATGATAAATTTCATTTTCCATTCGATATCTCGTGCAAGGTGACTATATAGAAGCTAGATACTTATTTCAATCAGAATTGATTCCAAATAAAAATGAAGATGATCTGTTGCGATAAGAATTTCTTTAATAGGTACTCTATACTCTACTTTTAGTTATCGTAAGAAACTATGAATTTTTTGCATCCTAAAATGTTCGGTAATAATGTCACTCCAGGAGATTCAATGAGCAGCACCTTGTCTTATTATTGAAAATGTTTTTAAAATGTTGAAATCTATGAAATGAACAAGTTGTGGGGAAGTGATCGGGTCATGAAAGAAACATGACATCGAAAAAGAAAGACCTTCTAAAAACGTTCCAACATTAAACAACATTTTTGGGATAGGTCTTGGAACTAGACATTAAATGCAAAAAATGATATATAAATTGAACAACAATGAGTATATCAGATTTGAATTGACCAAATGATTCTCAAACTTATATATGGCGAAATGAACCTATTTACAATCATATGTACAAAATGTTCGCATATGTACAAAATGTCCCGGAACTCAACGTTAGTCATATATATATATATATATATATATATATATATATATATATATATATATATATATATAAAAAAAAAAAAAAAAAAAAAAAAAAAAAAAAAAAAAAAAAAAAAAAAAAAAAAAAAAAAAAAAAAAAAAAAAAATATATATATATATATATATTGCATTTGCCTCATTGATAGTCTTTTTGAGAGACAATTCTTCTTCAAAATCGAAATTCTAGTAATGAAATTCATAGTCATACAATGGCATGTTCCTGTATAATTATTTTAATTTCATTTCTAAAATTGTTAATATTTTCACCCTATTGTTGTATTACATAACAATTGAAAGAAGTAACGTTTTTGAATTATGGTTAACAAACCATGTCTTATCGTGAATGTAATTACTCGAGATAATTACTGCGTTATGATATGACCTGGTCAGTAAAACAAAAACCTTCTGTAGAAGCAACAAATCAAAATGGTTTCACAAAAAAACATATGCTACCAATGTCGGCATGTTAGCTCATCAAGATGTGTTTGTTTCGAAATACACATGTTTTGAGGGTGAAATTCTCGTCCTTGCTCTTCTATAATTAATGTTTTGATGTTTATGTTGATGAAAACACCACATATCAAATGTTTTGCCTTTGAGATATTGTTTTACGGAAGTGATAACTTCACACGTTAAGATTAGCTATTACAGGAACCTTCCCCCCCCCCCCACCAAGCCTTCGCTGATTGACACAAAAAACTCATACTTGACCGTCTCTGTTCCCATGGTCAGCCAGTCCTCTCTGGCCATATAGAGATATCAAAATTACGCTTCCGTCAGCTGGAGCTAGGAAATTTCCTGTCAGTTGCTTGGAAGCCGCCGTAATGGACCATTCACACGAGGCCAGTAGCCGAGACAGTCCAGTACTAGTCTCGTGTAAATAGAGGAGATCCAGTTTGCTCAAGCTATTTTAACAAAATAGCACTGGCTTACTGGAGTATCCCATAATACATCTTTCTCGTTTCACCGAAAGATGTATATCCAGCTGATAAAGAAACAATGACTCATATTCTCTCCAGAGAAATTGAGCGGTATTCTCATGAGCTGAAAATTTTATGGTCGCCAGGACCACCTTGTTATACATATTTGAATCACATCGACGCCGATTGGCATTTACGTAATTGTTTCATTTGAAGGGCGTCTTATGAGATAATAATAGTCATATCTGTTGATGAATTAAAGAATAATTATGGGAGTTCCTATTCAGTTCGTTTGTATTCTTTAAGCAGCCTTCAGACGCTCGGCTCGAAAATCCAGATTAATGGAAATGTTCGGGATATAGCAAATCAACAAGATTCAACTCCTTAGTATACCCAAGGAGTCTGCCAGATATCAGTTTGTGAACAAATAGACTTTTCGAATCTTAACTTGGAATAGATATCTCGAAAAATTTTAAATTCCAATTTCTTTGAATAAAACTCTTATAATTTAGCTGAAGTGTGCTGAAATATATTGCTACAGGTTTAGTATACAGGGTGTCCGAGGAATAACTGTACATACTCATACCAGAGATAGAGTTGGACTAGCTGATTACGAATTGACCATAAAAAATTAATTTCTGGATATCCCTAGAAAGCTACTGGGTGATATTCCAGCTTCATGGAAATACTAAGACCATCATAAAATCCAAACTTCTTGACGGATATTATTGAAACTTGGGAGGTTATTGGCACATGCTGAGGTCGAGTCTGAAAGATATCAATTATTCAATTATTCCAGGGCCGGACTCATTAATCTTCATTCAAAGTGTTCAGGGTAAAAGAAACACTTTGTATTTCGAATTAAAAATAATTGCTTCGCTAAATTATGCTTCAATTTGTGATATCGCTTAAAGTTGTCACATCAACTATTATTTTTTAATGAATTTCTTAATTTGGATAAAGTTCGAAAATTTTAATTTATTTTCCCGAACAGGACTTAGTCATTTTGTGGAGGTCGAAAATAAATAATAAACTTTCTTTAAAAAGTCACTGAAGGTGAGGAAGACTATAATAATTTGTTGATATACTGGGTGGCCACCCCAGACACGGATCTCATTGCGATGGAGTTAATGAAGGTAAATTCAGAAAAAAAAAATTGGTGATGTGTATAGGTTATACATAAGCATATTTCAAAATTATTCGTATGTATACCGGTTGTTCGACAACAAAGATATAAGTAGACCAAAGTGACACTTCTTCCAATGTAAAAACCTCTAACTGAATTAGTAAATCGAGTAGTATGAGTAGTGATTTTTTCAATTTGTTAGTCTGTTTCTTTAAAGTTTACTTATTCAATATTAAATATTATGAAGTACTCTGAGAAAGAGGAGATATGATTTTCAGTTTGGCAGAATGTTACAAAATATCTTACTAAATTCAAAGATTCAAGCTCAAAAATGCACAGAAATAAAATTTCCTTCAAGATAAAATATGAATTCCTTCAACATACAATACCTATCCAAATAGGTGGATAGGTCGAGAATGACCTATTCCATGGCCTCCTCGATCTCCAGATTTCAACCCGCTAGACTATTTTGTATGGGGGAAAATTGAAGGATATGGTATATTCTGAAGAAATCCAATCAAGAGAACAGCTGATGAACAGAATTACCAACTGTTGCGATATTTCAAGAAATAATGGCGATATGATTCGCAAGGCTGTATCCAATTTGAACATTCGGCAAGAGAAATGTATACAAGCTAATGGTTTTCATTTCGAACCACTAAAATAACGTTGAATCAGCAATTCATTCGTTCCTATTTTCATTTTTATTAGGTACTCTTTACTGTATTTTAGTTTCTTTCATTTGTTATTGTTTAGTTATGGAATGTGCTTATTAAAGCTCTGAACTTTTTTGAAAATTTTTTACTAAAACCTTCGTTTTTTATATTCAAACATGTGATTCTCAGTTCTTTTCATGGTGAAAAATTCAATTTATCGAACTTTATCCATATCAAAAATTCATAATGAAATAATTGTTGACGTGACAACTTTAAGCGATATCACAAATTGAAGCATAATTTAGCTTCTTTCTAAAAAGCGAATCAATTATTTGTAATTCGAAATACAAAGTGTTTTTTTTTACCCTGAACACTTCAAATGAAGATTAATGAGTCCGGCCCTGGAATAATGGAATAATTGATATATTTCAGACTCGACCTTAGCATGTGCCAATAACCTCCCAAGTTTCAATAATATCCGTCAATAAGTTTGGATTTTATGATGGTTTTAGTATTTCCATGAAGCTGGAATATCACCCTGTAGCTTTCTAGGGAAATCCAGAAATTAATTTTTTAGAGTCAATTCGTAATCAGCTAGTCCAACTCTATCTCTGGTATGAGTATGTACAGTTATTCCCCGGACACCCTGTATACTTTCCTAATGGTCTAATGCTAATGTGTGAATGAATTAACCCGTCACAGTAGTAAAATGTGTCTCCTCACTCCTGAGTCTCTCCACGTTAAGGACAGTCACTCATATTTCAGATATAAGAAGAATAATTGAGCTCAGTCGTGTTTGACCATGTTCCTCTGAGTCTTGTATATCATAGTTCTTCGAATTGCTGATTGTTTTGCTTTGGGAAGAGCACCTTCGGTTATTTATATTTTAAAACTCCAGTTTACCATATTTTTTGTCCTTATTTCGATAATATCAGGAGTTTTTCCCCATGATGGAGTGTTTTAATGAATTTAATTGTCAATTGAGTTGATTGTTATCATGTTGAAGGAATGTATTTTTGTATGAATAATGCTCGAATAATTTCAGTTCATGCATAAATGAAATATTTAAAATGTCGATAATAAAATTAAACTATATCACTCATCACATGCTTGAATCTCATATTTTATATATTTTTTTTTTCGATCAATGGATCTATCTAGTGTCTTGACTCTAGATAGATGCTTAGTCTCGACTAAGAATTAGACGACAATAAGTTACAAATATACGATTTATGACAGACTGGATTGCATGTGATTGGTGTATGAGGTCTTTATATTTCCTAGCTGATTTTGTTGTGATTTATTTTTCTAGATTTTAATACAATTAAGATTCCTGTACAAAAGACAGAAATGTTTGGAACATATCAATGCTTTCCAAGATAATTGTGAATCCTGTCTTCAATTAACGCTGAAAGTTTAATCAACACCAGTGAGCTACTAGGAATATCAATAAAAAATTAGTATAAGTTTCTACGAACATATAATAGCCAATATATGCGAGTAGGATCTGTGTGCACGACTGTTAAATAATTCTTTTTGAAATAATTTTTAATTCTGCGAACAATTTTCTGTTCCAAATAATTGAAATGAGATTTAATAGAATTCTCTGCTCTAAAGAATTCGAGTTATTCATTATATTCTGTGGTTGTCAGGTTGGAATTTGCTAACCAAAAATCACAAGTGATTAATAGCTCATAAAACAGAAGTAATTTATGTATGTTATAATGCTTGATGAAACACATATCTCATGAACACCATATTCGTTAGTTGTAGACAAACATTTTTCAACATATTTCTCATGACTTACATGATTTACATCTTAACAGTGTTAACCCAAATTCAGTTTATCGTTTTTCTCAAAGGAATCACCAGGGACACAGCGTACTTCAATTTATGGCCACTGATAACGCACAAATATTGGGTAGGCTAGCTGAACATTCGACAATCCATCGAGCGCTTTCTGTGCTGGTCGACTAACTAGAGTACATATCGTACAATATTCCATGGAACTCATTGATGAAGGCTTTCACGGCCGGATTCCATTTCAAATTAAGAGTTTTCCGGGTTTTCTAGCCGTGGTCCAATTGAATTTTCACCTAACGTTTCGTCTTCAACTGCGGTAGGTATCTTCAGAAGTTTCCCGAACGATGTTGTAACATCTAAAAATGCCGAAAAGTTGTAGACGAAGCAATAGGTGAAATTCCTATTGGCCCACGGCCAGAAAACTCTCTCAATGCAACGATTATTAGATGTGTATGTTCCCATCAACTCCAATGCAATTCTGTCAAAATAATTATTCATCATAATGGTCACTCATGTAAATCTCAAATGTATGTTGAAAAATAGTCAAAAAAGAAATATGCAAGGGGAAGTGGATAGCTCACATAGAAGTACATATGTTAATTGAAGACTGGAAATATTTTGTGATTTTTTTAAAAGACAATATTTTCTTAGAGGAAGCTCTTCTTTATTGGTTCAGCTTTTGTTTAATATCTTCCCTCGTTTTATAATGAATAATATTTACTGAAGGATATCATCATGAATATTTAGATTCGAAGTTTGTTAATTATGGATATACTTAATAAAAAATTCAATAGCCAAAAGTTTTTGCACTGCTAATTGAAAACATGAGATGAACTGATTTTGATCAATATAAGATTCAAATTTGTATCGTCATTTCCACGTAAATTGAAATGTGGACCAAAATTTGAATGAGAATTATATGAAATAATAATCTGTCTGAATATTTCCTGAAGTACGAAGCAAAACTCCGTGCAGGGTAGGATATTTCAATGGTAAAATGGTAGTTTGAGTTACTTCTTAATGTGAGCATATGAACACCTTACAAAATAACACTGGCGGATCCAGACAGTTTTCAGGGGAAGCCATAAATAGATAGAAATTTTCTACCAACAATATAGGAGTTGAAAGACTTCAAATGAATTTTTTTTATTGGAAATATTAGGGATAGATTGAACTTATATAAATGGATTATTGTCAATTTCGATGTCCAAGAGGGGGAATGGGCATGGTACCCATGCCCCTTCCCTGTATCCGCCAGTGCAACATCATGCAAGTGACGTTTGTAGGGGTTTATGCTCAGCACGTGCCAAATGCTATAAAATTAAGATGTCTAGAATGATGGTATATGCACTGATTAGATTTTGTTTCGTCAAAATTGAGTATATTAGAAAAGTTTCGTTATTTCCACTTTCAGGTGGCGCTATTCACAAATTATGACTGATTTTTATTAATTAGTTGAATTTATTTTGGTGAACGTGTTGTGTTAATAGTCGCTAATTATGTGTATATTTTCTCGACATTCTGTATTATATTGGTTGAGGAAAGGTAGGCTTTCATTACAAAAAAATCTCATTCTGTGGTCATGCCATAATACATCAATCAAATCGATTAACGGAAATAAATCGAAATGACCTTGTAGACATTGCGGCGCCTACACGAAACATTTCTAATATTTTCTATTCGGTCGAATGTTCAATGCGCTCAAAAATTGACATGTGTATATACATTCACTTTTTTAAAGTATCCCGGTTGGCAATGATTTAGTTTTATCGCGTTCTTTTACTTGAATCTGACGCAGGTTGGCATTCGTGAAAATCGAATAATTCTGAGAGACGTTGCCAATGCTATTCTGTCCACTCTTTGATAATAATAATAATACAAGGAAGAGGATATCGTCCTAAGACTAGCATAATAATCAATAATGAAGAAATTGGACTAGCAGAGATCTAATTTCCAAAGCTCACCACTGGTGGAACCACCACAACATGGTAATGACAGACCGGTTTCTGGCTTATTAGCCTTCTTCAGTGCCACACAACCCTTATCGTGGTAGTATCCAACTGAAACGGAAGAACTTATATTATATCCTAGTAGGAACATCAATCTTTATTTCTTAAGGTTCTCAGTTACAACAAAGAACAAATGAAGTAGTGTTAAAGTTTTATGATTCATTCAAAGAAAAAATTCTTCAAGTTTATAGGGTTCCAGTTCAATTAAATGATCATGTATGTATATTTTGTATTTTTTTAAATTTTCCTCTGCCCGTACCTTAGCTGGCAATGCATTGTAGAATTTCAGGCATCTGTATTCCACTTGATTTTCAGTGCTTTTCAAGCGGTGTTTAGGATAGGTGTAATTCTTGTTTCTGAGATCAAAGAGATCTGACCCATTCCAAATCTGGCCCTCTTATTCCAAATTCAATGAGTTTATTGATCAGTTTATTTATCTCTACACAATCGAATGCTCTAGTTAAGTCTAGAAACAGACCTTACGCGAGCTTTCCATCCTCAAAAGTATTCAGAACTGTTTTTATGAAATCATATATAGCTGTCTGTATAGAGCGCCCTTTCAGATATCCATGTTGTCTTCCTGAGATTATATTATTCATTAACATAAATTCCATGAGTTGTCTGCAAAAAGCAATTTCATAAATTTTCAAGAACGTTGGCAGGATGCTTATTGGTCGGTAATTGTCAAAATCAGATGGGTCTCCTTGCTTGAGTATGGGCTTCACTACTGCTGTCGTTATTTTGTTTGGAAAAACACCATTTTTGAATGATTGGTTCAATATATATCTCAAGGGTTCTTGTATTTCATCTATTTTTTGCTTGATTAAGGTGTTTGAGACTTCATCCACTCCTTGTGTTTGTTTATTCTTCAAGCTGTTTACAATATCTCTTACTTGTTCATTTGTTATTTTTCTCAGATACATTGATTTCGTAACTTTGTTAATGTAACTCAGGATTCGTAGTACGACTACAGTTTCATACTTACTGGGGTATTTTAAGTTGTGCAAAAAGGTATTTTTAAATGTCCTCCGTAGGCTTCGTTTGGAAGTTTTTCTGCCGGGTTATTCAAGTAGGTACTCTTTTTCTCTAATGACCTATCACAAAGTAACGGACTATACCATACATTATTTTTCAGTGAAATTTCAACACTCGATTCTTAATTTCCGTAAAGGAAACTGGCATAACCGAATCTTCCAAACATGTTTATATATGTTTTCCAGTATTTACAGAGAAAAAAGTTTCTTCACCATTCGGCAGGTCTTTAGAATTATTGAATTCACATAATTCGAGAGTTAGCCGTCATGTCGCGCAGTCGAGGAATTAAATGCGCTCAATGTAATATTAAAATAGATAGATGTGATAATTCAATCAATTGCGAAATTTGCGATGGTAGTTATATCACTTGTGTGAAGTTGTCAATTGATAATTTCAATGAAATTCGAGAAAACACCTTAAGTAAATGGACTTGTGACATTTGCCAATAACCCAAAGTGACTGATACAAATGAAGACCAACTTCAGGAACTTCCAAGTGGAATACTCTTCACCAAAGAAGAATTGCTCACGATGAAGAGAGATATTGTAAGTGAAATATCTTCAGTTTTTCTACATGAAATCAATGTTTTGAAAACTTTAATATCAAAACAAAGTCAACAAATACAAGACCTCAATAAAAAGTTTGCGTTCTCACTAATCATGAAAAAATTATCGTAAATTCAATCACATATGGACGGACGAACCGCAAATCTTGGTGCCTCCTAAAAACATTGTTTTGAATGACAAATTAAATACTCAGATGCCGCCAAGTGTCCAGGGAAAAGAAAATATTTCATACAGCAGAATAACGAGTGCAGCACCACACCAACAGGTGGCGGATAATGCAAATGACAACCGACAACTCAAAGGAAAATCTCTGAATGTAAACAATCAACAAATTATTAATGTCAATTCAGGAGATAAAGAGGAGAATGAATTCAAAAAGGTTACTTATAGGAAAAGAACTTAGGAACTGCTGAAATTATAGTGAAGAGGAAAGCAAAAGTGGATTTTCAGGCGGTGATAGAAAAGTCTGGCTCTATGTATATAGAGTAAACAGAGTGGCTACTGAAAAACAAATACTGGACTACATAACAAAGGAATCAGGTTTTGATAAAAAAAATACCAGTGTTGAAGAAATTCCAGGCGAAACTGGCCAATTGAAAAGATTTCTCGTAACTTCTCCTCTCAGTAAAAAAGACATCAGGTATCAACCAGAATTTTGGCCAAAAAACGTTGGTATTAAAAGATTCAATTTTGAGAAAGATAAGAAGTTTCTTGATAGTAGGAGTGGAAATTTTCAAGAGAACCCTCAAGAGTTTTAAGTCATACTAGGAATACAAATAATGTGACTAAAACCAAACAAAAAACAGAAGAAAATGTAATTGTCAATCATCAAAATGTTCAGTCGTTGGAAAATGTGGTAGACCGAGTACAGTATTTTTTACAAGGTGAAAAAGGGTGCAAATTCTTTCTGGTGACAGAACATTGGAAAACACTGGAACAACTACAATTACTGAGTTTTGGGGATTTTGAATTGGCAGGACACTGGTGTAGAGGAGAAAATGAACATGGAGGGGCTGCAGTTCATGTTCTTCGAGATGTGGGGCATAAACACAGAAGTTATCTTAGTGTCTACTCCATAAAAGGTGAAATAGAATGTGCAGTGGCAGAGTGCGTACTCTACAATAGGAAATACATTATCATTTCGATTTACAGACCATGTAATGGAGATAGGGAAGTATTTTTGAATCATTTGGAAGGTTTGCTCCTCAATATTCAGAAAGAGAAGAAATACAGGGTCTTTCACGAGGAACCTCACCCATATTTATACGGGAAACTACTGAACGTATTTTCATGAAATTCAGCACTTATAAGTATTTCACGATGCTGATGAAATCTAAAATATTTTCAAGGCACCTCCGGTTTTTCCGGAAATGACGTCAACTTCCGTTTTTCAAATTAGAACACCATTTTTTTATTGCAGAAATAGATTCCTTAGAAAATTTCAAGTTATTTTGATGTAACATTTTTCAGTTTTGGTTGGAAAATTCTCTCTGAGCGGGAAAATTCGAAAAAAAAATCGAAAATAGAGCTCCGCTGAAACAAGAATAACTTGGAGGTTTTTGGATGAAAAATTTTCATTTTTGGGATTTTGCAAGATGTAAGATTGATGTATCCACTTTAGAAATCGAAATCGCGATTCATGATACAGGAGATGAAAAAATCGCTTTCAAAGTTAGGGATGACAAAATCGTGAAAAATCAATTTTTTCAAATTAGAACCCCATTTTTTTATGGCAGATATTGAATCTACGTTAAAAAATAATGTGAGTGTATGCATCACACCCTTGCCCTAAAGTGGATATTTTCTGAGTTATTCACAAAAAACTGTTTTTCGTTTTGAATTTTCAGCTATTTCTTTTCCCTTCACGCCAAAAAGATGAAATTTTCAGGAACTGTTACTTAAACCATGTTTTAGATTTTACTACCCTAATATGCAAGAGAAAAAAGTTACAGGTTGTTCCTAAATAGATGGCGAATTTGGATTCGAATTTGTATCGGAAACCTCGTTATTTCAACTAATCGGCCATCGGTTTTCTCTCCAGTGATGAATAAATAATTCCTTATGAACCATATGCAAAAACTTACCATGTTTTACATCCTTTTTTTTTAATGAGAGATATCATTAATTACATGCTACTGAATAAAGAGGAATTTGGCTGATGTAATTAATGATATCTATCATTGAAAAAAAAGAATGTAAAACATGGTTAGTTTTTGCATATGGTTCATAAGGAATTATTTATTTATCACTGGAGAGAAAACCGATGGCCGATTAGTTGAAATAAAGAGGTTTCCGATACAAATTCGAATCCAAATTCGCCATCTATTTAGGAACAACCTGTAACTTTTTTTCTCTTGCATATTAGGGTAGTAAAATCTAAAACATGGTTTAAGTAACAGTTCCTGAAAATTTCATCTTTTTGGCGTGAAGGGAAAAGAAATAGCTGAAAATTCAAGACGAAAAACAGTTTTTTGTGAATAACTCAGAAAATATCCACTTTAGGGCAAGGGTGTGATGCATATACTCACATTATTTTTTAACGTAGATTCAATATCTGCCATGAAAAAATGGGGTTCTGATTTGAAAAACTTGATTTTTCACGATTTTGTCATTCCTAACTTTGAAAGCGATTTTTTCACCCCCTGTATCATGAATCGCGATTTCGATTTTTAAAGTGGATACATCAATCTTACATCTTGAAAAATTCCAAAAATGAAAATTTTCCATCCAAAAACCTCGAAGTTATTCTTGTTTCAGCGGAGCTCTATTTTCTATTTTTTTTTCGAATTTTCCCGCTCAGGGAGAATTTTCCAACCAAAACTGAAAAATGTTACATCAAAATAACTTGAAATATTCTAAGGAATCTATTTCTGCAATAAAAAAATGGTGTTCTAATTTGAAAAACGGAAGTTGACGTCATTTCCGGAAAAACCGGAGGTGCTCATGCCTTGAAAATATTTTAGATTTCATCAGCATCGTGAAATACTTATAAGTGCTGAATTTCATGAAAATACGTTCAGTAGTTTCCCGTATAAATATGGGTGAGGTTCCTCGTGAAAGACCCTGTATATTATAATAGGAGGTGATTTTAACATTGAGCTCAAAGAGCAAAACAAATACAAAATTGAATTGATTTCTCTTCTTGATTCATTTTCATTAATAAAACATAAATTGTGAACTCTCCCAGCGTGAATGTGTTCAAGAAGGGTTGGATCTTCTCGGACAATTTAGTGTTTAACAGTTTAACGATCAATTTTGGTATATAAGTGGTGTGTGTTGTTGTCATTATATTGGTTTCGCTTACATATGGCAGTTAGATTCGTATGCTATGATTTTTGTTTTGCTGTATTTCAATTTAAATTTAATACTAATTCTTTTTTTTTACTTTTGTAGGTACCCATAGAAATTTTGTGTTCATTTTCATTATTGTATTCTGAGTCTTATAGGTTTCACCTCGACTCTTTTGTTTCAATAAATAAATAAATAAATAAATAAATAAATAAATATTTCTGATTATACTGGAATAACACATAATACGAAAAGCTGTATAGATGGTATATTTTCTAATTTAACTGGCCCTGTGAATGGCTGCACAATCTTTAATCATACTTATATCTGATCATAGTGCTCAGAAAAAATCTTTCAATGTTGAAACCAGAAAATGTATCACAACACAACAAAGCAAATGAGACTGTATTCTGATGAAGCCAAGCAGGATTTCTTAGGGGAGTTAGTTGATCAAGATTTGTTGACTGTTTACGCAGTTCAAGCTTGTGATGTGAATTAGCAGTGGGACTGTTTTTTTGGAATATTCTATAGAATATTTGATAAACACTTTCCCAAAAAAATATTATAGTAAAAAATCAGAAACCCAAAGAAATTTTCCATGGCGACCCAAAACTTTCACAGTGCAAGCAGAATCTAGATTTGTTGTTTGTTCTTAGTAATCATGATAATGGCTTTAAAAGTATGTACAATATTGAGAAAAGAAAATACGATCAAACATTAGTTCAATTCAAAAAAGAATATTACAATAAACAAATTATAGCTTCTGATAATAAAAAAAAACAATGTGGAATATTTGTAAGCAAATTCAATGGCAAAATTCTAGTGATGTGGAATGTAAAATACCGGGATCGCCTAAATACATTGCAGATACTTATAACGAGTTTTTAACAGCTCTGATTCCAAATTTGTTGCAACATACCAATACCTCTGACTTTGTATGTAATGTCAAGACTGACATTTCATTATATCTAAAACCATTCACTCCAGAAGAAATTTTGGAAATATCAAAAAAGTTGAAGAAAAAATTCAGAAGTGGCATAGATGAAATCCCGGTTGGCATTGTAAAGTTAGGCATTGATGGTGTTAATTCTGTTCTGTGCCATATTATAAATAATTCCCTGAGATTTGGTGTTTTTCCCAGTCAACTGAAATTGTCGATGATAATCCCGATTTTCAAATCAGGAGATCCAGAAAAATTAGAGAATTATAGACCAATTAGCCTCTTGAACAGTTTCTCAAAAGTTTTCGAGCTTGCTATAAGTACTCGTATTCTTTCATATTTTCACAATTGTAATCTATTTAGCACTTCGCAGCACGGATATCTGGGAGGAAGGTCAACTCAAACTGCAATTTTTCAATTCACAAATAACATCATAAAATTTTTAGAAGAGAATAAACTTGTTGCTGGAATATTTATAGATCTGTCGATGGCATTTGACGGTCTCAACTGGAAATACTTGATCAAAAAATTAGAGAAATATGGTATAGTGCATTGAGTTGGCTTTCATCCTATTTATCTGATCGCTGGCATAGTGTGTCAAGATAACGAAAGATAATAAAACTCAGTTTCCAGGTTGGTTACAAAGTGAATCAGGTGTCCCTCAAGGAAGTGTTCTGGGGGCATTACTTTTTTTAATTATAATAAATGATATAAACGAGGTCACCAATGAGATAGAAGACTCAGAAAAAACTAATTTCGCAGACGACACTAACCTTTTAACTGCGGGAAATAATATAAGTTGCTTAAGAGGGGCCTATACCGTTCTGACGTTCAGTTCAAAACGCGATTCGGGATTTCTCACGATAGAGACCACCGATTTATATGGGGTTTTCACTGTTATTCAATTTGAAGAGTTCTTCAAGTCGGAAAGTTCATAATTTTTTTTTTCGTCGAGTGAAAAAAAAAATAATTTTTTTTTCCCTTCTTAGTGACTCTATATGCATAATTCTAACTTTCCGACCTAGATTATTTTTTTTTATGAATTACCACAAAAAATTTAACACAAAAAGTTTTATCCAATCGCTCAAAAACCGATTTCAGTAAAATTAAAATCAAACTATCGCAAAGTGCTGCCACCTAATCGACGAACTTAGCTATTTCCATCTTCTAGTGATCGTTCCATCTATCTGGCAATATATAAATACTGCACATTTTAGGATGCACTTTGGGGTCTCCGTGAATCCCAGAGGCGAATATTTATTGTTTTATTGCAAGGCGTCTGGTATCAGTGAAAAGTAAAAGTGTGAAAACATGTGCTATATTATTTCTGTTGGACCAGCAAGCCGAAAGCAAATTGGTTCCGTTTTTAGATCTTGCGACGAGAGACGGGATTCGTGAATTTTCACTTGATTTCTTTTTTCTTGTGATTGGGAGTGTTGTGTTATTTTTTCAATCACTCTGGAGATGAGTAGGAAATTTGATGATAAACGCAAAAATTTTTGCGCACATCGCCGTCGTAGAAAATTAGCTCAACGGAAGAGATTCCAAAAGTAAGCGGGTAATTATTCGACTTTAGTTTCAGTTTTCATGGAAAGTTTCAGTTTCAGTATAATAGACAAAGAAGAAAGCTTTCAGCAGGATGAAAAGGATGATACTTCATCACAAAGGATTGCTGATGATTTGGCTTGTAATTTAAAACAAGAAACGGTTTCAACTACATTAACTTGCGGGTGAGAAATTTTGTTATAACTGGAAAGGTGCTGTTCCATTGCGCGAACCTAACTCGCGCAACGGTTTCGCGAAATAAAATTCGCGATGTGGATACCGCTTTCGCGCCAAAAATTTTGTTAAATTTCTGGCGCGAAAGCGGTATCCACATCGCGAAATTTGTTGTGCGAGTCAGTTTCGCGCAATGGAACAGCACCTGAATGTCCAAGTCGAATTACCAAATATCTTATACATATTACTTATTATTTTCACTTTGTCTCATCCGAAACAGTTTGTTTTCTATAAGCATATTTTTAGATATTGATCGGGAAAACCTATTATTGTGGAAGGAAGGAGATTGGTGGATGTCCGTTTTTTGTTCAAACAAATTGCTGATTTGTGCAAGCACTTTGACTGCTCATTTTCTGATATGGACTTGATACAGGAAATTAGGAAAGGTTTGAGTTCCCAATTTGTATTCCAATGCCGGATGTGTAACATTCAGAAGAAATTGAACACTATAAATGGGAGTGAAGGTATTACGAATAACATAAATACGAGTATATATAGAAAATGATGATATGGGATCATCAGCTGAGAAGGCAGCTACCTATATAATTGAAAGAAATAAGACACAAATAATTTGCCATTATAAATAATGACAAATGAAATGTGAATACGAACTAGGTCTCCGATACTGTTCACCCTACCAGACCGAATGGTCTAACGTCAACTGAGAATCGCACCGACTGCAGTTTCGTCCTATTTAGGACTCATCAGGGTGGAATATCCCAAAGTCGACGCTGGATGGAAAATCTTTTCGTCAAGATATGATACAATAAATATAATTATATATTTTTTCATATTTTTTTTTATAACGCCATTTAAAAACTTATGTTCATCAATGTTCATTCAAAAGAAGTTCTGTAAAATAATCCTGGTAATAAATATAATTGTCTGATTTTGATTTTATTCATTCATCTCAAAAATCCAAATCAATCAATTAGTGTTGTTCCTAACAATTGAATTTGTTATGCATGTGATGTTTATCTTCTAGAATTTCATACAATACTTCCTCCTTCTTGAATAACCTAATCGTTTCAATTTTATAAAATAATGATATTTTCTGATCCATGATCTGATTTCATGAAAAAACTCATTAAATTTCAAAAACTTTCCGAAATTCTTGATATTATAGTCACTAACATCAAAAAAAGCTTTTTCAAATGACTTACATATATCAAAAAATATATTACTATAATACAGGAATCAGTCTAACTTGAATGGATGTCTCCAGTTCGAGTGCCTATTAGACGTTTCTGGAGAACTGGACATATTTGAAATCTGAGAATTGAGATTATCATATTGTTCGAAATTTTCTGAGCTCTGAGCCTGAGCGCTCTTGGTTATACAACAAGTGAAAATAGATTTGTTAAAATTTTTTTTTTCCTCTGTTAAGTATTCAATTCTGAGTAAGTACATTTTTGTTAAAACCATAGTTTTCAAAATACCGAGAAAAAACCGGAATAAAAATCAAATACTCAAATACTCGTAGTCAGTATAATGTTCATTTTTCTTATTCTCAACATCCTGAGCGTAAATAGTCCTCAATCCTCATAACATCAAAGTAGAAGAATGTGAAAGGCCATGCATCTTGTGAATTTCAGAAAAATCATCACAGGGTGGTTCAAATTTTGTGTCGAAAACCATGATCGAAAATTGGCCATAACTTAAATTTTTCAAATTAGAACCTAATTTTTTATGATTGCGTTGGATTCTGCAAAGAAAAATAATAATTTTACTCCAATAAAAAAAATGAAAAACTAAGAGAACTATCATCATTTTTTTTTTTGCACAATCGTTAATCAAAACGCAATAATAAAAAATTAGGTACTTATTTGAAAAAAGATTGTCGATATTTTGTTCTCTGAAGAAAAGTTTCATATATACCTATCTATATTGCTTGTAACTAACAATGTAAATATGTATATACAATTCCGCTGATAGAGCATTTCATACAATAAACGAATTTAAATTCATAAAAAATTTAGTTTAGGTTTTGAATCTCAATCACTTTTTTTTACTGTAGGTTCATATGTGGATGATTTTTTCCGAATCTAACTTACAACCAAAACAGAAATTCGCAATAAATTCGTACAACCAAGAAGGTGTTTTGTTCCTTCACATCTGCCAACACAGGTAACATCCTGTCTGTTGTACTTCCTTCAGCTAAAATCAATATTATAGACCGCAACCTTGAAAGTGGGAATACCCTCTGTTGTTTGTAGGTTGTAGGGAATCCCCAACTATTTTATTTCCATCTAGTAAAACGTCTACCTCCTTTGAATTTACAGTGTTGTCAGCAGTTTCATAAATAATTCCATTTCATTCGTGAATATCCGATGGCATTCGACAAATTCCGGCGTCCGCTTGGTAGAGGCTGTACGTAACAGAAATCTCGCATGTGGAAGAAAAGGGCGGTAAATACGAGGAATGTCTGAGATATCTTCGGACGTACTGAAAATCGACGATTTCTTAGGGGTGGTGAGGGGTGAGAGGTAGGTAGACTTTGACGTACGCTAAGAAAGCTGGGCACTATAAACCCCTCTTAAGGGAGAATTGTAGTCGACTATACAGCTGTGTCGAAAACTGGTTCTTACAAAATGATTTTATTATAAACAAGAGCAAAACAAATGTGATCATATTTCGAGCTAGTACTTCCAGAGAAAAACCATCCGAAATAAATATTAGCAATCAGTTAGTTAAGACTGTGGAGGATGCCAGGTTTCTGGGAGTTATAGTTGATGAGTTGCTTAAGTGGACTACACATATTGATGACTTGTTGAAGAAACTCAATAAAGTTTGCTATGCATTCAGAATAGTGAGTAGATATGTAAGTGAAAATATTAAGAAGATATTGTATTATGCTAACTATGAGTCTTTAATGAGATATGGCATCATTTTCTGGGGAATAAGCTCAACTGTGCAATCAATATTTATCAATCAGAAACGAATTGTAAGAATTTTTCTGAATATGGGATTCAGGGCGATTCTTGTAGAGGGAAATTCAAAGCACTGGGTGTGCTCACGGTTTATGGTTTGTACCTGCACGAGTGCCTCTTGTACCTGCATAGAAATAAAATAGAGTTTCTGAGAAATAATACCAATTTCACTTATAATACAAGAACAGCCAATATAACTTTTCCTTCACATAGGTTATCTCTTGCAGAAAGAATTCCATCTTATATGTGTATCAAAATATTCAATAAATTGCCTCATAGTCTGAAAATAATAGATAATTATAGAACATTCGAAGCGAAAACCGAAAGATTACTCATCAATATGGAACCTTATAATTTAAATGATTATTTCTTGTAATTGATGTAATTGCATTTTTTATGACACTATTTCATTTTATGTTTTTTTGTACGAAAATTTAATTTGAAATAATAGTTATTTAATCAACGAGTTTATTAATGACAGCGATTAATGGTCGAAATATTTTAACGCGTGAGCGGAGCGAGCGCGTTAATGTTTGAGACCATTAATCGCTAGATTAATAAACGAGTTGATTACAAGATTTTTCCGTCGACCTCATCATGAATTGAAAATAAACTCTGGATTCAAAAAGATTTTTATTTTGCGTAATAGACAATTTTGACATAATGTAAATTTCTGTGTTCATTTCTATATATTAATATTTATGCTCCCTATAGTAGTTTTCGAAAAATTCATGGATGGATTATCGGACATGTTGTGAAATTCTGAATAGTTTACATTTTTTTATGAGAATAAGTTGGATTAACGATTCAATTGAGTTTTATTTTTACCTTAGACATCAACAAAATACATACTATTAGGAGCATTCGACATGAACTCTTCCACATGTTCTTTTTCGATTTTTCGATCAACAGTTTGTTTTATCTGCTTTTATCAAATATCAATTTTGTCTTCAGCATCGAATACTTTGACCATAAATTTGCCCCTTTTCTGCAATACACGTAAAGTATGCCAACAAAACCGTTACCGAAAATTTCAGAACGTTCTTCCTCCTTGCACCAAGATCGAAATTCCTCATAGGTTTTCTCATAAATGTCGGCTCTTTCCAGGTAGCATATACTTGAAGTTGCTGCTTCAGCAGTTTTTCCCACATCTAGCGGTGTCGAAGGGATATTTTCTTCGATATTCATTATGTAAAATAGCGTAGCTGGTAAAATCCTTAGACCATAGAAAGAGGAGACAAAGCATCTCATTCATAAATTCGGGAATTGATGAAGCCAAAAGTCAGAATTCAATGAGTGGGACGAAGATAGCAATATCATTTTACATTTATGTGGCAACATTGCAGAATCTAACTTTGAAAAATCCAGTGGCGTGGAGTTATTGATTTTGAAGAATGGAAATAAAATAACGAGTTAATAATCTTTTTATGGCGAATTCTTTTAATATTGGTACGAGGGCGGTTTATAGAAATGTGAAATTATTTTGTACTATAAATATATTTGAAGATTCGTAATTGATTAATGAATTATTGAACATATTAAAATGCGTAGCTTTTTTATATTACTTGGAATTAGTGAAAATAAGTATGAAAAATTATAGAAAAACAATTGATTCTTTAGGAAGTCAATTAAGGTATATAAAATAAACTGAACGATTCATTAAATGCTGAAACTGACCACAAAAATGTGTAAATTCATGTGAAGGAATCAGATTTTCCTCTTCACGAGATTTTATAATAAATTGAGGTATTTTATCACGTTATTACAAATATGATAAGTAATGGCTGCAAAAAGCATCAAACCGAGTCATCAATATTTGAGATGAAAATCTACGGGGCGGCGAATTGCCGAGCGTACATTATTTGCCTATGAACGGCGTTCAGTATGAAAAAAGCAACAATAATTCATGCCTTCTTTATTTATTCAAAAAATTTTGCATAATTCCTTGAAGAAAGTGAACCTCATTTATTCATCCACTATCCACATCATGAAGAAGAACATGTAATCATGAAACCATAAGTAAACCATAGTAAATCTACTGAATGCGATATTAAAATATACATTGATATTGAAAACAGGCCCATTGGTTGTTAACTGCTCCTCCCAAAGCCCTATATACATTCGATAGTCATAGTTCTATTTGGAAGGCAGAATCCAAGTTGGTACCAATATTATTAACATATCCTGAGAATCTTGTACCAGTACCAGGGATATGAAACTTCTTCTTGTCTTTGGACCAGAGCAGTCAATGCTTCTTTCATGATACCTGGACTTCCATCCACAGATCTATACTTTGAGATAGTTTCTAAAAGGGGAGGGTTGTTGATGAATGTTTTTCTCACAGAATTGTATTCTTGGGGAGAAAGAGGCCAATGTTAATGCAAAGGCTTTCAATGATGGGTTGTACGTTGTACTCCTGCTTGCTTGGATCTTTTAACATTCTTTGAAATGAATCTCTTGCAACTCCTGAATTAATGAATGCCTGAAAAGAAGAGAAGATTTTTTTATATGATCATGACTTAGTTGTCAGAGTTAATGGAATTTAAGAAATTTGAGATGAAATATTCACCTTATTCTTCTAATTTTAGAAGAAAATGGTGCCTCAGTGAATCGGGAACATGAATCTCATTTCTCCACTGGCTCAATTTTTTCAACCCTACAAAACAGATTACACCAGATATAATTAATCACTAATGCAACAAAAATTATAACCATTCCACCTGCCGGCAGGAGAACAGGTACTGGGAAGAGACTTATCAATTTATCGAATTTATCATATGTGAGATGCTTTTATCTGATCCATCCCTCTGTTGAGTTTCCAGAGTACCGGCACAATGACGATTTTTTTGGTGAAATGGCTAATATTTGATTTCAATATTTTGGTTCTTTCTCTGGAAATTCCCAGAAACTTACCTTAAGGACGAAAGTTCGAAGATTGGTTTGGCAAGAAGGGGATTGGCATCATTTTTGAGATATCTGGTACCATTCACTCGAATAACGAAATCTTTCAGCTCAAAGTGTTCGGAACATACAAACAGTTTCTGAGAAAGATCATCAAGTAATATTCAGGATTGAGAACTAGATGTTCCTCTTCTCAATATCACAATGTAATCTGGAAAGTGAAATCCTAAAAATCTACGCCTCTGATACTAAGTATGAAAAGATTAGAACATACCTGTGCAAATTCAAGTTAGGATTCAAATAGTCCAATTTACCACACACAAGACACTTACGAACCATTTTCTTATCGTATTTAGCAGGAGATATTCAAAAATGAATCCAAATAACGCTTTTAACATACAATGAAGCTCAAAATCTTGTTGACAACACTGTTCGAATTGTCAGAAATTTCATAGAATAAAGATGGCGGCACGTAATTAATGAATGAACTGGACATAGATTCAAAAAACCGTATTGCCAAACGTTTTTATACATTAATCTGGAGCAAAAAGATCGATCCGTTTCGCGAACATTTACTTATACTTAAGTATATGTAATGTGAAGAATGCACAATAGTTGAAGAAACCAATACTCGTTTCTGGCATTCACGCACAAATGAGTAAATGAATTTCAATCTAAGAAACTTTTCATTTTGATTGAGAGTTTATTTATTAGAAAATTCAACGAACGTCACAACGTTGAAAAAATTTCTACTACATTTTGATTCCGTAGTATTACAATCACCCAGTTCAGTTCTGATGATTTTGAAACTTGGCTTCACTATTTATTATTGAAAGGTGTGTCTCCTCTTTCTATGGTCTAAGGTAAAATCCGATTCTGATCGAAAGCGAATAATTAAATTTGACAACTCGATTGTGCTCCGACATAGATGCATCTATGCTCCGACTGAATATTTTATGTTCGGTTGCCATGATAATCATACATTAACTCTACCTAAAGGTGGTACACTAATGGTGGGTTTCACAAAGATCGTTGATTGAGTGATTCACAGAGTACCTTGACGTTTTTGTCAAATCGACCAATAGAATTTCAAATTTACGGATTTTTATCACAGAATCGCTCGATTAAGCATTTGATCACCCGATCAACTTTTGTGAAACCTGGCTTAAATGTACCACCAATTTCGACCCTCTTCCGCGGCGGTGGTACAATTGGTGTACCACCTATTTCAAATACGCCGAACAGAAATCTACATCGATACAGAAGATTGGCCTGACTTGCAGAGACCCTGTTAAGGCAAAAATACGGGAAAAATTTCGAAAAATTTATTGTTAATCGGCCGTTTATGTATTTTGGTTGAGCTTTTGTCAAATTTTTTGAAATTGGGAATACTTAAATTTTTTTCTGTTCCACTTGGGTTTTATTTCTGATGATATATTTGCCGCTCAAAGAGTTAATAGGGGCTATTAACGATCAATTTTTCGACCGAAATCGATCGAGAAAGTGCATCATGCGACACCTCATTTCAAACCTATTGAAACACTGATTTCAAAAATGTTTAACACTTTGGTTACTGTTGAAGTTTAAAATTTATTTAGTTTTCAGTACACCCTTATAGTTGTTACTTGTAATTCATTACATTAAATGATTAAATTCAGTTACCAACATTTACAATGTAGAAAAGATTTATTTGAAGACAAAACACTTCCAACCCTCCAATGAAAAAACCTACCGTCAAGCCAACAGAATTCATTGAATTCTTGCAAGGTAAGATTAAAACTCTCCAATAACTCAGACTCCGTTAATTTTTGAACCAAAGTGTTATACATTTTTGAAATCAGTGTTTCAATTGGTTTCAAATGAGGTGTCGCATGATGCACTTTCTCATTTGAAAAAATCGAAGGGGTAACACTCCCATGAAGAGGGATTATGTCAGGCTCGAAACTTTTATGTCATAACATACTACGTTTAATATGAAAATTGACCTGTTCGAGCTTTTTTCGTAAGATATAAAAATAGAGTAGTTAATATCCAGATAGCACACACACGTGCCATGGATGTTCATAGAAGCTATCGCCAGAATGTTCATATATTCATAGAACATCCTCACAAGAGACCTCACACATTCTGAGAACGTCCAATGAACTATTAAATGAGAGAGGAACTCTGATTCTATACAGGTTCTATGAACGTTCTCCCGAATACTCTAGAACCTTCCTGGAACGTTCTTGAGAATATTTCAGGAATGTTCTTGAGAATATTTCAGGGACATTTCTGACAATATTCCAGGAATGTTTCGAAAAATCTCCTATTAATATTACTCCGAATATCCCATGAAGATTCCCACTGCTTGAAATATTCCCAGAATATACATTGTACTTTTATTCTGAGGATATTTGGATAAATTTATAAATTCATTGGTATGATTAATTCCTACAGCGCACACAGCAGGAATTAAGAATACCAATGAGTTAATAAATTCATCCAAATACCCTCAGAATGAAAGTACAATGTATTATACTGTGGGAAAATTTCTAGGAGTGGGAACCTTCATAGAATCACACCAAACTCTGAAAAACTAAAAAAATTGTGCTCAATGATGAATTAACGGTATTAAGTTCTGTTTAGAATTAATGCTTTGTAAATGCAGATAAACTTTAAGATTTCATAAACACTTCATAATAAAATGAATTATTCAAGTCAACAGTTTTATTTTGAGAAGACATGAGCTCGAAGTTAAAAAAAATATATAAATTCTTGCTTTATAAAAAAAATAAATTTGCTGGAGTACTTTCTCTAACCAGCCAACCAGCCTCTTGGTTACAACATCACAGATTCTGAAAGAGAAGAGAAACTGATATATTAATAGGTCACCTTGAAAAATTCAATGGTTTTCAGTGTAAACCCAAATCAGAATGAAATACTATATTTGAGACAGTTGAACAATGAAAAAAATTGCTTCATGGTATGAATTATATGAAGTACAACTAATATTCTTACCTTCACTAGATTAGATTCAAAGCCTCTGTTACGGATAAATCCAAATTTCCTTATTCAGGCTGTTTTAAAAGTGGACTATATATTATTTTGATGACTTATTTGGGCTTCTCCGCCACATACGATTGTGAATAAAAGATAAAAGGATCTTAGAACAACAACGCGAACCAGAATTGAACAATCTGAGAGGAACTACGAAAGAAATAAAGAGGGAAGCTCAAAAAAAGGAAGAAGGACTCACCGTGGTTTCCTTGCCTGTTCTGCACACCAATTTCTAAACTTTCGGTGTCTCCAACTTCACTGTCTCCTTCACTTCTAACTAGCGATGAGTCTTTTTTCTCTCAGCTATTCACCAATTTACAAACTAGAGTAAACAAATAATGCTTATCCGAAAATGCGAATTCTTTATAACCCCTTTTAAATTGCGGTAAGACCGAGAACGTACACCGTCGATGCGGAAAACCATGATGGAAAAATCTGGAGGGGATGGGAACGTGATAGGAATTAAGAAGGGATTTCAACATGTGAAAAATCCTCTCAAATCATCATTTCACATCAATCTACCGGGTCTGTCCGAAAATGCACTAACCGCATGAATAAAGAAATTTGGATTTCGACTCAATATTGAACATACCCCCCACCCAAAATAATTATTTTGTAAAGGAAAAAGAATATTTTAATTCTTAGAGGTCATCCTTAGCAAGGATTAAAATAAAAAAAATGATGGCAAGAGCCAAGATCCCGACATCCGAAAAATTTATGGAAAAGGATTAAATTCAAAATCACCCAATACTGAGGACAAAAACTAACTTCAATGAGGGATTATGTCTCAACCCTTTTCCTAAAACCATAAACTAATTATAAAAAAAAAATATTTTTACATATTTGCTGGGAGTAAAATAACCTTATTAGTCGGTCTGGTTACCGTACCTTTACTAGAACGAATTTTCAAGACTCGTGGAACGTTATCTCTACCCAAAATCAGCTCCTGAATGATACCTATTGGCCATTCAGCCGGTGGACGACCAGGCTCGAACCAAAGCACAACATCGCCCACTTTCAACGGAGGAGATGGGGCTGTCCATTTTTTGCGCTTAAGATTTTCCGCGACGCACTCTGAACTCCATCGTTTCCAAAATCCCTGAACGATCCGCTGCGTAAGTTGCCATCTATCCAAAAGGTTCATCGGCACCTACGTTAAATCTACTTCTGAGCGAGACAGAAGTTCCGTACCAATTAAAAAATGCCCTGGAGTGAGCGTTTGAATATCATTAGGTGAACTAGAAAGCACCCCGAGAGGGCGTGAATTTAAAATTGTTCAACGCGAGTACAAACCGTCTGAAATTCTTCCAGCGTGAGAATCTGAGAACCAATTAGTCTCTTTAGATGATGCTTCACCGATTTTATTCCGGCCTCCCATATGCCACCGAAGTTCGGAGCGTAAGGTGGGTTGAAGACCCATCGTATTGCTCTAGGCGCTAAATGATTTTTTATTTCCTCATTTCCTGACTGAAGAAACTGCGTCAGCTCTGAAATCTCTCGTGCCGCGCCACGGAAGTTTCGTCCCTGGTCAGAATACATACATGAAGGAATACCCCTACGAGCGATAAATCGGTCAAATGCAGCTAAAAAGGCGGCCGTGGACAAACTGACTACCACCTCAACGTGAGCTGCGCGCGTAGCGAAGCAAACAAATAAAACTATGTATGTTTTTTCTGTTTTAGCATTTCTTCTGGTGGTATATTTCGTAAGAAAAGGACCACCCACATCCACCCCACATTGCGTAAAACATCTTGAAGGTGTAACTCGCGATGGGGGAAGATCAGCCATTGGGGGTTGTAACGGAGCAGCTTGAAACTTATAACATGGCAAGCAGTAAAAAATCCTATTTCGAATGAGACTCCTCGCCGAAGGAATGTAATATTCTCTCTGTAGGAGAGACTGAACCAACTTTGGACCGGAAAAAAGATGATAATGATCGCATAATAGTCGAGCCAAATGAGGGTCCCGAGGAACAAAGTACGGATGCCTCGTGTGATAGGGAAGAGTAGCTCTATCCAACCTGCCCCCCACCAGCAAAAAACCCGAGGGATCCAAAAACGGGGAGAGTGCACGTAATTTCGGTGCACATAATTTTCCCGCCTTCAAAAAAGCAATTTCGGCGCCCAAGTAATAATCCTGAGTGATATAAATGAAAAACTTCAAACTATTTTGATACTCTGATGCCGAAATACTTCCCGTCATTTCAGAAGAGGAATGTGACTTGGAAACTCTAGTTTTCAACCTATTCAAGAACCGATATACATAAGAAAACACTCTCTGTGCGCGTAATAACGAAGAAAAACGTTCCAAAAGGGTTAACATATAATTTTTCTCGACTGTGGTCACATACGAAACTGGAGGTATGACCTTCGTTTCAGGGAGATCATGATCTGTAATAGTGGTCCCTTTAGGCCACGAACTAACCGGAGTTAACAGAAAAGGTGGTCCGGTCCACCAAGTATGGTTATTCAAAAACTGAGATGGTGTTAGTCCACGACTAGCAGAGTCAGCGGCATTGAGTTCTCCGGGAATGTGCTTCCAAACGGCATTAGGGCATGCTTCGGAAATTTGTACAACTCTATTCGACACGAATGTTTTCAACTTATAAGGAGGAGTTTTAATCCACGCGAGGGTGGTCGTTGAATCCGAAAAACAAATTATTTCTGAATTTGGAAGAGTCAGAGAGAGTGGGTGTAGCAGACGAATAAGCTTAGCAAGTAAGACAGCGGATCCCAACTCGAGACGATTTATCGTCCAACACTTGAGAGGAGCAACTTTAGTTTTCGATCGGAGCAAATTGCAAACAATGCCGTGCTCAGTCTCCACACGCAGGTATACAACTGCCGCCATACCTAATATACTCGCATCGCAAAAACCGATGATTTGTACCTTAGACGGGGTACTCGGAACTACGCACCTAGGAATAGAAATATTTTCTAACAGCTTGAACTCCCTCTCGAGAGGGTTCCATAGCTCAAGTACATCAGAAGGCAATAGTTCATCCCAATCCGTCTTAATCAGCCAAAGTCTTTGAAGAATCACCTTCATAGCGAAGGTTACCGGAGATAAATACCCGTTGTAATCATACACCCGAGCAACACGGGATAAAATGCCGCGTTTAGTAAGAGTTGTCGGGGTGTCATCCACCTTGAAGTGAAATTTATCTTGTATAGGATCCCAGATTAAACCCAATACTTTAATTGAAGAGGTGCCGACAACAGACAGATCTTTCGATTCCATCGCGCAATCATTGCATACTGAAGAACAAGAACATTTACCCAGTTCAAAACCGCCCAACCGGAGTAGAGCCACCAAATCCCGACACAATTCGTTAGCCTCGGATGTGCTGAAAGCACCAAAGAGAATATCATCCATAAACCGACTGGATTCCAATATTTGTGCCGCCCGCGGAAATTTCGCACCCTCATCTAATATGAGTTGTTTGACAGTTCGTTGTGCTAAAAACGGACTACTCGATATGCCAAATGTCACCGTGCGTAATTCCCATTCCATGATCGGATCGTCGGAAGAAAAACGCCAAAAATTGTGTTGATATTCGCAATCTTCCGGGTGGAGCCAGATGGCTCGATACATTTGTTTAATATCGCACGTTACAGCGATAGGAAAAAGCCGAAATTGAGTAACAATCTGACCAATGTCGCTCTGTAATTTTGGACAAAGTTTCATTCTAACTGACACCCAATGAAGTTTTTTCCGCTGGAGAAAATACCACCCTTAATTTAGATTTTTCGCTCGATGACTTCAGAACCCCGCGGTGTGTCATCACATAGTCGGATTTTCGAGGAGCTGGAACCATATGTCCCTGTTCTACATAGTCACCCAAATTTTCTTTATATAATCTATAATATTCCGGATCGCGTTTGAACCTACATTCCAGTTTATGAAACCGCGCCAGTGATCGCTGCCGATTTGAGCCTAAAACCGGACGGGAATTATTTTTGAAGGGAAGTCTGGTGACGTATCGCCCCTTCAAATCTCGTGAGACCGTAGAAGAAAAGTAGTCTTCGCAAAACTTATCCTCCGTTGACTGACCCACGTCCGGAATCGAAACATTTTCAGATTCCCAAAACATTTTTAAGGTGTTATTTAGTGACTCTTCCTCCGAAATCGTAAATAGTGAACTGGCCATTTGAGAAACCGTCGATGGTACACTCCCCATTATTACCCAACCCAATCGCGTAGAAATCGCAGATGGATTCCCCAATACACTATCTGTATAAAAAGTACCCGGAAAATGTTATATAAATGAACCGCCAAAAAGGAATCGGTAATTTTTTTTTCTTAAAGTTGGTAGGACCTTCCTTTATTACCAAGCCAAATTTGAGCGCGATCTGTCAACTAGTGTGTTTACAACAGCTGTCAGTATCAGTCGACCTCAAAAGTGCTCTGCGAATTTTACAATGGAAAAAATAGTTGATCAAAGAGTTTGCCTCAAATTTTGTCTTGCAAACGAATTTTCTTGTGCCGATTCATTGAAAATGTTAAAAAAAGCCTTTGGTGATAATTGTATGCCAAAAATGTATGTTGCGGTTCGTCCGTCATTATATCCAAGTATGATTGAACCCCCAGTAGAATATCAACCGACGCAGGGCGATAAAATTCAGGATCGGCGAGTCGTAGATCTGAAAAGTTTTCCTCTATCGTAGAGGGGAGATTTCCTATCGGCAGGTTCGAAGTTATTTCATCTACCATTGCCGCTTCAAAACAAATTAATTGCTCTTCATTGAATACTGACGCCAATGAGCAAGAAATCAAACCGCGAACAGAAGAGAGCTGGCTATTACCCACCCCAGAAATCTGAAATTTACACTTTCTTCTTGGAATACCGAGCCGTAATGCAAAGTTCGATGTGACCAGATTAATCTGACTACCAGAATCCAACACTAACCTACAAGTTTGCCATAACCCATTTATATCTCGAACTCTAGCGCGAGCCGTTCCCAGAAGACAAGTGGTATCCACAGTCGAATATGAACAAGTGTTCACAATTTTCGAACCCTTTGACGTGGAAGGCATGTCAACTCCTTTACCAGCAGGAGCAGGATCAACCGGTGTTTTTCCTCGCGAACTATTATCGGAAACTGTAGCTCCCTCGATATTCGACCGCTGAAAACATATCAAAGTCAAATTGTGCTTCCTACTTCCGCATTTGCGACAGCAATTCTTAGAATTACAGTTCGCGATCGAATGACGACCAAGGCATGAATAACATCTTCTATGTAATTGTATGAATCTTTTACGTTTTTCGACGGAAGAATGCAAAAATTCCGGGCATTGTGCGAACTTATGTGGACCCTCACAACACGGACACAATGAATCCTTTTGATCATTTGGAGTGAAAATAGATTCTTCACGTGTGGTAACGAAAGCTATTTCATTATTAGTAGCAACTGAAGAGTGCCCTTGAATTTTGGGTTTGAGTGTGTCTGAACTCAAATCATTAACAGCGCACCGATCTCTGAGAAACTTAATCAGTTCAGTGAATTTAGGAAAATCTGTTTTTAAAAATTTCGTTTCGAAATCTCGACGGGTATGCGGATCGAGAAGTCTCAAACTCCAGAATAACAGTGTGAACTGTCCCAAATCCGGGATCTTTAGTTTATTCATAGATGCATAGAACACCTGGTGTAACGACTCCCTACTAAAAATTGTGACCAAAATTTGCAGATCAAAACGGCATCCTAGACTTCAGATTTTGGACTAGTTCCGGAATAAATCCGCAATATTTATCGGTCGTGGCGCTACTGCGGCATCGACAAAAAACGCGACCCCTTTCGGGAGAAATGAAAAGCTGCACAAAATATCACGTTTTCGATCGACAAGAAAGTCTTAAACAAAATCTAATCAGTGCCAACACCAGGTATTTCTATGCATCTATGTTTATTCAAACAGTTGACATTAGTCTGTAAAGTGTCACAAAACACTTTCAATGAATTTTGATTGCCCGATTTTATAGGTTGCAATGAAAATATTTGATTTAAGTAATGCGATGGTACAACTCTAACATTTGAGAATTCATTTTTGAGGAGATCATAAACAGTCTCGTAGTTATTCGGATCAAAAACCACTGTTTGTGCAAGAGCCAGGGCTCTTCCGTCTAAATAAGAAAGCAAAAAAGCAAATTTTTCTATGTCAGACAAATCCTGGTTGGTATGAATCACTTTATCATAATGTGCAATAAATCCCGGAAAACTTTCGAGTTCACCGTTGAACCATGGTAACTCAATTTGCGGCATATAGTTCGGTAAGGATTTAGTCGTCCTGGAAGCATTCTCTTTCGCTTCTACACCTTGAAAAGTCGATCTTTGAGCTGCTCTTACCTCTAATATTTTGTAATATAAATCATCGAAAGCGGTCGATAAACTACCAGTATCTTTTCTTAAATCTCGGTGACGTGTACCGATCACATCTAATTGCGAAAGATAACCCTCATATTCCTCAGCGATTTGTTCCATCCTCTCAGAGCGTATCATAAATGAATTGAGGGAGGAAGGAAGTTTCCCAATTAAATCGTACACTTGCTGTACCCTCATCCAGATTCTATCTAAACGTCCTTTCACCTGAGTAAAAGCACGAACATCCTCGGTGCTGGGTGCCGGTACCCTGGCCCCCGACTCATCATCCGTATTTCCCATTTCCAAATAATGAAAATATGCCAGAGAATCTAACCTGTTTATTTACAAACAGTTCCGGCTCCCGCTACAAATGAAATGAACCGATATAATGCGTTGATCACTACGTCGAACCTGCGCGCACCCCGAGTGATAAGAAACTCTGACAGACTTATCTCAAGCCACCATGTTACCCCTGAAAAAATTAAACATTCCTTTTCCAAGACCCCTGAATTCTAAAATCCGGCCACCGAATGGACCAATTATGTTACGGATAAATCCAAATTTCCTTATTCAGGCTGTTTCAAAAGTGGACTATACAATTATTTTGATGACTTATTTGGGCTTCTCCGCCACATACGATTGTGAATAAAAGATTAGAGGATCTTAGAACAACAACGCGAACCAGAATTGAACAATCTGAGAGGAATTTCCACCAGGAACTACGAAAGAAATAAAGAGGGAAGCTCAAAAAAAGGAAGAAGGACTCACCGTGGTTTCCTTGCCTGTTCTGCACACCAATTTCTAAACTTTCGGTGTCTCCAACTTCACTGTCTCCTTCACTTTTAACTAGCGATGAGTCTTTTTTCTCTCAGCTATTCACCAATTTACAAACTAGAGTAAACAAATAATGCTTATGCGAAAATGCGAATTCTTTATAACCCCTTTTAAATTGCGGTAAGACCGAGAACGTTGTTGTAATACCAAAAACCCATAAAAGATACTAAAAATAGAAAAGCTGACACAGCAATTCATAAAATAATATAAAAGCAGTTAGAGCGAGCCCGCTCCAGTTCTGTTAAATCTCTGCTCCGGTAGGTACTATTCTAACCTTGTTCTAATTAATCGTAACATCGTAGTGTAAAGTTAGTCAATAAGGAAGTTATTGTTAACCAGTATAGCTAAGTGAATAAAAGTGAACATCAACAAAGTGTTTTATTTCTCATCAAGCCATTCTACGAGTTTCGGAGCTACTCTAAAAAGCTGCCCTGGTGTCAGAAACGTTTTTTAAAAAGCCAAAAATTCAACAAAGGAATACGACACGAATTTTTGGTGTCAGAAGTGGGATCGCCCAGAGGAATCTACAGGGATCGCCAGATAGGGATCACCTACAGCCAAGACGATAAACCACTACTTCCGGACGCAAGTCAGAGGAGCACCTCGACGGAAGGCCCTGCCCAAAGACCACAACAAATTTTCGGGAAATAAAGAGTAAGTTAATCTTATTGTAAGGTATATAATTCCTGCACAAATATGTCTTTTAAAGAAGAAAAACCAGGCATGTCGAATGATAACTTAAGCGATGATGAACCTTTTGAGGAACTTCCACTAACAGTTTTATTCAAATTTATAAAAACCTTCAACGGAGACAGAGCAGAACTCAACACATTTATCACTAACGTCAATTCAGCATTTTCCTTAGCTCAACCCCAACAAATTCCAAGTTTATTTCTTTTCGTTGTCTCACAATTATCAACAAACGTCATAAATGAAATTGATATCGAAGAGATAAGTGATTGGACAACCCTAAAATCAAAATTAAAAACGTACTATAGTCAGACTAAACATGTTGCACAAACGCACGAAGAGTTAGAAACTCTTCGACAATATTCTAATGAGGGAATAACAGAATTCTTCAAAAGAGTCGAGAAAACAAAAAATGAATGCATACAAGCCGAATACCTATGTGCCCAACCAGATGAATTTACAGCTATTAAAAAAGTAATACAAAGAACAGCCTTGCGAAGATTCATAATCCACTGTAAATCCGAAATAAGCCAAATGTTAATACCGCGAGATATTGACAATTCAATTGAAGCATATTGTTATGCCGGGTTTCCACCAAGCGGACAGAACAAAAACAAAACACGAACTCGGTCCGTTTGTGACAGTCCGCGAACTGTTTGCAAACTGTTCTAGAACTTGTGGATTGTTTTCCGGACTCGAAAGTCCGCGAATTGCGTTTTTACGGACACAAACAGAGTCCCATCCAATGTCGGTAAACTTCAAAGGATTTACGAGTTCTAGGACTGTTTGTCAGCTTGGTGTAAACGCCAAGTTTGTTTTTATTTATGTTGTTGCGATCTAGTGGTAGTTTAATTCGGTGCGTGAAGGGATGAAGTCGTAATGTTTATTAAAACTTGATCGAAGTTTACCTCCTATACTCATATCATCTCCTCTGAGATCTTGTTACAGTTTAGACGTCACATTTCCCCTTTTTTGCTTTAAGGATGGCCTAATCCAAAACCGGCGTTTAGTTTTGTTCTTTTTAATAATGTGAAATGTAATTGCCAGCAAAAATAAATCCTCGTCGTCTTGTTCTCTCAAGTTTGCAGCGCGCCATATTCTCACAACTACATGTCCGGTGTCTCTATGTAAACTGAATGAAACTTAAACAAAACACGAACAGTTTTCATTCATTTCTGTCCGCGACTGGTGTAAACAGAAAGTCCGTTGGGAACCCCAACAGTCTTCGAACATTTTCCAAACAAAATTGTTCGAAATTTCTGTCCGAACGGACAGTTCGTGTTTTGTTTTGACCTGTCCGCTTGGTGGAAACCCGGCATTAGAAACATAAGAATTTACAAGAGCCGCTGCCGGTCGTGAAACAGTTTTTCCACCTACATGATTTATCATACGTAATACCACTAGAGATGGAATTTTGCCGGCAAAATTTCTCGATTGATATGAAAGTTTGTTGCTCGGAAATTTCGCGAAATTTTGGAGAAAATGTCATGAGCAAAATTTCCGAAAAGCAACAAACTTGAATATTACAAGAGAGAAATTTTACCTGCTTAAATTTCATCTCGAGTGGAATTCGGCTTGAGTATTCCACGAGAAAATAGGGTAATATGTTCACAATTGACGTGTATTGCGCTATTTGGCAAATTAGAATTCATCATAGATTAACTAAACCACTAAACGTTGTTTGTTTTCTCTATGATATTCATTTCCGAAGCTATCTATGAATTCGAAAAACGTCAAAAATTTTGTCGCTGAAAAACCAACATGTTGGTTTTGCCGACTTGAAAATTTTTTCGGGATGAAACGATCGTTGCTACGGAAACTTCCTCACTAAAAATGGAAAGAGTGGAATAATCGGAGGTAATATCCCAAGACTATGACAAATAGTCGACTATTATTTTCGACCTAATTCTATCGAGAGCGTCTTGTATTTCGACAATTTGATAAGACCATATGAACATTAATAATCTGAATAACTCCCGAGAGCTTTAGCTCGAGGGAGTTATTCTTTGATTATTAATGTTCATTTGGTCGAATTGAATTGTCGAAATACAAGTTGCTCGAGATGAATTAAAGAAAATAATAGTCGCTTTTTGTCAAAGTCGAGTGATATTCAGGAAGATTATTTCATGAACACGCTCCGAACGCTCGAACCCACGGTCTTTTTTATTTTAGACCGAGTGGTCGGACTTATTTATAATTATTTTGCAAAAAAATTGCTATCCCAACCAAGTTTTGAACTCGGGACCCTCCGTACATTTTCAATTCTGAATGAATGTTATGCCAAATTTTGACACTTTAAAATAGCCGCTGATATTTCTTTGTTTACCTAAATAGTCGATAATATTGCATATCGCGTGACCGAATTCGTGACTTTTCATTGGCGGAGCCATGTGTGAATGAAATAATCAGTGATATCTGGTAACGGTAACGATGATGGGAGGAGATGACAATACGTCAAGAACGAAGAACTGAAAAGAGAGTCTTTGAAGAGTATCGAGTGCTGGTGGAAGCTGTATTCACGCTCGGAGAACAAGCTGCTCAAACAAATTGAATTTGGAAGTTCCTTAGAAGTTTGGTTGATTAAAGTTTGACGTTTCTCAATAGATCAGTGTTTAATTTTTAACATCAGAAGTGGGATGCAACTCAAGCAAACAGTGGACTGGTAAAGTGTTGTAGATACGTAACGATCAAGTTTTTGAGCTTGAGGGTGTCCAGTTACTTACTTCAATTTAATATCGTGAGTTTTTAGATCCGTTGTGACTTTTTGACAGAAGTGGCAAGCGACTTTGAAATCATGGAAACTTCGAATAATGAGGCAGTGAATGTGTCTTCTATATTGGTAGAATTAGTGAAGGCATTGCAGTCACAAAAGCCTTCTGACCAGATAGACTTACCTTGTTTTCGGCCTGAAGTGAATGAATCAACGAAATGGGTAAGCGATGTAGAAACTATTAAACATGAATTGGGGTGGTCCGATGTGCAAACATTAGCTAGGATTGGACGATATATGATGGGTGATGCAAAAAGATGGTATGAGAGATGGGACCCCGATTGTAGAGATTGGTCCACATTTCGCAAAGAAGTTACAGAAGCCTTTCCACCAAAAAGAAATCTTGGTAGATTGCTTGTAGAGGCTTCAAAATTCGATAGCTCTTACGTAAACACTTACGAAACGTACGTTCATGAAAAGTTAGCATTGCTCAAAAATCTCCGAGCTAATTGGACCGAAAATGATTTAGTAGAGTTGATTGTTTATGGAATTACCGAATTAGACGTTCGCAACGCTTGCATGAATGCGAATTATCAAAAAATTTCTGAACTTCTTATCTTCTCTTTCAAAACAGCTGCGCAATGATGATTTGCATCAAAAGGTGTCTGGTACTGGGGGTCCATCATTCATGAAAAGAAAACAGTCCATGATGGACAGAAATGTTGCTAGTTTCAGTAAATCGCAAAGAAAGTGTTTTCAATGTGGGAAGTTAGGCCATATCCAAATTAATTGTAGGACTAAAAGGCCAAAATCATTATCCGATAAAACAGAAGATAAATTTACCCAGGGGGAAAATTCAAATGGAAGAAATACAGAAATCTGCGACTTTTGTGCTAAAAAAGGACACAACGTTTCCAATTGTTTCCCTAAGGCCGCTATTGAAAAGCGCAAAGTTAATTTTTGTACTGCCACGGTATATTATTCTTTATAAGCACTTAGGACTCAAAATCTCGCTTATATGCTGGATGGTCCCAAAGCTCAGTTGAAGATGGGAGTGGGTTATACAAAAACGATATATTAATGGGGCGCCAAGTGATTTAATATTCACATCCAGCACACTTGCTCTAGTTTCCGAAAAATCACTAAATAAATCTAGATAAATGATCTCTAATAATAAATCTAAAGGGGGAGTAATTACCTCGAGGTCCTTATATAGCGCTATACATGGCTCACACTGTATACATAAATAGATCATACAACAATAGCAAATTATGTGCGAAATCAGGTACAGAAACCTTATGAGGTTCCTATCAAAATAGCTTAAATAGGTCTCATACGTTAACCTATTATTGATGATACTAAATAATAATGCAAATAATGATACTAAATAATAATGCAAATATTATCTGACTTAAACTTAATAAATACAGCTCGATATTAGCGCTGATAAATCCCAGAGATTGATGATACGACCTTTAATAAAGTTCCTCGATCCAAAGGGGAAAGGTAGTGACGATTTAGAACCTCCACGATGTTGAAATCACCAAAAGGTAACTGACGGCAGCAGTACTGATTTTCCTGGGGCTGATTCGACCCGGTGACTTATAAATCGACAATTGATGTTGCAGATATTCCAGCGAAACCACTGAAATGTCCCAGAACAAGGACCCTACGAACACAAATTCGAAGAAATCAAAATGGCGAACTCGCCAGTCAGAAATACCTACCTCTTTCAGAGGGTTCTCTCAGTACCAAATTAGGTACGGTTTCCTCAATGATTATAAACGAGAATGCTTCACCGAAATAGAGTTCCAGCAGAATATTGATCCTGGTTCTAAAATAGAAAGCACAAGTTGCACGAGGCAGAATTGCAGGAATGGTTAATCTCACCTCTGAATATGGTAAATCCCCTTTCAGGTACACAGTAAGATTTGACAAAATCCTCCAAATAAGCTCTGAAGCTAAACGAAAATAATCCCACTGTATATAACGTTTTCGAAATTCAAATCCCTCAATAAGGTAAGTATTAAAACTCCTCGACTTTCGAAAAACCACCATCTAACTGAAGAATGCGCAGAAAACAACCATTCCAAGTCCTCACGTGAGTTAAATCTCCCTAACACCGTATTTCAGATTCGCCAACCTCAAATAAAATCACGAAACAACATATCCTCATCCTTGTCCCACAATTCGAAATTTCCAAAATCCATCTCGTTCCCACACCGCAGGCGATACAACAAACAATAAAACATATTCCCCCAATCTCGTCGTAACACAGTGGCGTGACCACGATCAGGGATCGGAAAAATAGCGTTCGCCAATTCCGGACATAACAGTACTTCGGGAGAAAAATTGGCTAGTGCAACCGAAATTTTTATAGATGGTCATCGATTTTTGGCTTTAGTTGATACAGGAGCCGATATGTCACTGTTTTCTGAGAAAAACGCTCACTTGTTCGAGGACAAAATTTCTCCATGTCGTATCCTGTTGAAAGGAATTGCCAATGCTAATGTTGAGGCAACCAAGAAGTTTCAAGCTAATACAAAAATTTCAGCTGTCGAAGTCATTGTCACATACGCTGTTTGAATAATATAATATGTAAGATAAAGATCATAAGTCTATGACCACATATGTCAGTGACCATAGACGATTTATAGATATAGGTTAGATGATACACATATAAATAATCCTAACGAGGACACATGTAAAATCAATGTAATTAACGTACTTTTGAGTTAAATATAATCCATATAAATCCAAGTATTTAAATAACATCCAAACATGGCGCAGTCGTCCAATTAAAGTTTATGGGACAATACATAAAATTTACTGTGTATTGCTTCGAAAAGAAAAGTACGTACACGTGCAACAGAAGTAAGTTTATTCCTGCTTAAAAATGGCACATGGACCAGTAAAATTGCCACCTGATTTCGACCTGCAAAGTGCCAATGCATGCACAGAATGGAAATTTTGGAAAATAACATTCAATGATTATTTGGTAGCCACTGACAAAAGTGCTAGCCCCGGCAATGTGAAGCTGTCGATTTTAAGAAATATTATAGGCACCGAATCAGCCAGAATAATGTCCACCTTTGACGTACCAGTCCTGGATGCCACACAGAACATTTTTGAAGCTACATTGGAACAGATCGAAGCGTATATCAACCCAAGAGTAAATGAAGTATTTGAAAGGTACAACTTCTCAAGAAGATGCCAGAAGGAAGGGGAGAACTTCGACCATTTCCTTACAGACATCAAGCACCTGGTTAAATCATGCAATTATAATGAAGTGGACCCGGAGCAGACAATGGAGGAGAAGGCTCTGAGAGACAGAATTGTCATGGGTATACGTGATCCCACAACTCGAGAAGCTCTTCTTAGGATCGAGAAATTGAAGTTATCCAAGGCCATTGAAGTATGTAGAACGAGCGAGATGTCCAAGAACCAGAGCAGAATGTTCAACGATGACAATGAAGTGAACCTGGTAAGACGACATCAAACTAGAGGTAAGAAGAAAAGTTTTGATAAGGATCAGAGGCACAAGGAAAAATTTAGATGCCGAAGATGTCAAACGGTACATGGTCCCAAAGAGTGTCCAGCATACGGTAAACCATGCACCAAATGTGGAACATTGAATCATTTTGCTGTTGCTTGTAGGGTTAAGAATGTTGAAAATGTTGATTATGAACATGTTGACGATGATAGTTCTAGTGATAGTTTTATAATAGGCAATGTTAATTTAATAAATAAGTCCAAAAATTGCTGGGATGAGATTGTCAACATAGAAAATAGGAAACTTAAAGTTAAATTAGACACTGGTGCCGATGTGTCAGTACTACCTAGTAGGGTCTTTTCAAAAATTAATAAGAATTTCAAGGTTCGCAAAAATGACTACATAATAAAGGGATTTGAGGGCACTCAAGCGAAAACTTTAGGTGTCGTAAACTTGTTATGCTCATACAAGAATAGGAATGTTTTTGAGGACTTTGTTGTAGTTGAAAATGTAGATAAAGTATTGCTAGGCGGTCAAGCATGCGTAGACCTTGGTCTGATCAAAAGAATAAATAGAGTTGACATGGAGTTCTCAAATGAAAATATACACAGAGATAAGTTTATTCATGAAAATGCTGAAGTTCTTGCCGGCTATGGAAAGTTTGCTGGCAAGTTTAAAATCACCACAGTCGATAATTTTGAAACGGTTAGCCACCCACCATCAAAGGTGCCATTTGCTATAAAAAATGATTTAAAACAAGAACTAGATAGGTTAATTGAACGTAAAGCCATCGTCAAAGTAGATGAAATTGATTCTCGTGCAAGTATCAACCGTATGGTAATTGTTGAAAAAACCAACAATAAATTAAGAATTTGTTTGGACCCACAAGATTTGAACTGTCAAATTGTAAGGAAACCGAGACTAGTTCCACAGGTAGAGGAAATTTTCTCAAAGATGATAGGGAAAAAGTTTTTTTCAGTGTTCGATTTAGCGGAAGGATACCATCATTTAGAATTAGACGAAGAGTCTTCCTGGAAGTGTTGTTTCGCCACTCCCTTTGGCATTTATAGATACATTGTACTACCATATGGCCTGTCAAACTCTCAGGACCTATTCCAGGAACAAGTTGAAAATAAGTTTGGTGACCTAGAAAATATACAAATCTTGCATGACGATATGATAATTATGGGGAAAGACAGGGAAGAACACGATAAAGCCGTTGAACAAGTTGTCAAACGAGCTAAATAGGTAGGCGCAAAATTTAATAAAGACAAAATACAATATTGCAAACGGAAAGTAAAGTTTATGGGCCAAATTTTTTCTGAGAATGGGATGGAAATTGACCCAGATAGAATAGAATCTTTAATTAAATTAAAGAGCCCTACTGACAAAAATGAATTGCAAAGAATTTTAGGAAGTTTCAATTATATCCGTAAATATATCCCTAATATGGCAAATTATATCAAACCACTAAGCGAATTATTAAAATCAGATATTGTGTTCCAATGGCTTCCAAGACACCAAGAATGTTTTGAAAGTCTAAAACAAATAATAACAAAGTCACCAGCATTGATGGCATATGATCCTAAAAGAAAAACCGTGTTACAATGCGATGCTTCAAAAAATGGTATTGGTTGTTGCATGTTTCAGGAACATGACAATACGTTAAAGTTAGTATCTTGTGCATCAAGAAACATGAACGATCATGAGGTCAATTACAGCCAGACGGAAAAAGAAATGTTGGCTATTTATTATGGCACACAAAAATTTCATAATTTCATATATAGTTCGGAGGTAGATGTACAAACTGACCATAAGCCTATCATTGCCATTATGAAAAAACCCATATGCAAGATTGGATCAGTTAGATTCCAACGTTTTAAAATCAAACTACTCAAATACTCACTTAATATCTACTATATACCTGGTAAAGATATTCATTTTGCAGACATGTTATCCCGCTCCACTCTAAAAATTCAAACTAGCCATCCAGAAATGTTAGAAATGGTACATTCTGTGAGCAAACATCTTCCTATGAGCATTGAAAAACAAACTGAAATGAGACTAGCCACTAGCAGTGACTCAACATTGACAAGAATTTTTGACTATTATTTCAATGGTTGGCCAAGGGAAAAATATATCAAACATGAATGTAAACCCTTCTATAAGATGAAAGACGCTATTTACGTTGAAGCGGGTATAGTCTTCCACGAAGACAAAATCATCGTACCAAAATCAATGCAAAAACAGATAATTGAAACTCTTCACAACAAGAGCCATTTTGGTATCAGTAAAACCATAAACAAGGCAAGAAAACTTTTTTATTGGATAAATATGACCACCGACATCACAAACTACATAAAACAGTGTAGAGTCTGTGAAAAATATATGCCACGTAACCGCAAAGAACCTATGATGCCGCACACAATTCCCAAACTCAGATTAACAAAGTAGCTTGTGATATTCTCGAATATGGCAGTAAACCCTATTTAGTTACTGTCGACTACTTTTCCCATTGGATGGATCTTGTAACTCTTAAAGACAAAACCTCAAGAGCAGTAATTGACGCGTTTCAAAATCTTTTTACAAAGTTTGGATACCCACAGTTCTTAATAACCGATAACTTACCTTTTATCTCACAAAAATGTTTAAATTACTATCGGGAGAAAGATATCACAGTGTCAACTTGTACCCCAGAATGGCATCAAAGCAACGGGCTTGCCGAAAAAGCTGTAAGTACAGCAAAACAAATTTTAAGAAAATCAACTGAGAAAGATGCAGACTTTCGTGATTTCCTTTTCGAGTACAACAACTCAGAAATTGTTGGGCTTAAGGCATCGCCTGCCGAAATACTTCAGAGTAGAACGTTGCGCGATCAATTGCCAACTTCGGGTAGTAACCTAGAACCTAAAGTCCAAGAACATATTTTTGTAACTCTGTGTCAGCAACAGGAAAAAGTTAAAGCAAATTACGATAAACGTGCTCACAAAAATCCTACCACTTTTCAAAAGGGGGATAAGGTTGTCATCAAAACCAATAAGGATTCCATTTGGCACAAAGCAATTGTTGTTGAGAAGGCTACAGAACCAAAGTCCTACTGGGTAAGAAAAGAAAGTAATAATAGGATAGTTAGACGCAACACAAACCAAATGAAACTATCTTTAACCAAGACTGACATAAATGAATACATATTAGACCCAGAATTATATCCAGATTTGTATCCTAATCATGAAGATTATGGAAATAAAAACACTGTTGTAAAGAATAACCATAGCAATAATTGTTCTACTGTAGGAATAGGTGTCAGTAAACATAATAATAGCGAATCAGGAAGTGAAACTCATATGAAAGCCAAAACACCAACACAAAGTGTTGACAATCTCAAGCCCTCAAAAAATAAAACCAGTCGATCAAGATCTGGGCGTTCAATTGTAAAACCCTCCAGGTATAATACTTAAGGGGGAGGTGTTTGAATAATATAATATGTAAGATAAAGATCATAAGTCTATGACCACATATGTCAGTGACCATAGACGATTTATAGATATAGGTTAGATGATACACATATAAATAATCCTAACGAGGACACATGTAAAATCAATGTAATTAACGTACTTTTGAGTTAAACATAATCAGGGGCGGTTCTAGGGCGGTGCGAGCGGTGCGACCGCACCGGGCGCCATCATGCAGGGGCGCCAAAATCAAATATGGGGTAGAAAACGGGACGTCGCGACGAGCGGAATTAGGGGCTGTTGAATTTTGAAGTCTTGCTCCTCTTTCGGACTCGCGCGACTATACAATTCGACCGAAAAAATAGAGAAATATTTTCATATATTTTCAATAAACAGCTTGGGTTTTCAGTCGGCATGCCATGTCTTTCCCTGCGATCAAATATTTAAGTTCATTACGCTTGTCGGTATTTTTTTCAAACGTCACCCGTCACCGAAATAGTTTATTGGGCGGCTCCTTTGATGCGTGATTCAGGCGGCTTCTTTGATGAGCTGTTCTTAATGCGGCTTTTCTGTTATGATTGCCCATCCTCCAATCAGAGTTTTCTTTTAAATAAAGGGGGAGAATCTCACGAAGTATTTTCATTTCTTTTTTCTAATTCCTGAGAACAAACATTCGAAACCACGTTGTGTTGAGATTCTGTTCAGTGTTAAAATTATAAAGTTTTTACTAGGTAGGTATTCTAAATTTTCATGTTTAAGGAATTTAGGATTTCTTATTGTGTATTTAAGATAAACTCATAATTAATTGAGTAGCTTTTTAACATTCAATTTTCTTTCGATAAGAAACAACAAAACGAGTGTTTCAATAATATGATTATCACTTCTGTGATTGTCTTTTTTAGCCTTGAGAAAGAGGAAATCCATCCTCGAAACGTTGGCCTTGTGAATAACAAAAGGTTAATAAAACTTTTCCTGTTACCCAATATTGTTTTTTTTTATTATCACTCCTTTTCTATTATGACATTCTTATCTAATACAAAATGAAGATATTGCCGGTTATACAGGGTGTTCAAATTTTGCTGGGCTGACCCAATTTTGTTTTTTCGAATACAAGCCTATATTTTATATCACTTTTTCAGTTTCCACATGAAGAATATTGAACACTTTTTACACAGCTTCGTCTTCACTTCGAAAATATTGAAGGTATCCGAGATTTTCTACATAATGGAATGCAACCCAAGATTCTTCACTTAGAACGTTTCAAGTCATCATTAGTAGTTGAATGAGAATGAGAAAAATTTGGAGTAGAGCTTTTTCAAGAGTGAATGACTCTTAGACTTCAAGTTAAAAATCAAATATATTTCTTGTTTGTTTAGAAAGTAGTTTACTCAAATTCACTTTTTTCGGTTACTTGTCAGTTTTTGAAAAAAGGTTTTTTGAGCAATTGTGAAGCTTATCATAGGTAATGCTCAATGAAACTTAAAGAGGCCTTTTTTCGCGCTTCTTATGAATCCGTAATATTCAAGGTGTTCCATTTGAAATAAGGAAGTTATTTGCCTGTGCTGATTTGAAAATCGCTCTGAGTGATATCTCTGTATATGCTTTTGTTGAAGAACTCGTGAGCCTGAATCCAATATTGAAGAATCTTCAAGCAGCAGAGCCAATAACAGTTCTTCGACTTGCAAGATATTTTCCCAAATGGGACAGCGTTTCGTATCTTGCTAACTGTTCCTATAAACGTAGCCAAAGGAGAACGAAGTTTCAGTGAATTGAAGCTTACGAAAACTCTACGATCTACAATGTGCCAACAAAGACTATCCGATCTTGGAATTTTGTCTATATAAAAGCCAGAAAAGTGCATATTTGAGTTGTTTGAAATAAATAAAAGTTGTCAAATCTAATATCTATTATTATACTCGCACTATGAAAGATCCTACTCTCAAAAACTCGCACAAATTGGTGAAACGAACTTTTCAAAGATTTGAATTCATGACAGCAATAATTCGGTTTTATCGTTGTAGGGGCGCCACTTTCTAATCTCGCACCTCCCAAAAATATTGATAGCACCGCCACTGAATATAATCCATATAAATCCAAGTATTTAAATAACATCCAAACATACGCTATAGTTCCGGATGAGTGCATTGATTATGATGTGATAATAGGCGTAACCAAGGAAGCGGTACGCCCCCTAGCGTTAACGAATGAACTAACGCAAAGACACTACATTGTTTTGTTTACAGTTTGAATTACACGTGCTTCATTTAGATTATTGTTTCATTTTTGTTCTGAGATCATGAATAACTATTGTTGTGTACCTAATTGTTCATCTTCAACTAAAAGAAATCCTGAATATAGTTTTCATACCCTTCCAAAAGTAGGAAATAAGAAAATGACTGATTTTTCACTTGAATATCTCTTCTGTTTAACAGATTTATTATCCACAATCAAATCACATTCACTTGTTCACTTGAACAACTCTTAACACAAACCAGAACAAAATCTCTTTGCCAGAACAACGTGTGAAAGCATGCTCAACGTAAAAGCATTCGCAACGTAAACAAATATATGTTTGTAGTGTGTAGAGAGTAGTTCTGATTCTCGCCAATATGGCGCTACGATCTTAATTTCAGACGCCTATAGGGCGTGATATTTTTGAAGATCCCAGTCTGGTAACGATAACGACTCATGAAGGTTCGCAAGTTATGCGCCGTAAATTAGTCGGAATCAACTGTATTTCGAGCGAGATGAATACTTGTAAATTTGAAATAAATGTCCCATAAGAATTCAGAGAAGCGCTCCAGAATGTACTACAAAATTTTGAGCATATGATCACAACTGGAAATCGTGTTGGCCCAATCAAAAATGTTGATTTGAAAATACGTCTAGAGAAAGACATCATTGTCCATCGTCCACCATATCGTTTGTCGGTCAAGGAGCGAGAATTAGTTCGCGGAATCATTTTAGATCTTACTGCTAATGAGATAATCAGGCCTAGTGAGTCACCTTTTGCAAGTCCAATAATATTAGTGACGAAGAAAGATGGTTCTCCTCGAATGGTAGTCGATTTTCGTGAACTCAACCGTTACACTATTAAGGACAGGTATCCACTGCCATTAATTGATGATCAGTTGGATAGACTTGGCAAAGGACGGTTTTTCACATCTTTGGACATGGCATCAGGTTTTCACCAAATATCGATCCATGAAGATTCGATACAAAAGACTGCTTTTATTACCCCAGATGGACATTTTGAATATCTTAGAATGCCGTTTGGGCTAGCGAATGCTCCAGCTGTTTTTCAAAGAGCGGTAAATTTGGCGTTAGGTGGTTTGAGAGATTTAGTTGCCTTAGTATATCTGGACGATATCCTGATCCCAAGCTTAACGGTTGAAGAGGGTCTTGCTCATTTGCAAGAAGTCTTGAATGCTCTCAGTTCCGCAGGTTTTTCTCTCAACATCAAAAAATGTCGTTTTCTACAAACTAAATTGGAATACCTTGGAAGAGAAATTTCAAGCGAAGGCATCAGGCCAGGTAAAGGAAAAATACAGGCCCTGATTGACTCTCCAGCTCCAACCAACGTTAGACAGGTCCGGCAGTTCATGGGAGTTGCTCGTTATTTCCGTAAATATGTGCCCCAATTTGCCAGCAAGACGGCTTGCATCACTAAACTAACCAAACAAAATGTGGCGTTCGAATGGGGTGATGAACAGGAAAAAGCTAGGAGGTATGTCATAGATAATTTGATTTCACGACCACTTCTTGTAGTATATGACCCTGATCTGCCTACTGATTTGCACACAGATGCAAGTAGCATTGGCTATGGAGCAATTTTATTGCAAAAACATGGAAATGCGAAAAAGGTAGTCGCATATTATAGCAGGCGTCCGACCGATGCGGAGGCTAAGTATCACTCATACGAACTGGAAACTTTGGCGATAGTGCAAGCTTTGAAGCACTTTCGTACTTATCTACTTGGAATAAAATTCGTAATAGTTACTGACTGTAATGCGATCAAGGAAACATCCACCAAAAAGGATATTGTCCCTCGCATTGCTCGATGGTGGGTTTACTTACAGGACTTCGACATAGTTTACAGAAAAGGTAGCAGTTTACCGCATGTCGATTATTTAAGTAGAAATCCGATGAAAACCATCAGAAGAGTTTCAAACCAGAACTGGGCATACTTAGAACAGAAAGGAAATCAAGAAGTACGAAATCTTCTCAGCGACTTGAGAGAGGGCAGGCTTGACTCGAAGCAATACCTAGAAAAGGATGGAATGTTGTATCATCGCCACATCAACAAGGATGGCACGGTTAATCTCCAATGGTTCGTGCCTAAGCAGAGTCGTTTAGGTTTGCTACGAATCTTTCATGATGAGCAATGTCACGTTGGTTATGAAAAAACCTACGAGTCAATGTTTCAGCATTTTTGGTTCCCACGTATGAGGAATTCCGTTAAGTGTTACATAAAACATTGCGTTGTTTGTGCCGTCAAAAAGACAAGGACTGGACCCTTTCAAGGCTTTATTAACAACGTTGAGGTTCCCAAAGAACCGTTTCATACTTTGCACATGGATTGCTTAGGACCACTACCACCTTCCACAAAAGGTTTTAAGCACATTCTTGTGATTGTAGATGCTTTCACAAAGTATTGTGTATTAACCCCTATGAAATCAGTGACTACGGCAGAATGTCGTGAAAAATTGCAAAACGTTTTATCTCTATTTGGCACTCCAAAAAGAATTATTATGGACGCTGCAACTGCATTTAAGAATACGACATTTCCAAAATATCTGGAAGACTGGAAAATTGAACATCACTTCGTGACACCTGATGTTCACAGGGACAATGGACAAGTGGAAAGATATATGAGGACCATCAGAAACCTTCTGAGAATTGAAACCCAAATGAAGTCAGAATGGCCAAGCGGTTTGTGGAAAATTCAACTGGTTCTAAACAGCACCATGCAGAAATCAACGCAGATGACTCCGTTACACCTACTGTTAGGAATTCAAAGTTCCGTTCCATTTATACAAGCAGTACTGAAAAATTGCATCGTGAGCGAGTAGCTGAAACATTATCTTCCACAGTAAACTTAGAAAGAGTAAACAGAAAGAGGAGAAATAGTGTTCAGTACAAAGTTGGTGATTTTGTGTTGACTCGCAAATGCATATCTCCAAAAGCGATTACGAGTTTTTGGGACCTTATGAGATTATTGGATGTTTGGAGAATGATCGTTATGAGATCAAAAAGGTGGGAACCAACATTGTAACCAAGGCTGCAAAAGAACAGTTCAGAATGTGGCCATTGCAGTGGGAGCTGTCGTGCAATATGGAGGAAGTTCTTGAATTTCTGGATGATGAAGTCAAGAATAATGAGAATAACGAAGAAGGTTCGTATTATCTCGGTTTCTAGGTCCTGTTAATGGTAGAACCGAATGATAATTGATGTTATTTTGATTTTGAATTATCTCGGTTTCTAGGTCCTGTTAGAGGTAGAACCGAATGATTATTGATGTTATTTTGATTTTGCATTATCTCGGTTTCTAGGTCCTGTTAATGGTAGAACCGAATGATAATTGATGTTATTTTGATTTTGCATTATCTCGGTTTCTAGGTCCTGTTAATGGTAGAACCGAATGATAATTGATGTTATTTTGATTTTGAATTATCTCGGTTTCTAGGTCCTGTTAGAGGTAGAACCGAATGATTATTGATGTTATTTTGATTTTGCATTATCTCGGTTTCTAGGTCCTGTTAATGGTAGAACCGAATGATAATTGATGTTATTTTGATTTTGCATTATCTCGGTTTCTAGGTCCTGTTAATGGTAGAACCGAATGATAATTGATGTTATTTTGAATTATCTCGGTTTCTAGGTCCTGTTAATGGTAGAACCGAATGATAATTGATGTTGTTTTGAATTATCTCGGTTTCTAGGTCCTGTTAATGGTAGAACCGAATGATAATTGATGTTATTTTGATTTTGAATTATATCGGTTTCTAGATCCTGTTAGAGGTAGAACCGAATGATAATTGATGTTATTTTGATTTTGCATTATCTCGGTTTCTAGGTCCTGTTAATGGTAGAACCGAATGATAATTGATGTTATTTTGAATTATCTCGGTTTCTAGGTCCTGTTAATGGTAGAACCGAATGATAATTGTTGTTATTTTGATTTTGAATTATATCGGTTTCTAGATCCTGTTAGAGGTAGAACCGAATGATAATTGATGTTATTTTGATTTTGCATTATCTCGGTTTCTAGGTCCTGTTAATGGTAGAACCGAATGATAATTGATGTTATTTTGAATTATCTCGGTTTCTAGGTCCTGTTAATGGTAGAACCGAATGATAATTGATGTTATTTTGATTTTGAATTATCTCGGTTTCTAGGTCCTGTTAGAGGTAGAACCGAATGATAATTGATGTTATTTTGATTTTGAATTATATCGGTTTCTAGATCCTGTTAGAGGTAGAACCGAATGATAATTGATGTTATTTTGATTTTGCATTATCTCGGTTTCTAGGTCCTGTTAATGGTAGAACCGAATGATAATTGATGTTATTTTGAATTATCTCGGTTTCTAGGTCCTGTTAATGGTAGAACCGAATGATAATTGATGTTATTTTGATTTTGCATTATCTCGGTTTCTAGGTCCTGTTAATGGTAGAACCGAATGATAATTGATGTTATTTTGAATTATCTCGGTTTCTAGGTCCTGTTAATGGTAGAACCGAATGATAATTGATGTTGTTTTGAATTATCTCGGTTTCTAGGTCCTGTTAATGGTAGAACCGAATGATAATTGATGTTATTTTGATTTTGAATTATATCGGTTTCTAGATCCTGTTAGAGGTAGAACCGAATGATAATTGATGTTATTTTGATTTTGCATTATCTCGGTTTCTAGGTCCTGTTAATGGTAGAACCGAATGATAATTGATGTTATTTTGAATTATCTCGGTTTCTAGGTCCTGTTAATGGTAGAACCGAATGATAATTGATGTTATTTTGATTTTGAATTATATCGGTTTCTAGATCCTGTTAGAGGTAGAACCGAATGATAATTGATGTTATTTTGATTTTGCATTATCTCGGTTTCTAGGTCCTGTTAATGGTAGAACCGAATGATAATTGATGTTATTTTGAATTATCTCGGTTTCTAGGTCCTGTTAATGGTAGAACCGAATGATAATTGATGTTATTTTGATTTTGAATTATCTCGGTTTCTAGGTCCTGTTAATGGTAGAACCGAATGATAATTGATGTTATTTTGATTTTGAATTATATCGGTTTCTAGATCCTGTTAGAGGTAGAACCGAATGATAATTGATGTTATTTTGATTTTGCATTATCTCGGTTTCTAGGTCCTGTTAATGGTAGAACCGAATGATAATTGATGTTATTTTGAATTATCTCGGTTTCTAGGTCCTGTTAATGGTAGAACCGAATGATAATTGATGTTATTTTGATTTTGAATTATATCGGTTTCTAGATCCTGTTAGAGGTAGAACCGAATGATAATTGATGTTATTTTGATTTTGCATTATCTCGGTTTCTAGGTCCTGTTAATGGTAGAACCGAATGATAATTGATGTTATTTTGAATTATCTCGGTTTCTAGGTCCTGTTAATGGTAGAACCGAATGATAATTGATGTTATTTTGATTTTGAATTATCTCGGTTTCTAGGTCCTGTTAGAGGTAGAACCGAATGATTATTGATGTTATTTTGATTTTGCATTATCTCGGTTTCTAGGTCCTGTTAATGGTAGAACCGAATGATAATTGATGTTATTTTGCATTATCTCGGTTTCTAGGTCCTGTTAATGGTAGAACCGAATGATAATTGATGTTATTTTGATTTTGAATTATCTCGGTTTCTAGGTCCTGTTAGAGGTAGAACCGAATGATTATTGATGTTATTTTGATTTTGCATTATCTCGGTTTCTAGGTCCTGTTAATGGTAGAACCGAATGATAATTGATGTTATTTTGATTTTGCATTATCTCGGTTTCTAGGTCCTGTTAATGGTAGAACCGAATGATAATTGATGTTATTTTGAATTATCTCGGTTTCTAGGTCCTGTTAATGGTAGAACCGAATGATAATTGATGTTGTTTTGAATTATCTCGGTTTCTAGGTCCTGTTAATGGTAGAACCGAATGATAATTGATGTTATTTTGATTTTGAATTATATCGGTTTCTAGATCCTGTTAGAGGTAGAACCGAATGATAATTGATGTTATTTTGATTTTGCATTATCTCGGTTTCTAGGTCCTGTTAATGGTAGAACCGAATGATAATTGATGTTATTTTGAATTATCTCGGTTTCTAGGTCCTGTTAATGGTAGAACCGAATGATAATTGATGTTATTTTGATTTTGAATTATATCGGTTTCTAGATCCTGTTAGAGGTAGAACCGAATGATAATTGATGTTATTTTGATTTTGCATTATCTCGGTTTCTAGGTCCTGTTAATGGTAGAACCGAATGATAATTGATGTTATTTTGAATTATCTCGGTTTCTAGGTCCTGTTAATGGTAGAACCGAATGATAATTGATGTTATTTTGATTTTGAATTATCTCGGTTTCTAGGTCCTGTTAGAGGTAGAACCGAATGATTATTGATGTTATTTTGATTTTGCATTATCTCGGTTTCTAGGTCCTGTTAGAGGTAGAACCGAATGATAATTGATGTTATTTTGATTTTGCATTATCTCGGTTTCTAGGTCCTGTTAATGGTAGAACCGAATGATAATTGATGTTATTTTGATTTTGCATTATCTCGGTTTCTAGGTCCTGTTAATGGTAGAACCGAATGATTATTGATGTTATTTTGATTTTGCATTATCTCGGTTTCTAGGTCCTGTTAATGGTAGAACCGAATGATAATTGATGTTATTTTGAATTATCTCGGTTTCTAGGTCCTGTTAATGGTAGAACCGAATGATAATTGATGTTATTTTGATTTTGAATTATCTCGGTTTCTAGGTCCTGTTAGAGGTAGAACCGAATGATAATTGATGTTATTTTGATTTTGCATTATCTCGGTTTCTAGGTCCTGTTAATGGTAGAACCGAATGATAATTGATGTTATTTTGAATTATCTCGGTTTCTAGGTCCTGTTAATGGTAGAACCGAATGATAATTGATGTTATTTTGATTTTGAATTATATCGGTTTCTAGATCCTGTTAGAGGTAGAACCGAATGATAATTGATGTTATTTTGATTTTGCATTATCTCGGTTTCTAGGTCCTGTTAATGGTAGAACCGAATGATAATTGATGTTATTTTGAATTATCTCGGTTTCTAGGTCCTGTTAATGGTAGAACCGAATGATAATTGATGTTATTTTGATTTTGAATTATCTCGGTTTCTAGGTCCTGTTAGAGGTAGAACCGAATGATTATTGATGTTATTTTGATTTTGCATTATCTCGGTTTCTAGGTCCTGTTAATGGTAGAACCGAATGATAATTGATGTTATTTTGCATTATCTCGGTTTCTAGGTCCTGTTAATGGTAGAACCGAATGATAATTGATGTTATTTTGATTTTGAATTATCTCGGTTTCTAGGTCCTGTTAGAGGTAGAACCGAATGATTATTGATGTTATTTTGATTTTGCATTATCTCGGTTTCTAGGTCCTGTTAATGGTAGAACCGAATGATAATTGATGTTATTTTGATTTTGCATTATCTCGGTTTCTAGGTCCTGTTAATGGTAGAACCGAATGATAATTGATGTTATTTTGAATTATCTCGGTTTCTAGGTCCTGTTAATGGTAGAACCGAATGATAATTGATGTTGTTTTGAATTATCTCGGTTTCTAGGTCCTGTTAATGGTAGAACCGAATGATAATTGATGTTATTTTGATTTTGAATTATATCGGTTTCTAGATCCTGTTAGAGGTAGAACCGAATGATAATTGATGTTATTTTGATTTTGCATTATCTCGGTTTCTAGGTCCTGTTAATGGTAGAACCGAATGATAATTGATGTTATTTTGAATTATCTCGGTTTCTAGGTCCTGTTAATGGTAGAACCGAATGATAATTGATGTTATTTTGATTTTGAATTATATCGGTTTCTAGATCCTGTTAGAGGTAGAACCGAATGATAATTGATGTTATTTTGATTTTGCATTATCTCGGTTTCTAGGTCCTGTTAATGGTAGAACCGAATGATAATTGATGTTATTTTGAATTATCTCGGTTTCTAGGTCCTGTTAATGGTAGAACCGAATGATAATTGATGTTATTTTGATTTTGAATTATCTCGGTTTCTAGGTCCTGTTAGAGGTAGAACCGAATGATTATTGATGTTATTTTGATTTTGCATTATCTCGGTTTCTAGGTCCTGTTAGAGGTAGAACCGAATGATAATTGATGTTATTTTGATTTTGCATTATCTCGGTTTCTAGGTCCTGTTAATGGTAGAACCGAATGATAATTGATGTTATTTTGATTTTGCATTATCTCGGTTTCTAGGTCCTGTTAATGGTAGAACCGAATGATAATTGATGTTATTTTGAATTATCTCGGTTTCTAGGTCCTGTTAATGGTAGAACCGAATGATAATTGATGTTATTTTGATTTTGAATTATATCGGTTTCTAGATCCTGTTAGAGGTAGAACCGAATGATAATTGATGTTATTTTGATTTTGCATTATCTCGGTTTCTAGGTCCTGTTAATGGTAGAACCGAATGATAATTGATGTTATTTTGAATTATCTCGGTTTCTAGGTCCTGTTAATGGTAGAACCGAATGATAATTGATGTTATTTTGATTTTGAATTATCTCGGTTTCTAGGTCCTGTTAGAGGTAGAACCGAATGATTATTGATGTTATTTTGATTTTGCATTATCTCGGTTTCTAGGTCCTGTTAGAGGTAGAACCGAATGATAATTGATGTTATTTTGATTTTGCATTATCTCGGTTTCTAGGTCCTGTTAATGGTAGAACCGAATGATAATTGATGTTATTTTGATTTTGCATTATCTCGGTTTCTAGGTCCTGTTAATGGTAGAACCGAATGATTATTGATGTTATTTTGATTTTGCATTATCTCGGTTTCTAGGTCCTGTTAATGGTAGAACCGAATGATTATTGATGTTATTTTGATTTTGCATTATCTCGGTTTCTAGGTCCTGTTAATGGTAGAACCGAATGATAATTGATGTTATTTTGAATTATCTCGGTTTCTAGGTCCTGTTAATGGTAGAACCGAATGATAATTGATGTTATTTTGATTTTGCATTATCTCGGTTTCTAGGTCCTGTTAATGGTAGAACCGAATGATAATTGATGTTATTTTGATTTTGCATTATCTTGGTTTCTAGGTCCTGTTAGAGGTAGAACCAATAATGTTTAATTTCGAAAGAAGCATCTTCTAGTGTAGTAGATGGAGTTTGTCAAGTCTTGCATTATTGCCTGAAGGGATAGATGTTGTTTTGTTATTTTTTTAGTTGAGTCCACAGCTGAAGAGGGTGCCGAGAACGTCACCTCGTCAGGTTGGCCGTGTTAGAAACATAAGAATTTACAAGAGCCGCTGCCGGTCGTGAAACTGTTTTTCCACCTACATGATTTATCAGTGATATCTGGTAACCTGGTAACGATGATGGGAGGAGATGACAATACGTCAAGAACGAAGAACTGAAAAGAGAGTCTTTGAAGAGTATCGAGTGCTGGTGGAAGCTGTATTCACGCTCGGAGAACAAGCTGCTCAAACAAATTGAATTTGGAAGTTCCTTAGAAGTTTGGTTGATTAAAGTTTGACGTTTCTTAATAGATCAGTGTTTAATTTTTAACAATATAATATTGCACTTCAAGAAGAAAAAATTTTGAATTATACTTAACATAAATCGAGTAATCAAACAAATCTCTTTTGTAATTTTGGTAAAATGAAAAATCATACTACTCAAAATTGTAGAAAGAAATCTAAACAATAATGGGAAAAACGATCGTCCAAATAGTAATCAGAATAATCAGAGTCAAAGTACGTATAATTCAAATCAAAGTCACTCAAATTCATATAATCCAAATTATCGTAAAATTGTATGTAATTTTTGCAAGATTCCTGGACACACATTCGAAAATTGTAGGAAAAGACAAAATAGAAATAACCATTTCCATGATCCTAAGGTGAATCAATTAGGAAACGAATCTTTAAACTCGGAAGGTCAAACTCTGCCGAATGTCCCAGAGTCAGACCATGGCCAATATATGGAGGCATTCAAATAAATTATTGCGGAACACAATTACAAATAGTTTCTTTCAATGTTGATAATTTTGATAAATTTTTAATTGATAGTGGAGCATCTATTTCTTTGATTAAGCATGATGCATTAATACCAAGTATTACTAAATTGAATCGAGAAAATACTGTTTTATTCAATGACATAAATCCAAATCAACCAATTCTTTCCTTAGGCACAGTTGATTTGATCCTGAAATATGAAAATTCCATTTTTCCTTTAACATCACAAGTCGTAGTCAGTCATGAAATTCGATTTGATAATTATGACGGAATTTTAGGTGTTGACTTTTTCAGAGAAAATAATGCCGTAATTGATTATAACAGAAATGCCTTAATCGTCAAAAATTTAATTATACCATTTGAAAACACAGAAGGACTTGAACGTATCAAGCAAATAACCTTGCAACCACGCAGTGAAACAATTATTCAGGTCAAGATTATTAATAATTTATCTGAAGGCATGATTAAGAATCGCGAAATTGACAAGGACGTATTTATTCCGAACGCACTTATTAAAAACAAAGAACAAAAGGCTTATCTACCCATTCTTAATTTAAGACACACCGCCGTAGAAATTGATGCTGACAAATTAAAATTTGAAATAGAGGAAATATTGCCTCATGTCATGATAAATTTCACTGAACAAATAACGCCTGAACAGCGGAAGGAATTATTATTCGAAAATCTACGTATTGATCATTTGAATTCTGAAGAAAAACAATCATTATTACAAATCTGCCATCATTACTCAGATTTATTTCATTTACCTGGAGATTACTTAACGTCTACGCAAACTTTGAAACATAAAATTCCTACAACGACTCAAGTTCCAATTTCAGCAAAAACTTATAGATATCCAAAAATACATGAGGAAGAAGTGAAAACCCAAATAGAAAATATGCTCGATCAAAATATTATTCAAAATTCTCATTCGCCTTATTCAAGCCCCGTATGGGTGGTACCGAAAAAAGCCGATGCTTCAGGAAGAAAAAAATGAAGATTGGTGATTGATTATAGAAAACTAAATGAAATGACCGTTGGCGACAATTATCCTTTACCAAATATAGAGTCAATTTTAGACCAACTAGGTAATTCAATTTATTTTTCAACTTTAGACTTAGCTTCTGGATTTCACCAAATAGAAGTGGACGAAAAAGATAAAGAGAAAACAGCATTTAGTACCCCTTCAGGACATTTCGAATTCAATCGAATGCCATTTGGTTTAAAATCTGCACCCAATACATTTGCAAGACTAATGAACATTGTATTGTCAGGACTTCAGGGAACAGTTTGTTTTTGTTATTTAGACGACATTGTTGTATACGGATCATCATTACAGGATCACAATGAAAAACTCAGAAAAGTTTTTGATCAATTACGATTTCATAATTTGAAACTTCAACCAGACAAATGTCAATTTTTAAGAAAAGAAATTACATACTTAGGACACATCATAACAGATGAAGGTGTAAAACCAGATCCGAAGAAAATTGAAGTAATTAAAAATTTGAAAGTACCTTCTAATGCAAAAATGATAAAAAGTTTTCTTGGTTTCGTCGGATACTATAGAAAATTCATTAAGAACTTTTCAGCGATTGCAAAACCTCTTACAACATTGCTGAAAAAGGACGAAAAATTCAAATGGGAAGAATCACAACAGAAAGCATTTGATGAACTCAAAAATATAATAACTACCGATTCTTTATTAATTCACCAAGATTTTTCTAAACCTTTTATTTTAACCACAGACGCATCAAACGAAGCTATTGGTTCAGTAATTTCACAAGGAAAAATTGGAAAAGATCTACCAATTGCATATTATTCAAGAACATTATCAAATACTGAGAAAAATTATTCAACGACTGAAAAAGAATTATTAGCGATAGTTGATTCTTGTAAACATTTCAGACCATATTTATTTGGAACAAAAGAAATTGAGATTTATACGGATCACAAACCTTTAATTTACTTAAAGAATTGTTCAGACCCGTCAGGAAGATTAGCTAGATGGCAAACTTTATTAATGGATTATAATTTTGAAATTAGGTACAAAAAGGGAAAAGACAATAAAAACGCCGATTTCTTAAGTCGAATTCCAGATTATAACATAAATTCCATTGATGATGGTAATGAAGAAACAGAATCTTACACATTCAATGAATTTAAACAATATCATCAAATGAATTTAAATCGAGGGGTAAACCGCTGGGGATGTCCAGATAACAAGCTCGGTGATGTCCAGGGGATGTCCAGAGGATGTCCAGGGGATTTTCCGGGGATTTTCCGGGGATGTCCCAGGGATGTCCGGGGATGTCCGGGGATGTCCGTAGATTTCCTGGGGATGTCCGGTGTACAGATTTTGGTCAGCGGTTTACCCCTCGATTTAAATATTCCAACCCCTAAAAGTATAAAGAAACCATTAAATAAAATACGAAATTTAATAATACCTTTCTCAACAGACAAATCTGAACGGAATGAATTTCACGATTACGTCTGCAATTATTTTTCAAATATACTTCTCCAAAATAATAAAGTTGCAGAAGTAAGTCTTCAAAAATCATCCGAACAAACTCTATACAGGGTGAGTCTTTGACTTGTACATATATTTTAACTGTAGATTCTTGAGGCCAAAGGAAACCTTTTTTTCATTTTCCATTTTTCCGAATTCGGTTCTGTTAAAAAGATATAGCCATTTGAAAAAAAAAATTCGGCTGAGTCCGTGTCTGGAAACATTCTCTGGAACCAATGCAAAGTTCATATTTCCCGATTAAAATTAAGTTGATATATTTGGGGAAACTCAAGTACTAACCTTATTTGAATAAGAATGTTAAAAACACGATATTTCTTAACAAAAACACTTTGTTTGCTCCGATTATATCGGCAATTCAAAAGCCATATTTCTCCATTCAGAATAAGTTCATTCTTCGATTTTCTTGAAGATTAGTTTGTAAACACTAAAAACTTGTTCATATCCTCCTCGATATCCCAAAATTATCTTATAAATTGTGGTTTTCAATTCAATTTATAATTTCGATCAAGCTTTAACCTATTAAAACAATGTCAATAAAATCTTCCGGATATCACTGAAGTGAAACAGTCACAGAACTTGGATTTTGTTGCCAGTTTCAGCAATATTCCTGAAACTAAGGAAATTGATTTTTCTGATTACATTACTGAATAAATATCTATGAATTCGACCATAGATCCTTCCTTAACATAAGACCCATCTCAAACGACTTCCACTATTCTGTTCTTATTCGCGATTCAGGGGTAGGCAGCGCCCTCTACTACACGTGTATACGGGAGTGGGTAAGATTTGTAAACATTAGTACTGACATAAGGTAATTTGCGGGGAAAAAATAAAATGGAAAGTGAAAAGAGTGTTTTTCTGAGCATAAGCGAATATTTCCGATATTTGGAAGTAACTCCAAATAGTAGGAAGGCTCTTTGGGTCTGAAGGAACGAGTAGCGTTGAGATTATAAAAGAATTCAAATAGCTGAAGGAAAGTGTACTTAGGTATTTTGTATTGCATAATAAGGTTTTACTCTTTATCAAGAAATATAGGTACCTATGTAATATTAATATTTCACCAAATATTTATGAATAAAATTCATGTTCTATTCTATAAAAACTTTTATATTAACATATCCTGAAAACCTACCCACTCCCGTTAATGCTGTTTCTGCCGCAAGGTGGCTTGGGAGATGAACTTGAATCGCCAATACTTCACATATCTGTGGTAGTTCGGCTACATAACGTATAACGTGAGATATATCTGGATTCTCTGGTTTAGTTTAGGCCGTTTAGGGGTTAGAAATTATAATGCACTTAGAATGGGTTATGATTTGATTTGTTTGACGAATCATTATATTAATTTGATGAGTAGTTAAATTAATAGCTAGAAATTATGATGTATTTCTGCCAGAGCCCGGAACTGATGGAATAAACTAGGTGCATCAAAACATATTTTATAGGACGAGATATCACTATTGTCAATTTATTCAGAGATTGAGATTGTACCAACTTTCAATATTGAAGAAAATGAGTAGAACGAACACATAGGTCAAAAGATCTCTCTTTGAAGCAAATCACTACTGATAGATGGTAAAGTAAGCAAATGTTGAAATTTTATATGACAAATATGAATATTCGATAAACATTCTGGCAACATTGTTAACATTTAATTCGATTACAGAATATTGATACATCTTCGATTCGGTGATCTTTAGAATGCAGTGGGGTATTGAGGTAATTCTCGAGATTTATGATTTTCTCGTCAAATTTAATGGGATTTAATTAGGAATAACTTAAGAACGACGCGTTTTATTGAAAAAACTTAGGAATAACTTTATTTTCTAAACCTATTGCTTTTTTCGAAAATAGGAAACATTCTTCTTTTTCGCGTGGTTTTATAGTATTTTTGTGTGGATTTATAAGTTGGCTACGCTGTAACTTCCATACCGGGAGGAATATTGGAAAAGTTCTGATGTGAGAATATGCATCATGATAGGAATGACTACTTCACCATTCGATTAATAAAAGAAGATGACTCAGAATCAACAACCTACGAAAAATTATTTGAAACCCTATATAACTTACGAGCGTTACTGAAATTTAATAATTGCACTAAATTTGTAATAACCTTGTTGCGGCGAAATCCCGCTGAAAGTTACTCTCACAGGAGTGGGGACGCGGCGACTACGACGACACCAGGCGAGCCACTTCACTTCGTCTCGAGACATCGCAAGAGAACATTGTATTGTAAAGTTATTCATTTCATTTCATTTATTTCGTGTACAGTCAATACAGTCCACTGTTTCACACTAAGTGTTTTAATACCACCCATCAATATTCATACAATTTCGCTACAAACCTATATTCCAAAAAATAATAATTTTATACTGAGAGAAACATTCCATAGCCTACTTTTCTATCTTTTCAAAGATTTCAAATATACTATCTTGGAAGAAGAGCGAATTCCGATAACGGATAGAAATATAATTAGACAAATACTTTACGATCATCATGATTCACCATTGTCAGGTCATCAAGGATTTGAAAGAACGTACCATAAAATCAAAGAAAATTATTATTGGGATAACATGAAAGAAGATGTCAGAAATCACATAAAAAATTGTCAAACATGTCAACTTTCCAAAACAGATTTCAGAAATAACAAGAGCCCAATGCAAATAACAACGACATCATCAAAATTCTGTGAGCAAATTGCAATGGATATAGTTGGTCCTTACCAATAACGAGAAATGGAAACAGATTCATTTTAACCCTTCAAGATGATTTAACAAAATATGTTCAATTTCACGCAATGACTAATCATGAAGCAGAAAACGTCGCGATATATTTCTTAAAATTTTGTACTAATTTCGGTTTTCCAGAAATCATCCTATCGGATCAAGGAGTAGAATTTACATCCAAAACATTAAAAGCACTCAATCGAATGCTAGGAATCTATATATTGTTATGTAGTATAGGCTTAAGCATTCCTTAGAATAAGGTGAACATCCTCGAGTGTCGTCGAGGAATCGTCACGTAGTTTATGTCAGCAGTTTTCACTTTCCGTTGTTAAAGGAATAGTTTTACGATTCATTATTATTCAGACCTGCTTCAAATAAACTTGTTTCCAGAAATAAATTGTTTTTTTTTAAAGAAGTGATTTTGAGAGGAAAAATCATAATTGGCGACGAGGATGGGATGTTGCTAGTGTGTTAGGCAATATCAGAAGACGTTAAATTCTCAAGGAGAAAAACACCGATTCAGATACAAGGCACACGTGGAATTCATTCCTTTAAGCAACAACCGAAGAAGAGAATCAAGGTACGACGTGAAACCAAAGGAAACACCGAGCACCAGATTCAGACGAGTGCAGTGATCGACCAGCCAAGAAGAGTTGCTGAATCCCGGACCGAAGAGGTAGAGGACCAACCCCGACTGGAGCGACACGAGCACCCCCCTCAAGAATCACCCTGTGGAGTTTGGAAGTAGCACCCCAAGCACCAGGTTAAAAAACAAAAGGTCAAACAACAAGTAAGTTGGGCTGTCATAATAATCCCAGTTTTTCCTATCCCTGGACCAAAAGATAAGGTAACATTTTATTTATTTTTAACATTTTTTGATTTCATAAAATCAATTTCTCCTCCATCATTGAATTGTCTTACTTTCTTGCATCATTACATTTCAAGGGTAGACCATCAAAAAAATAATCTATAATCATTGATTCGTTAATCGAACAATTCAACTCACTTAAAGTCAATAGTAAGAAACAATCGAAAATGACTACTCCAAACGAGAATCGTGTTGTAATAGATCTTAACACTGTCAAACATTTTGGTGAATTATTACCTAGATTCAACGGAAACCCTAATGAGTTACAAACGTTCCTTATAGAAGCACAAAATTTCATGAGTCAATTCGGAACCACAAATAATGAATTAATCAACAGATATTGTTTTGCAACGATCAAATCAAAATTAATTGATCAAGCTAAAACTATAGTGTATTCCGGACCAAACATGGGTAGAATTAAAGCACACATTAAAGCACACATTAAATAGTAAATTCGGTTTTAAGATCAATTTTGATGTACTTCAAAGTGAGTACCAATACATGAAAAGAAAGCCGAAAGAATCTTTAGCAGATTTTATTGAAAGAGTGAAAGCCATAAAACTACAATATGACTATCAAATTCAATTACAAGGATTATCTCCCACAGAAATTAATGTTTACCGAAACTTATCAGATAAAATTGGAAATACTGTTTTATACAATAACGTAGATGAAAATTCCAGAAACCTTTTAGACCTGCAACCAAAGCCTTTCGATGATACATGTAATTTATTAGAGAAAAGAGAAATCAAAAGACAACAACTTTATTTACCCACGATTCCAAAAACCACCATTTTTCATCCAAATGCTTCATCAAGCGAACGGCAGAATAGTAGTCAAATTTATAATCAACGTCCTTCGACTAGTAGAGAATGGCCGTCCCAACCAATACCATTAAAATTTAATAGAATACCGGAGCCTAAATTTGCAACTAATAGTCAAGTTTTCGGAAAACCGCGAGATGTGTTCAAACCAAACCCAAATCAACCATTAAATCTACCAAAACCGGAACCAATGTCAATCAGAACAAGAAATTATCCTATTAAAAGGCCAGCTAGCAGTCAAATTCGCCAAGAGCCCCCGAATAACCGGCATTTTTTCAGAAAAACCGGACCGTCTGATTTCATATCGGAAGAGCTTACTAATACAGAAAATTTCGAAATCGAAGAATTTGAAGTAGAGCCAGAAATTGATTGTAATGACGACATAGGTGAGCAGAACGAAGTGGAAAATATCGAACAAGAAGATCAAAATTTTCAAACATTAGCCTACAAGCATCACATGACCTGAATTTTACGAAAGAACATTTGGCAACTTTACCATTCATTAAATTAGAAAACCCAGCCTGTAAACTATTGATTGATAGTGGTAGTTCTATGTGTATAATTGATCCAGCTGTAGCTTACAGTTTATTCCCTGAAAATATCTATGAAGAACACTCATATTTTAGAACAGCCGTGGGTAAAGACCATAGTAAATACAAAGTTGCTTTTCCTCTTAATTCATTTGGCCTAGATAACACATATCCATTCGTAATTTATAAATTCCATACTCAATATGATGGTGTTATAGGTGCTAATCTATTGAAAGATTTAAAATTAAAATTCGATTGGAAGAACCATGAATTAGGAAATGATTTGAAAACTCAAAAATTTTATCTTCAACAAACTAGCCCAAACGAAACTCTCCCCATTAAATTAGACCATTTAGATAATTATATTCGAAATCAATTAACAAAAATATTACAAAGTCACAAGCAAGCTTTTCAATTACCAAACCAACCATTAAATTTCACAAATAGTGTTAAACACCATATTAGGACTATTGATGAAAATCCAGTGTACGTAAGAAGGTATAAATACCCGGAGGTACATAAACAAGAAGTAAAAAATCAAATTCAAGATTTGTTAACTAAAAATATCATTAGACCAAGCATTGTAACATATCTGAATTTCCTACCCTGCAACGAAATAAAATGCGCCGTTGCCAGACTCCATGGCTTCCAGCTTTGCAACGTCTATTGTCGAAACGTGGAACTACGTTGAATGAACTTATTTGATATTATTTTATAATTCTATGAATGATGAATATTAGTACGACTTCAAGCAATACTTTAGGCAATTCGCATCTTTATAAATAGGAGATTTTAATCATATCGAAGATCCACCATGAAGTAAACTCGTTCTTCTGTGACCATCGAAGAAATACGATTCTGTGGGAGAAAAATTAACCTCGAAAACGGCAACGACTGGAGGGCTCTTTTTGGTTGACTAGGCGGGAGTCGGTGGTCACTGGTCACTTTCTTTTCGGTTATCACAAGAGTGTCCCTTTGAAATGGGGTTCCTCTTTTAGGAATCCACCATTTTTAGTATATTTTAAAGACGCTTCTTTGTTATCTGGTATGTACACGATCTCCATTTAAATAACCATGTTTCATTTCACAGGATTTAATCTCATGTAAGCTTGTTCTATTTTATTATTGCATTTCTATTGAATATTGTGGAACTCTGCTCTGCTACCAACCCATTTGGAATATTCTTATACTGTTCGTAAGGCCTACTGCACATTTAACTATTCACTCGACATTATGGTTTAGGCATTTGGAGTTGTTGCTTTAGTATAATATTTTACGTACAAATATCACTGGTTTGGAGGCCTAGAGTAAACTGTTTATATCGCTTGTGCCAAGGAGAATAGCCCCCACAACAGTGGCAGTGCCAACTCCTCTGGGGGTTCTATAACGAACGTCCCAGTGAACCAAGCCTCGTCTTCGGGCCACGGCGTACCCGATAAGCAAGGAAAGCTTTGAAGGTGCCATCGTTCATCAGTTAACAGGAAATATAAAGAGTTTATCGTCACTTCCAAACCAACGCGACTACTATGATCTCACACATAACACTTAGAAGGAAGGATTCTCACACTAGGAACTACAAGGATACTGCTTATGAATTTCATTAATAATCAGGTGACAAACTCTATATGCCTATAACCTTTGGATGTATTGGATTCTGCTTTTTATCACAATTGTGCCAGTAATAACCTTACCGGAGTATAGGAAGCTCCATATTGTACATATCACCAGTGCTCGTCTTATTAATAATTGTTCTATGGATTGTAAACATATCATCTGTAACGCTAGAAGGTTTTTTGCTTTGAGTTTCAATTGATTCTCGTTCGTTTTTCCTTCATATGGCTATAGTTCCTCGAACTATGGTGCTGGACGATTAAAGGCTCTTGTTCCATCTTTATGTCCAACCTTGTGTATTATTTATCTATTTTACCTCATTATTTCCCATCCTATATTTCACTAATCTGAGTTATTACGAATCTGAATTACTACGACATAACATAGAGTTCTACCAATCTAGACGATCACATCACAAGCCAAAAATATAAGTATAAAACCCCCTTTAACGTAATTCTACCCTCAGCTCTTCAGAGCAGGGTTGCCTCTTTTCTCTTTTTCATAATGTTCCTAGGATTTACAAACTTGGAATGTTACAGTGGTGCCGTGACCAGGATAACTCAAACGATTGTGAAATGTGGAAATATGAGGTTGAAATTTATTGTTATTAATATTCTCATTTCTGTTGTGTTTTTCAGTTTATCTGCTGTTTAATTTCTGTTCTAGAAAAAGGTACCCATCGACCAACTGCCCACAGATACTTTGAAACTGTCTCTGTAGAATTCCAAAAGATATGTGATAATCAATGGTATCTGTAATGTCTTCAATCTATATCCTTTTTCTACACGATCTCTCTGTGCATACTTTTCTTCGAAATAACAGGTGGAATTGACACAATAAGGTACAGAGTGTTTATTTAATTTTAAATGATAAATGAAAACGTTTTGAATTGATCTGAATATGGTTTCTCTTAGCATGTGCAGTTTTAGATTATGTATTTGGTGTTGGGAATGGTTCGGAGATAAGAAGTTGATTTGCAAATGGAGGACGTCTGACATTTGAGAGTCAGTTCTTTTATCTCGGTTCCATTATCGTAATGAAGCATTCTAGAGATAGCGTTATGTAGTTATAGTAGGGGACCCAACGAAGCTTTTACAACCAGTAGGTTACCATTGAGAAAACATATTCAATCAGGTATCCATTTTGTATTGCACTTGTACTATATGTGTCATTACACTTGGGACTTCACAAGATGTATGCTACATATTTCGTTAAACCTTCTGCCATGTTTTTATCATTTCCGGAGAGGGAACATTCCTGCCGATCAACCACCATGAACTAACTCATGATTTGTTAGGGTTCTTCCACCATTTTAGGATAACCACGATACTGAGCAGCCACCATTTTGTTTGGAGGATCCCATGGATATTTCATAAATGTTTTCATAGGTACATCTATTGCTCCAAGTGTTTCAGAATTGGCAGACAGGATAAACGAAGGAAATCATTTCAACCAAACCTCTTCGAAAGATGGCAGCCAACCCAATGTCTTCAGAGTCTTCACCAATGGGGGTCGCAACAGTTTTGATTGTCATTAAATCAAAAGGATTTTATTCTTCAGGAACTCATCTGGTGAAACCTTTTGGTATTTTATCACAGCCACTTGTGATGATTCTTCTTACCAATGGATACCTACTTTCCACTAATTTCATTTTGTCATTCTTTAGATACTTGATTGAGGCCAATCAAACTGAGGCACTCGTCATGCCTATACATAATTCAAGAAAGAAGTTTATCCACTAGGGTTCATGAAGTTTTTCAAGTCTGGGGTCGTAGGGCTGAATGTTCGACACCACAACGGAAGGATGCCACGAGAAGCCACTTCTGGATGCTGCCGAGGAACCAATAGCTGAGAAGTCCTTAGAAGCTGGGGGTCGTATAGGTTTCAAACTTCTTCAGTAGGATCCAGTGGAAACAACAACAAGAAGGGATGTGTGATTTTCAGTGCTCCCTTTGTGAAGATGTCGATTATGCCGGAAGTAATGTGAGAAGTGTAACTGTTTTCTTAAAGATCTATATTGGTGAGTTAGTCAACTAGTTCCACTACGACAGATGCCCAGTTCTATGTCACGATATCCATCTTCGAATTAATGCTGACCCAACTTTCATAATGAAGAATCCTGTTTCTCTTTTTGGTAACTAAGGTTACAACTGAGGCCTCAACGCACCCACCATTTTGACATTTTAACCTACAATCACTGCGCAACTTCTGTTGTTCATTATTTCAGATAGCACTGACCATTTCTATTTCACTTATCCATTCAGTATTAATTCTCACCATTCATTTTCAGTCAATCCAAACCACAGAAAAATATTTCGACCTATACCTACTTCTAAAAATGGAAATTCTCTTGTTATTATTTTCGAAGCTTCGCCCTTATTCTCTTTTATCATAACGTCCAAGCTTCTGGGGTCGACTGTAACATATCTGAATTTCCTACCCTGCAACGAAATAAAATGCGCCGTTGCCAGACTCCATGGCTTCCAGCTTTGCAACGTCTATTGTCGAAACGTGGAACTACGTTGAATGAACTTATTTGATATTATTTTATAATTCTATGAATGATGAATATTAGTACGACTTCAAGCAATACTTTAGGCAATTCGCATCTTTATAAATAGGAGATTTTAATCATATCGAAGATCCACCATGAAGTAAACTCGTTCTTCTGTGACCATCGAAGAAATACGATTCTGTGGGAGAAAAATTAACCTCGAAAACGGCAACGACTGGAGGGCTCTTTTTGGTTGACTAGGCGGGAGTCGGTGGTCACTGGTCACTTTCTTTTCGGTTATCACAAGAGTGTCCCTTTGAAATGGGGTTCCTCTTTTAGGAATCCACCATTTTTAGTATATTTTAAAGACGCTTCTTTGTTATCTGGTATGTACACGATCTCCATTTAAATAACCATGTTTCATTTCACAGGATTTAATCTCATGTAAGCTTGTTCTATTTTATTATTGCATTTCTATTGAATATTGTGGAACTCTGCTCTGCTACCAACCCATTTGGAATATTCTTATACTGTTCGTAAGGCCTACTGCACATTTAACTATTCACTCGACATTATGGTTTAGGCATTTGGAGTTGTTGCTTTAGTATAATATTTTACGTACAAATATCACTGGTTTGGAGGCCTAGAGTAAACTGTTTATATCGCTTGTGCCAAGGAGAATAGCCCCCACAACAGTGGCAGTGCCAACTCCTCTGGGGGTTCTATAACGAACGTCCCAGTGAACCAAGCCTCGTCTTCGGGCCACGGCGTACCCGATAAGCAAGGAAAGCTTTGAAGGTGCCATCGTTCATCAGTTAACAGGAAATATAAAGAGTTTATCGTCACTTCCAAACCAACGCGACTACTATGATCTCACACATAACACTTAGAAGGAAGGATTCTCACACTAGGAACTACAAGGATACTGCTTATGAATTTCATTAATAATCAGGTGACAAACTCTATATGCCTATAACCTTTGGATGTATTGGATTCTGCTTTTTATCACAATTGTGCCAGTAATAACCTTACCGGAGTATAGGAAGCTCCATATTGTACATATCACCAGTGCTCGTCTTATTAATAATTGTTCTATGGATTGTAAACATATCATCTGTAACGCTAGAAGGTTTTTTGCTTTGAGTTTCAATTGATTCTCGTTCGTTTTTCCTTCATATGGCTATAGTTCCTCGAACTATGGTGCTGGACGATTAAAGGCTCTTGTTCCATCTTTATGTCCAACCTTGTGTATTATTTATCTATTTTACCTCATTATTTCCCATCCTATATTTCACTAATCTGAGTTATTACGAATCTGAATTACTACGACATAACATAGAGTTCTACCAATCTAGACGATCACATCACAAGCCAAAAATATAAGTATAAAACCCCCTTTAACGTAATTCTACCCTCAGCTCTTCAGAGCAGGGTTGCCTCTTTTCTCTTTTTCATAATGTTCCTAGGATTTACAAACTTGGAATGTTACAGCATCCCCCGTGGTCGTTCCCTATCGTAATTGTTCCCAAGAAAACTGACCAATTAGGTAATCGAAAATGGCGAATGGCAATAGACTACAGAAAATTAAATGAACGATCGACGACAAATTTCCTATCCCAAACATTGAGGAATTATTAGACCAACTCAAAAATGCCAAATATTTCAGCGCCCTAGATTTAGCTAGTGGCTTTCATCAAATCGAATTAGACAAAGAATCGATCGAAAAAACAGCATTTGCTACAGATGAAGGGCATTACGAATTTCTAAGAATGCCCTTTGGCCTCAAAAATGCACCGTCAACTTTTCAACGTGCCATGAATAAAATCTTGAAACCAGTTATCAATAAAATATGTGTAGTATACATTGATGATATACTAATTTTCTCAGAAACTCCAGAAAAACATCTAGCCGACATTCAAACAGTTCTACAACTTTTAGAGAAAGAGAATCTCAAAATTCAACTAGATAAATCTTATTTCTTTCAGAGAGAAATTATATTTTTAGGATACAAAATTTCAGAAGAAGGTGTAGAGCCAAATCCCGAAAAAATTGAAATTATCAAAAATTTTCCAATGCCAAAATCAGTTAAAGAAATAAAGTCCTACCTTGGAATGATAGGTTACTATCGGAAATTCATTCCAAATTTCTCTAAATTAACTAAACCTATGACAAAATATCTGAAGAAGGATAATAAACGTGATATTCATGATCAGGAATATATCGATGCATTTTATTCAAGTCGAAATCTCCTCATGAATTATCCAATTCTGCAACACCCAGATTTTAGCAAACCTTTTGTGCTTACAACTGACGCATCCCAGTATGCTATAGGAGCTATCTTATCACAAGGAACACCCCCAAACGATCTTCCTATCGCGTATGCAAGTAGAACTCTTAATGAAGCGGAAATCAAATATTCGACAATAGAAAAAGAACTTTTAGCGGTAGTATGGGCAACAAAATACTTTAGATCCTATTTATTCGGTCGGAAATTTACTATCTACACAGATCATAGACCCTTGACATGGTTATTTTCCCTCAAAGATGCATCTTCACGATTAATGAGGTGGAGAATAAAATTAGAAGAGTTCAACTTCGAGATCAAATATCGAAAAGGAGTCAACAATAATGCATAAATCGCATAAAAATTAACGAATTAAACATAAACGATCTCTCGGATGATGATCTAGACGCAGAATCAATTATTCCTCAGATAACACATGAAGACCTAGAATTGTCCCAGAAAGGATTAGACGAAATTATTACGAAAACATGTTCAGAAGATGTCCAAGATGAACAATCTTCCTCTCAAACAATTCATAGTAATGCAGAAAACCCCATATTAGAAATACCATATACCGAACGTTCCCTAAATTCATCAATGAATCAAATAATATTTCAGAAGACTAACGTTTTTGTAGGATATAAATGGATATCCAATTGATATATAATTGTGGTGACTAGGATTGGTACTCAATAATACAACACTGATTATACTCTAAACTCTATTTATTCAACACCTCTCTGTTAAATAACTGAACTCTGATAATCTATACAAAATACGATATGCTCACAACGCTTGCTGGCAATCGATTCACTCATCGTACCGTTGGTGGTACATTGTGTTGCCACCCTGTACTAAGTTAGGGGTAGGCGTTCAATGCGCATGTATCGACAAAGCTTATTCTTTACACTCCCTCCCTTTGTCGATTACATCAACTCTATTTTAAATTATTTATTAAATTGAACTCTTAATTATTAAACAACATAAACAATATAATGTATATTTATGATAAGGCCAATGAACTAATCATTTGGCATCAGCTGGGAATTTTTAGTCCTTCGCATTGTTGCAATTACTGATCTGTGAACACACAAAAACAAATTACTTATATATACAAATATAGTATGTACTTTTGTACATATATGAAATATATACACTCTCATATATATTATTCTCTGAATTTTGTCTCTCAAGTACTCATGTCTACTCTGCGGCAAAGGCTTAGTCATTATGTCTGCCAAGTTTTCATCGGTGGGTACCCAGCTAACTTTAACCTTCTTTTCCTCTACGCACTGTTTCACAAAATCTCCATGAGTTATTGCCATGTTTTTTCTAGTTCCAGTTCTCTCTCTGAATACTAACTCATTCTTAATTTCTTCGACACTCTGATCGAAAGTTTTGAGTTTATGGCTTCCATCTTTCTCTGTACAATCTTTAGCTGATTTGTTATCACACCACAATGTGATTGGATAAAACGTGTGCCCAATGATATATCTGATAGATTTATCGAGTGATATCAACTCTTGGCTAGCGTCACTCATTGCTAGGTATTCTGCTTGACAAGTAGAAGTCGTGACAGTAGACTGTTTATGACTTCTCCAAGTTATTAAATCTCCGAATAACTTGATGACATAACCTCCTGTGGATTTTGAATCCTCACAATCTCTGAAGCTTGCATCTGAAAATGCTTCCAAATTCTCTGTGGTGGATAGGAACTTAATACCCAAGTCAGTTGTGCCTCTCAGGTATCTAAGAACTCTTTTTACCTCTATCCAGTCATCTTCAGTAGGGTCTATCTGTTTTCTCGCTAGATAGTTTATCGCATATGCTATATCTGGTCGAGTTGCATTAGCTAAATACATCAAACTACCTATAGCTTCTCTGAAAGGTACTCTCTTAAACTCAGTTGGTTCCTCTGAACATTCTGAGCTGCTTTTAAGCTTCTTGTTCCTATAGTCTACCTGACGGGTTACCATAGGTGTACTCTGTGGTTTTGACTCATGCATGTTGAATCTTTCTAAAACTCTCTCTGTATACGAAGTTTGGTGTAACATCATATTTCTTCTTTCTCTATCTCTATGTATAGTAATACCTAAGAATTGTTTGGGTTCACCTAAATCTTTCATTTCAAACACATTTCCCAAATGTGATTTTATTTCATTTAGTTTCTCTGGATCATTACTTGCTATCAGCATGTCGTCTACGTACAGTATTACTATAGCTAGTTTTCCATTATATCTCCAGGTGAACAAACAGGGATCATGAAGATCATTCTCTAAACCAAGTTTTCGTGCTTCCTCTGAAAATCTCTTATTCCACAACTTGGGACTAACTCTCAGACCATATAAAGATTTCTTCAATTTGCAAACTTTCTCTCGTTTGATGTTATCTGAAACATTCAAACCCTCTGGGATTTCCATGAAGATCTCTTCTTCAAGTTCTCCATTTAGGAACGCCGTTTTGACGTCCATTTGACATGCATCTAAGTTCTCTTTATTGATTATGGATAGAACTGCTCGAATCAAGGACAATCTTGATACTGGAGCATATGTTTCTTTGAGACCATAAACATTTTTATCTTTGAATCCCCGTGAGACAAGTCTTGCTTTGTATTTAATTGACTCATTGCTCTCGACTTTCTTTTTGAACACCCATTTGGAGTCAATAATATTTGGTCTCTTACCAAGAATATCTAATTTAGGTCGGTCTACAATAATCCAGACTGCATTTTCTTCCATAGAGTCTAACTCTTCTCTAATCGCTTGTTTCCATAACTCTCTATCCTCGGAGTTCATTGCTTCTACAAAAGTTATTGGATCTTTTTGAATTGAAGCTAATAATATATGCTCAAGTTCATCTTCATTCACCTCATCAACTCTAGTGTAACGAGCAAAGCTAATGTCTTCAATTTTCTTAGCTTTACTTCTCGTAATTGGACCATCAATTTTAAGTGGTAACTCTGAATTTGTCTCTTTCCTCACACCCTCTCTACTTTCTACTGATTTTATTTTCTCACACATACTACTCTTATTAGACTCAATTGTGTGTACCTCTGAATTTGTTCGCCTCTGATTGATCTATTTCTGTTATTTCATCGACAACAGTGAATTCAGTTGTTTTATCTGATCCACTTTCAGTACTCAACTCTTCACTCTGACTTTTTAAATAAACATCCTTGTATACCAATCTCTCTATAAACCTTACATGTCTCGATTCGATAAATTTTCTCGTGGCAGGATGCCATAAAATGTATCCTGTGGATGTATGACCAACCAATATGGTTTTAATTGATACATTGCTGAATTTTGTTTCAACAAAGGGTAATTTAGCGTATGCAATACATCCAAACCTTCTAATTTTGTCTAAATGACAGTTTGCTCTTGGTGAAAATTTAACTAACGGTACCTCATAATTGATTGACTTATGTGGAGTTCTATTATAAGTGTGAACAGCTGTTTCAGCAGCTAGTTCCCACATGCTTTGTGGTAAGCCAGAATCACACATAAACGCTCTTATTGTTCTCTGAATAGATTTGTTAAATCTCTCGGCTGTACCGTTCAGCTCAGGAGTATACGGTGGACCACTATCTGACTCAATTTTTTCTCTTTTCATTATTTCTGCAAACTTTCCACCTGTGAACTCAGTACCTCTGTCTGATCTAACATAGCAGACTTTCGCATCTATACCTAGTAGGTTACGTGCATAACTCAAAAACCTCTCAAACGCTTGACCTGATTCATCTTTAGATTTTAAACAATATATGTTGGTATACCTAGAATAATCGTCTATGAAAACAATTATATACCTCTTGTGACCAGGCCATGAAATAGGTTTAATTGGCCCCATAACATCTGAATGAATTAATTTAAGCGGCCTGTCAGCTCTACTTCTGATTTGTTTAAATGGAAGTTTTTCCATTTTTGATAATATACAAACTTCACACTCTTTAATTGAATCGTCAAATTTTACATGTTCTAATCTCTTATCTCTCTTTTGTATCATTTTCAAATAATTAAACGAAGCATGCCCAAGCCTCTGATGCCATAGCATAGCTTCACTCTGAATTTTAGTTAACAACGCATTTACTGATAGATTTTCATCTAATGTTTCTCTTAGACTCTCTAAACTCTTCAAATCATCTATTTTAACTATTTCGTAGGATAAATTATTTAAATTTGATTTCTCTGAATTCTCTGAGACAATGAGTTTCTCTAAACTCTCCCTCCCAATCGCAGAACCTCCTACTTCTACTGTAATTTTATCAATAGACTCTAAATTAACTCCCTCCGAACTGGACACTTTTTTGTCCTCGTTGGTTTGCGATTGATCGGAACTCTCATTGTCAACTGCTAAGCATGCAGTGCAACTATAATTTTCGAACTCAGTTGTATTTTCATTGGTGTAGTTAGGTTTTATTACTTCAAACTTAACTACCCAGTTTGGTTTCTCATAAATCCCCTCAAATATGGTTTTGCTGTTTTCTTTATTATAAACTCTGAATATTTTATCGTCTAAATATATACAAAACCCTGCATCTACTAATTTACGTAAAGATAGCAAGTTCTCTGAAATATCTTTTGCTGCTATAACATTTGTTAATTTAATGTGGGTACAATTTAACTGATCATTTTTAAGCAAAAGATTACCTCTACCATCTATTACTATGTCAGCAATTTCATTTTTATTTGCACTTTTGATAACTCCTTTCTCTGATTTTTTAAAATTGCTCAAAATAAAACTCTTATTAACAATGTGACTCGTAGCTCCAGAGTCAGCTATAAACTCTATATATCTTTCACTACTAAGGTTTTTAATGCTGATTATCTCCTTACCTTGTGACTCGGTGAACTCATCTCTGTTCTCTTGACCAGTTTGGTCCTCATAATCAGCTCTTCTAGCAGTTGGGTTGTGTCTCCCACCTCTTTGACCTCCTCTTCCTCTTAGGTTACCCCTACATTACCTCTGTAGCTGAAGGTACCTCTTGAACGTCCTCCCCGGCCTCTAAATTTTCCGGAGCCTCTTTCTCCAGTTATTTGTTGGCCGTGAGTCGGTTTAAACCTTTTTACTGGAGGTTCATAGTTTTGGTGATTGTTTTTATAGGTGCATGGCCTCTTTAGATTTTTTCCACAGTTTTCACTGGTGTGATCAGTGATTTTGTTGCAGGTGAAGCAAGCCCACTGGTTTGTTCCATTTAATGAACATTGGTCTTGCCAGTGTCCCCTTTTATTGCACCTGAAGCATTTATCATTGCCTCTCATAACAAATGCTCTGGACACAGCAACTTCATTCTCAGTGGAGCTTCCTCCATTAGCGTCATTATCCTGCTCTATCCTATACATAGTTTTTCTCAACGCTTCCATGTTCATTTCTTTGCCAGTTGTCGAGATAACTGCCGAATCGGTTCTTCTCACTTCTGGCATGGCACCTAAAATCGCTTGGTAGAATGTTGAGCGCATCTCTTGATCAGTAAGTTTGTTAGGATCGTCACTCATCTCATGCTCTCTTATTATCTGATCAAATCTCTCACAGAACTTATGGACTCTCTCGTCCCTATTCATGCGCAGGTTATACAGCCTTGTTCTAATTGAAGTAGGCGTTGCGCTAACCTCTCCTTTTCTACATTCTTTAAGTTTCTTCAATATCTCTCTAGGCTCAGTTAATCCTAGGATTCTTTTGTGATATTGTTCATCAATGTGATTGATTATAATATCTTTAACTGAGTTTTTCCTCAGCTTAATCTCCGACTCTGACACTCCAATTGGGCTTGGTTGACTTGGATCAATAACTTCAAGTAACCCCCAACTTATAAGCTCTGTATTCAGGCAGTCAATCCAAACTTCAAAGCTTGACTTAGATGTCAGTTTATAGTGTCTCTGTATTTTGGGTACAGAATTGCTGCTTGCACTCTCTTGGGGTTGCAAAACTACTCTCCTCTCTGAAGTTTGTAAATGGTTGGTAAGTTTTTGCTTCTCCAACTCAAGCATGTTTTGGTGAACTTTACTGAGAATATTGACCACCTCCTTCAACAGACTTGCAGTTGTCTGACTCTGCACTGCTTCGCTGCTATTCATCGAAGCTGCGAGGGCATTTACATTTTGAATAGTACTCTGCAACTCTGCCATGTTTGCTGCACTTCCTGAGGACTGACCTACAGCCCTTCTCATGTCCTCTGAATTGCTCATATTTGTGTTTTTTGCTGTGAATCAAACCTCTCAATTATTACCTGGATTCGCTACTCAAAAATTCAGATCTGATCTATAACTCTCTCTAAAAACAAAAGTTACTGCCTAAGCAAGATTCAACCTTTGTACATCTACGATTCTAACAGCACTCTGAATTTCTAGTCAAATCTAGATGGACAATAAAAAAAAATTCTTACTTTGTTGATTGACATTAGTCTCATCAACATATCCTCCTCGCCTGATTCTCATATACTCCTCGTATGAATTTTCGCTCTGTTTCTCCATCTATTCCAGGATTATAAAACATTTTCAATTAGTTATTATTGGATTTGAATAATTTTAATACTCAATAATTCATTTCTATATACACACTCTTAACTTCTAACCTCATTACTCTCTCTCTTTGAACTCTTCGAATACCTTTCGGTACCAGGTAATCTCTGAATTTCAACTAATTGAATAATGTTTCTTGCTTCTGAACCAGATTAACTGAATCACAAGTTAATCAAGTTCGAAGCGGGAAATAATATTCTTTCACCGGGCATTCCACACATGTACACCACTTGCCGATGTTTAACTCTGTGAGTTACCACGAAAGCTGGTCGGTTTTGGGCTGCGCAAGTACATACGTGGGTCCCAAATGAAGTCCTCTCATTTCCCTAGTCAATGAACAACCTACACTGAACACAAGTTTCAGATGTCCATTGACCCCAGAATGTACAGAATTTGCTCTTAATAAAGGATATTCGACAGAACAGAAAAACCCTCAAGAGCCAGTAATCCGGTATCTGACTGCAAGGCAAGCCAGAACGGGACACCAAACTCAGGCGAATATTTTCAATTCTTTCTCAGAAATCAAAATCGAGAATTATTCAGCTAAATTCTGAATTTGACTAGATTTCTCTCCATCTTATACTCCTAAAAAATTTTTATTCACACTCTGAACACTCAAATAGTAATATTTAAAAAATTCTCCTACTCACTCCATTTCTCAATTGTGATGAATCAGTAAGAATTACTCATAATTTAAAATAATTTCAATTAATTCATGAAACTTCATAAAAGTTCTTCAGAAATCGAAATTACCAATTCGCAATCAAGAACTACTGTTATTTATATCGAATAAATAGTTTCCTCTGATATTCCTCCAAAATAAGATGAGAGAAAATGAATAACCTCTCAACATAAACAACCACAACTCGGCTCTTTTTGATATAACCTCTTTGTTATCATCACTTCTTGACATTGAAGTTTGAAACTTCTTAATCAACTTCAACTCTATGCTCTTTGTGAAATAACCTCTTTGACATTGAAGTTTGAAACTTCTTAATCAACTTCAACTCTATGCTCTTTGTGAAATAACCTCTTTGTTATAGTCACTTCTTGATATTGAAGTTTGAAACTTCTTAATCAACTTCAACTCTATGCTCTTTGTGAAATAACCTCTTTGTTATAATCACACCTTATTAATAACATTTATGTTTTGAACACATACACATAATTTAATTGGTTGGTTGCAGATATAAATTTCTTTTTGCATAAAAATTACAATCTGCAATTGACCTCAAATCAAAAAAATTGAAGAAAGCTCTGTGAAATACCTCATGTTACGGAACTGTTATAAATACAGTTTCCTGTAACGAACGCATTGTCGGGACCCGTTTCCCACAAGCGTAGACCCTTCGTAATGTAACTGTAACTCCCAAACACAAGGTGTCCGGCTAGTCACGTGTGACGTCACAAAGGATCCCTAGCAGGTACTACACTACAAGTAGCACCGACTCTAACGGTTTTACTGAATTTTGAAATGCATATTACTCACTTATGCATTTAATTAATTACATGTTTCATGTATTGTACCTTGTTAGCTCTCATTTCAAAAGAACATAAATATTACATGCTTGCAACTCATAGTGAATAAACAGATCGTGTATCATCATTGATTTCTCAAGATATTACAGAATCTATTTATATAGCTCTGATATATTTGATTATTAAAAAGTCACTTACTTTTGTATCTCTGTTTTGTTTTCTCTCTGAAATGCTCTATACGCTTCAAATCACTCACAGCGGCTTGCACAATAATCAACGGAAAACTCTTTACTCAAAAGAAAGCACGCCTTCATCTGAATCTAGTCACCCAAAGTTTCGTAAATCGGAAACCACGCTCTGCTACCATGTAGGATATAAATGGATATCCAATTTCCAATTGATATATAATTGTGGTGACTAGGATTGGTACTCAATAATACAACACTGATTATACTCTAAACTCTATTTATTCAACACCTCTCTGTTAAATAACTGAACTCTGATAATCTATACAAAATACGATATGCTCACAACGCTTGCTGGCAATCGATTCACTCATCGTACCGTTGGTGGTACATTGTGTTGCCACCCTGTACTAAGTTAGGGGTAGGCGTTCAATGCGCATGTATCGACAAAGCTTATTCTTTACAGTTTTCAAAATCGAAAAATTAAAATTGCATAAGAACACTCGGATTAGACTCATTGTATCAATACAGTCATCAAACGATGTCACCAAATTCTTAAAAGAATATGTCAGTCCGAATAAACAGTATGGTATATATTTCAGATCGAAAGAATTAGAAAAAGAATTTTTGATAATGACACAAAATATATTCAAAGCTAATGCTTTTTCTTTTAAAATTTCTAATTTACTTTTAGAAGACATAGAAACGGAAGAAGAACAACAAGAGAAAATCAAATTATTTCATGAAACCAAAACCAAACATAGAGGTTTTCAAGAAAATTTAGAGAGCATTAAGAGACGTTTTTATTGGCCCAAAATGGACAAAGATATCAGTTCGTATATTAACTCTTGCGAAATTTGTCAAAGTCAGAAATACGAGCGACAACCGACCAAACTGATTTTTAAAAGTAATCCAGTTGGAGAAAAACCATTCTCTCATTTATACATGGATACTATCGTTATGAATAGAACCCCATGTTTGACTATAATAGATTCATTTTCGCGACATGGTCAATGCTATACTTTAAATAGCAAGACTGCGACTGAAATTGCCAATCAACTTACTAGTTATTTTTCCAATCACGGTATCCCAGAAAAGATAACCTTAGATAATGGAACAGAATTTAAAAACCAAATTATTCAAGATCTAGCAGAAACTCATAAACTATCACTTCATTTTATAACAAATTATAATCCTACCTCCAACGCCATAGTTGAACGGTTTCATTCCACTCTGATTGAACAGATTAGAGTATTAGACGAAAAAATATTTCGTTAACAGAAAAAATGAATAGAGCGCTTTCAAGTTACAATAATTCAATACACTCTGCGACATGTTATACACCCCTACAAATCATTAAATCAGATTTGAACTATAACACACCAGTGGAAAAATCTACTCATGAAAAAATTTCGGAATACATCCATCAATATCGTGAAAACATGAAGGAAATTGCAGATCATTTAAATTCTCGTAAAGAAAAACAAAAAACGAAACTAGACCAAACCAATCAGAACAGGCAACAGGTGAAAGAGCTAGATGAGACGAAACCAGCTTATTTAGTCATACCGAAAAAGGCAAAATTAGATCCAAAATTCAAAAGAACTAATATAAAAATTCTAGATGATATTCGTATCAAAAATCCTGATTCTCAGAAAATATATCACAAGAACAAAATCAAGCAGATAAAGTAATAATTGTTTTTCTTTCTTTTCAGAGCAAAAAAAAAAATGAGAACCATTTCTCTTCTCCTCACTCTTCTATTCTTCCCGACTTATAAATCGTTAAAATTTCAAGAAATAAAACACAATGTTATTCCCTTTTTCGCAGACAAAACGTATATCAGTGAGTCAAAACACATAGGGGAAGTGTGCCTATGTTGGCACCCTTAACGAATTATCCACATATCTCATTGGAAGAAAATTTTTTTGGATAATCGATTTCATAGATTTACTTATGCTCATATGTAGTATGCATTCTTGAGTATATTTTCAGTATAAATTTTGAAGGAAATGAATGATAGCACTTTTCAAAATTTGGCCAAGGGTGCCATCATAGGCGCACATATGTCCTATGATGGCATATGACAGAAAATGAAAAGAAACTAATTATTGAATTGGTTTATTGAAAAAAAATTGCACTCTCATCGCATAAAAATGAAATTGAGAGGTCAACAGATGAGTATACCTGCATGTAAGAGTGTAACAAAACATAAAACTAAATTTAAATTCTTTGACATTTATATTATTAGATATCTTAATATTATTTTTTTTTTCACAGCATTTAGCGCTGCCTCCATATCTTCTTCTTTCCAAAGTTGCCTCTTGCTTCTTGTTGTCATAGAGTTGATTTAGAAAAAAAGAATATTCAATGTGATGAACCACTTTTGTCCTATGATGGCACCCTTTGCTATCATAGGAACACTTCGACTATGCCATCATAGGCATAAATGTCATATATCTTTCAACCAACCGAAGAAGGCAATTACAATACGACATTACCTCAAACTTCACACTTACAGCATTGTTATAAGGCATTCAAAGGAAAGTAAAATTTTTTTAACACAAAGTTGTGAAATATCTGAATAATATGAAAATTAAGGAGATAATTATCATACATCAACACTTATCAAAATAATTGAACTGTTATAAAAGACACAAAATACCACGTATTAAGTTGTAACTACGAACACCTCTCATTAATACTATCTGGCGAACACCCTCAGTGAACATAAGTTTATTCAGTTGATATTAACAGACTTCTTCATGGTGTGCCATCATAGGCAAGGTGCCATCATAGGCATACTTCCCCTATTGATGTACCATTACAATTTAAGTGATATTAACAAAATATTGAATGATCATTATATCTTAGTAGATCAGTTAGATTCAGTCAGTTCCACTATTAAGCCCGCAACGGACGGCGAGCGATATATTATATCTCATATATTACACCAATATCGCTCCTTATGAAAATGCACCAAGCCCCGCGGACGACGCTATAATATATATTCCGATATTACGATATTTTTCCATACTAAAATGACATATGTCAATGCAAAGCTATAATATATATTATATTATCGCTCGCCGTCCGTTGCGGGCTTTATGGTTTCAAACTATGTGGAATCGATAAAAACCCAATTAAAACAAAATGAGATCCTACTCAAAAATTTGTTTTCTTCTAGACATAAACGAGGTTTAGTAAATGTCGGTGGACATATAGCCAAAATATTATTCGGTACACTTGACAGTGATGATGAATCCTTATACTTGAATTATTTTCACTCTTTTGAAAATAAAATTCAGTCATTGAAAACAGAACAAAATCAAATTATAAGTGTTGTGAGATCTATGACAGCAAAATATTCCAATATTACCAGTCAAATCATACGAAATTATAATCATTATCGTTTGAAAACGAAAAGATTTTTTATTACTATGTTTTACTACCAATAATTTTAAGATACAATATGTAAGGGCTACATTTTTGCGACTATAGTTTCGAACTCTCGTTCATCTTCAGACAACTGACCTCTGGGTACCTAGTACAGGCTATTTATGCAGATTCAGGTAGTGATAATAAAAAAGAAAGTGAGAGCTGAAGGAATTTTGTTTGCAACAGATGTAAGAAAAAATAAATTTGTGGATTATTACAGTTGTAGATGTTATTTAAATGCTTTGAAAATTTGAGAATTGCACAGTTCTATTTGGTCATTCATTATTTCGTGAATATTTTTCTGCTCTAATTTGTAAATTTCAATAGACTCCAGATAATTGAGTTTTATTCCTTTCGATTCTACGTGTAAAATTTTTAGATTATCTATTGTTGGGAATGTGTGCCCATTCTCAATGCAATGGGTTGCGACGGTGGACTTGCTTTTGTTCTTGGTGAAATCCATTCGATGTTCATTGAATCTTGTTTTGAATGAACGTCCAGTCTGACCTATATATTTCATATTGCAAGTAGAACATTTTAACTCATAAACTCCTGATTTAAGCAAATTTGGGGTTGAATCTTTGGCATTGAATAACAGAGACGATAATTTATTTTTTGGTTTGAAAGCTATGTTGATATTAAGTTTCGATATATTATTGGCTATTTTTTCACTTACATCACCGAAGTATGAAAGAGAAATGAACTTTTTGGTTTTTTTCCGTTTTTATTGTAGGGTAAATTTTGTTCAAGGCTAATTGGGAATTTTTGTGTTTAATTATTTTATCTATTATCTTGTGATTGAAACCGTTGTTTGCAGCTATTGTTTTTATTGTATTAATTTCAATTTCACGGTTATTTTTAGACAGGGGTAAGGAAAATGCTCTATGGACCATCGAACAGTATGCTGAAATTTTTTGCGAGTATGGGTGGTTTGAATCTATAGGAATACATATATCAGTGGATGTGGGTTTTCTGAACACGTTAAATTCAAGTTTTTGGTTTGAGTGTGATATTGACAGGTCTAAAAATGTTATATGGTTACCAATTTCTTTTTCTAATTTAAATTTTATTTTTGGGTGAATGTTGTTTATGAAATTTAGAAATTGCCCAAGTTGTCTGGATGTTCCAGATATACATGCAAATACATCATCTACAAATCGGTACCAAAAGTGTATTATTATGGGTAATTTTGAAGTGAAGATTTTCTTTTCTATATAATGCATAAAAATATCCGCGAGAAAAGGACTTAGAGGAGAACCCATAGCCAGGCCGAGTAGTTGTTCAAATATTTTGTTGTTAAACTGAAAATAGTTCCTCTGTAAACATAGTTCCAAGAGTATAAGGAAGTCACAGTGTATCAGTGGATTCACATGTGATTGTTCTAATATCTCCGAAACTAAATCTATTGTCTCTTTTCTCGGAATATTTGGAAACATATTCTCTACATCCAGACTCAATAAATATGATTTGTGGGGCATGGTGAAATTTTCTAATTTTTTGGTTTATTCTATGGAGTTTTTTATGGTATATTTTGGTGTGAAACCGGTTATTGTCTTGAAGATAGTATTCAATTCTTTTTCTAGTTTGTAGGTGGGGCTGTTGACAAAGGAAACTACTGGACGAATTGGAATATTTTCTTTGTGGGTTTTCATTAGACCGTAAAGTTTTGGTGGGCTAATGGTCTAATCAAAACCCACAAAGAAAATATTCCCATTCGTCCAGTAGTTTCCTTTGTCAACAGCCCCACCTACAAACTAGAAAAAGAATTGAATACTATCTTCAAGACAATAACCGGTTTCACACCAAAATATACCATAAAAAACTCCATAGAATTAACCAAAAAATTAGAAAATTTCACCATGCCCCACAAATCATATTTATTGAGTCTGGATGTAGAGATTATGTTTCCAAATATTCCGAGAAAAGAGACAATAGATTTAGTTTCGGAGATATTAGAACAATCACATGTGAATCCACTGATACACTGTGACTTCCTTATACTCTTGGAACTATGTTTACAGAGGAACTATTTTCAGTTTAACAACAAAATATTTGAACAACTACTCGGCCTGGCTATGGGTTCTCCCCTAAGTCCTTTTCTCGCGGATATTTTTATGCATTATATAGAAAAGAAAATCTTCACTTCAAAATTACCCATAATAATACACTTTTGGTACCGATTTGTAGATGATGTATTTGCATGTATATCTGGAACATCCAGACAACTTGGGCAATTTCTAAATTTCATAAACAACATTCACCCAAAAATAAAATTTAAATTAGAAAAAGAAATTGGTAACCATATAACATTTTTAGACCTGTCAATATCACACTCAAACCAAAAACTTGAATTCAACTTGTTCAGAAAACCCACATCCACTGATATATGTATTCCCATAGATTCAAACCACCCATACTCGCAAAAAATTTCAGCATACTGTTCGATGGTCCATAGAGCATTTTCCTTACCCCTGTCTAAAAATAACCGTGAAATTGAAATTAATACAATAAAAACAATAGCTGCAAACAACGGTTTCAATCACAAGATAATAGATAAAATAATTAAACACAAAAATTCCCAATTAGCCTTGAACCAAATTTACCCTACAATAAAAACGGAAAAACCCAAAAAGTTCATTTCTCTTTCATACTTCGGTGATGTAAGTGAAAAAATAGCCAATAATATATCGAAACTTAATATCAACATAGCTTTCAAACCAAAAAATAAATTATCGTCTCTGTTATTCAATGCCAAAGATTCAACCCCAAATTTGCTTAAATCAGGAGTTTATGAGTTAAAATGTTCAACTTGCAATATGAAATATATAGGTCAGTCTGACCTATATTGAATGAACGTCCAGTCTGGACGTTCATTCAAAACAAGATTCAATGAACATCGAATGGATTTCACCAAGAACAAAAGCAAGTCCACCGTCGCAACCCATTGCATTGAGAATGGCCACACATTCCCAACAATAGATAATCTAAAAATTTTACACGTAGAATCGAAAGGAATAAAACTCAATTATCTGGAGTCTATTGAAATTTACAAATTAGAGCAGAAAAATATTCACGAAATAATGAATGACCAAATAGAACTGTGCAATTCTCAAATTTTCAAAGCATTTAAATAACATCTACAACTGTAATAATCCACAAATTTATTTTTTCTAACATCTGTTGCAAACAAAATTCCTTCAGCTCTCACTTTCTTTTTTATTATCACTACCTGAATCTGCATAAATAGCCTGTACTAGGTACCCAGAGGTCAGTTGTCTGAAGATGAACGAGAGTTCGAAACTATAGTCTCAAAAATGTAGCCCTTACATATTGTATCTTAAAATTATTGGTAGTAAAACATAGTAATAAGAAATCTTTTCGTTTTAATTATGATCAACTACCAAATAGTAACGGCTGAAACTGTTCAACATTATCGATTGGTTCAGAACGATATTAATCGACTCATTCTGAGGAGAACACTGGATGCATTGGCTACAGTCTGTGAAGTAAAAAAGGACGAAGCAAGTAGGAAGGCGTACAATATACACAAAATGAAATTTAGAGAAAAACTGACGGAAATCAACCGCAACATTAACCTTAAAATGATAGAAAAATCAGAAAACAAAACGAAAACTATGTGGTCAATAATAAAGAAAGGCACCCAGTCAGAAACAAAACATATCAAGCCAACAAACTCGGCTAATGAAGTGAACAGGTACTTTGTTAACATTGGGAACGAAACAAGAATGTGCTGTGTGAGCACGCACATTAAGCCGGAGGAACTATTGAAGAACTGTTGTGTGCAACCCAAAAATTCTCTATACATAAAAGACGTAACATTGGAGGAGATCGAAAAAATTACAAAAAAAATCAAATGTAAGAATACCAAGGATATCCACGGCCTATCTACCAGAGTTTTGAAAGAAATAATTCAAGAAATCTCTCTTCCACTGAGCATCATATTCTCAAGATGTATGTCAGAGGGATATTTCCCCGACCAATTGAAGAATAGCCGAGTTTTACCGATTCATAAGGGTGGAGAAGCAGGGGAGATAAGCAACTTTCGTCCAATTTCGATACAACCAGCTCTATCGAAAATTCTAGAGACTGCGATTAAAGATAGGATCGTCAGCTTCTTCGAGAAAAATAACTTTTGGAGCAAACAACAGCATGGCTTCCTAAAAGGTAAATCAACCACAACAGCACTGGCAGAAATCCTTCACAAGATTGCAAATGGTATTGACGAAGGCAAAAAATGTAAACTATCCTCGTGTGACCTCAGCAAAGCCTTCGATAGTATTGATCACCGGCTGTTGTTGAATAAGTTGGAATATTACGGGGTGAGAGGAGTTGCTCTAGAACTACTTGCCAGCTACCTAAAGGACAGATATCAGAAAGTTCAAATCGAAACAGACAGCTCTGACTGGGAGCTGGTTACATGTGGAGTTCCGCAAGGATCCATTATGGGACCAATATTGTTTCTGATATATGTCAATGACCTCCCTGCTAATGTCAATCAGCAGGACTCAGTAATGTTTGTGGACGATACCAGCTTTCTCGATGTTGCTAGGAACCAAGAAGAACTAGTGGCTAACAATAGAAATACTTTATTGAAAGCCCAACAGTGGTTCAGTGCAAATGGGATGAAAATGAATCCCGAGAAGACGCAATCAGTTTGTTTCGAAACGAAATCCTCAGAAACCACTCACCTCAAGTTCTTAGGAGTCCATCTTCAGTCAGACCTTAAGTTCACAGACCACATAAATGAACTGGGTAAGAATCTGTCAAAGGGAACCTTTGTTATTAGAAGGATGAAACAAATGGCCGGTCAACAGGCCGCAAGGGTTGCGTACTTCGGAGTATTTCATTCGGCTATTTCGTATGGAATATTGTCGTGGGGAAATATGCCTGGCAAAGAGGATATATTCATAAAACAGAAAAACGCCGTAAGAATAATATATGACGCCAAGAAAACAGATAGTTGTCGACAATTATTTAAACAAGGAAACATCCTCACTTTGTCCTCTATGTTCATATTAAACTGTATTATATATATACATGACCATAAAGATGGCATTCTCCGGAATAATTTCAACCATGAGTATAACACCAGAAACGCTGATAAACTCATCATACCCCATCATAGATTGACAACAACACAACTGAGTATAAACCATCTAGCGTTGAAAATCTATAACGCGCTACCAGAGGAATATAAAGAGCTTAGTAAGAAGAAACTCAAAAGAGTACTCAAAAAGAGGTTGGTGCAAAAAGCTTACTACAGGACGGAAGAATACTTCACAGACCCATTAGTTTGAGTTGTTTGTCTGTCGTGTAATTGTGTGGATTGTCATATACTTTCTGTATGAGTATAAGTGTTATTTATTTGCTTATTCGACTATGAATACTTTATGACTCATATTTAGATCTTACATTCTGTATGTCTGTTGTTATTTTTATCGTATATCATATTATCATTATATTGACTCCCCATGTATGATTGATGGGTCAAATATTGTATGCTCCTTGTGTGCAGTACAAATATACAAATATACAAATTCTTACACAATTCGAAGAATTAACTATAAATAGAATTCTGACCGAAATCAACACAGCCATCAGCTTTGCGAGACTTCATCTCCTACATGAAAGTATTTTGCCTTTAGATTCATTCCATGATTTTGTAAATTCAACAGATTTCATGAAACATCTGTACTATTTAAAAGATTTTTACTCTGTTTGCTATACTTCGGTACAGTTAAGAAATAATCATGTAATCTTTATAATCGAAGTACCATTAACTTCTCCAAATTCTTTGGATACCTATCATCTTCAATATGTCCCATACCGAAATGTTACCCTCATCGAACAGCCCAAATACTTATTGGCCAAGGGAGAACAAATCTTATGTTCTATCAACGAAGAATGCCCCAAGGTGGAAAATTGGTGGATATGCCCACAGAATTTACTACGACCAGTGCCCAGATGTATAAAAGACTTAATTTTCCAGAAGAAAGAAAATTGTGAAAGACATCGTGTTCAGTGCAGAGACGATTTAGTGAAGTTACCACCGAGAAATTTTCTATCGACCGGTAATGTACAAATCGGCGAAGTTTGTAAAGACCATACAGAATATTATAAACTAAGTGGAATTTATTTGATAGAAACCGCATGTAATATAACGAATAATTTTAAGTTCTTTTATAAGGAAGAAATTTCCAAAATTTTTCATAATGTGTCCCTCATTAATATGAAAACAGAAACAATTGAAAATCTTACTATACCAGATTTATTATTTGACAATTCGACTTTCCAGGAAACTATTTTTAATTGGAAAATCCACCCTAACCATGTATGTTCTATTTATTTCATTTTCAACCTAATTATTATCATGATGATAGCATATTGCCTGTATGAGATTTTTATTGATAAATTCACAAATATTGTTAAAACTCATAAAAATAATTCAACCATTGATGCTGAAGTTATTTCTTAAAAAAAAAGGGGGACGTGTTATGTAGTATAGGCTGAAGCATTCCTTAGAATAAGGTGAACATCCTCGAGTGTCGTCGAGGAATCGTCACGTAGTTTATGTCAGCAGTTTTCACTTTCCGTTGTTAAAGGAATAGTTTTACGATTCATTATTATTCAGACCTGCTTCAAATAAACTTGTTTCCAGAAATAAATTGTTTTTTTTTTAAAGTGATTTTGAGAGGAAAAATCATAATTATATACATAAAAGAAAGATGTTGGTTACACCATTTATAACTCGAGATCGGATGGACTGTTTGTTATGAAACTTCATATATGGATTCGTCTACGGTCTGGTTATTATAAAATACAATAAAACTTTGAAAAAATCGATGAAAATTTCACTTATACAGGAAATGCTTTTCCTCCCTTTGAGTAAGACCACTAGATGTCGCTACAGTTACAGTTACGCTACCGCTTATTCGTTTGTACTTCATTCTCCGCGTTAGATGGCGATGTAAACGAATAGTGCGTACATCACTGACTATATTCCCTCTATAGTCACTGTAATAGTGTGTAATTTGAGTTGCCTACAATTCTGCGCTGTTGGGCAAAACCAAAATGTCTTAGCGTAGGAGTAGGCAGGTGATTAGATTTCGTTGAGATATGAGAAAAGTTTCGTTCTTACCACTTCAGATGGCGCTATTCACGCATTATGACTGATGATTATTAGTTATTTTTATAGTTTTATTTATTCCAAATAACGTAATCGTGAAGGTACTATATTTGACATAATTCACAATTAAATGGCGATGAATTTGTTGATGCTTTCGCGGCCATCGATTGATGTCATCTGTTCTTTTTTCGAGCATTTCAATGGCCGAAAAAAGAACATATGACATCAATTACTTTGTAATTTACATAGCGCTTATAGTACCATGAAAGGCTATTAACAGATCCAGAAGCGGGTGAATATGATAGTGAATTTTTATCGAAATGTCAAGTAAATCGGATTTTGGCGATGAGTTCCAATCGTGAGATGTCCATTCTCATCTTTTCTCATAATTTTTGAAATGTTTTTGAATTTCTGTTTGGGTAATAAATATATTTGCGGAAATAACTGAATCCAAAATAGCCATTATTATTGATTGACATATTATGACATATTATTTTTGTGTATCTGTTCTGTGTGATAGCTCATATCCATGGAAACATTTTACAGTTCAAAAATCAGAGAACCAAGCCGTTGATCTCCGATCACTGGTGATTACGATTTGTGAAATCCACCGTAAGTATCATTTAGGCGGAACAAAGTTCGCCGGGCCAGCTAGTTAAACATAAATTGACATCACCATACCATCCACAAACAAACGGATCATTAGAAAGAACTCATTTAACTCTGAAAGACCATTTAAGATGTTACGTTAACAAAGATCAAGATGATTGGGATGAATTTTCAAATTTAGCTTCTTATTCCTATAATACTAATACCCACAAGAGTACAGGATTAACTCCCTATGAACTAGTCTTCGGACAAAAATTAAGAATTCCAAATTCATTTCGTAAACCATCGGAAAAACCACATTACTCAGACTTAGCAAATTCAATCGCAAAAAAATTGAAGACAGCAAGAAACGCTGCGAGAGAAAATCTCATTAAAGCAAAAGAAAAATCGAAAGAATATTATGACAATACACATAACCGCACGTATAGCTTTAAAGAAAATGATCTTGTTATTTTACAAGATTCACGCGCGAAACAAACCAGTCAAAAATTGTCCAAACATTTCAAAGGACCATATAAAATAATACAGATACACAACAATGAAACCGCAACAATTGAAATAGAAAGAAATAAATTGAAAACGTATCATTTCAATCAATTGAAACCATTCAATATCATTTCAGACGACGAAATTACACAGGATGGACGTATTGAAGACATTACTATGTATGACCCTTCTATCGATGACCCCGGGCCTAGCAACAAAATATAAAATCACTCCAATATCATCTTCATCAGGAATAATATTCCACAATCTTGGATAAGCAAAAGTATCTAATGAACATTTTACTCTGTTATCATATATCGATTTAACACACATTAATGAAAAAATTCAAATCATCAAAGAATTCTATACAATAACCCTTAGCACTTGTCATATTGCAATTAATGATCAATTAACAAATGAATGCTTCAATCAAATGAAATACAGGGTGTCTCAAGTTCGAGTGCCTATTAGACGTTTCTGGAGAACTAGACATATTTGAAATCTGAAATTTGGGATTATGATATTGTTCGAAATTCTCTACAGACCTAAAATATTTTCAAAGCCAGAGCACTTCCGGTTATACAGGGAGTGAAAATAAATTTGCTCAAAAATTTTTTTTTCAATGTTTTCGTTTCTGATATGATTGAATATTCAATGCTGAATACATGTCTGTTGAAACCAGTGTATTCATTCGAATAGTTTTCAAAATATCGAAAAAAAACCTGAAAAAAAGTAAAATATTCATTGTCAGTATCATGTTCATTTTTCTTATTATGAACATCCTGACTGTTGACCGTTTTCACAACGTCAAAGTAGAAGAATGTGGGAAGGTCATGCATCTATTGAATTTCATAAATATCATCACAGGGTGTTTCAAATTTCGTGTCAAAAACTGTGATCCAAAATTGGCCATAACTTCTGTTTTTCAAATTAGAATCCTATTTTTTTATTATTGCGTTGGATTCTACGGAGAAAAATAATGATAGCACTCCCAGATGCTCTTGGTCCTAAATTCAGTTATTCCCGAGTTATTTGAGCTTTTCTGGATTCATGTCGTACGTAGAGTAAAATTCATCGAATCTAAACAGATTCGATGAATATTCTCATGAAACCATAGTAACAAGTAATAGTCAGAACTGTCACTTGTGAATTATTAATGGGATCATTTATCTTCTATGATCACAGAATATTCTCATGCAACATATTCGATGAATATTTTTATGAAACCATTGAATAAAATCGAAAAGTAAAGATAAAACCTAAAATTAGACCTGTCACTTGGGAATTATTAATGGGAAAACTTATCTTCTATGATCACAGAATATTCTTAAGTGACAGATTAGATGAATTTGATTCTACGTACAACATGAATTCAGAAAAGCTCAAAAAACTCGGGAATTACTGAATTTAAGAGCAAGAGCATCAGAGAGTGCTATCATTATTTTTCTCCGTAGAATCCAACGCAATAATAAAAAAATAGGGTTCTAATTTGAAAAACAAAAGTTATGGCCAATTTTGGATCACAGTTTTTGACACGAAATTTGAAACACCCTGTGATGATATTTATGAAATTCAATAGATGCATGACCTTCCCACATTCTTCTACTTTGACGTTGTGAAAACGGTTAACAGTCAGGATGTTCAGAATAAGAAAAATGAACATAATACTGACTATGAATATTTTACTTTTTTTCAGGTTTTTTTTCGATATTTTGAAAACTATTCGAATGAATACACTGGTTTCAACAGAAATATATTCAGCACTGAATACTCAATCATATCAGAAACGAAAACATTAAAAAAAAAATTTTTTGAGCAAATTTATTTTCACTCCCTGTATAACCGGAAGTGCTCTGGCTCTGAAAATATTTAAGGTCTGTAGAGAATTTCGAACAATATCATAATCCCAAATTTCAGATTTCAAATATGTCCAGTTCTCCAGAAACGTCTAATAGGCACTCGAACTTGGGACACCCTGTATATTCAGAAGAAACTGGAAACTGCTCAAAAATCTTTCAACATAATCACACACAAAATTAATTTAATTTCTCAACGGAAGCGCCGTGGCTTAGTTAACGCCGTCGGTACAGGAATAAAATGGTTATTTGGAACACCAGATAGTAATGACGCCCAATTTTACTCTGATTCAATTAATTCGTTAATTAATAATGAAAAACAAACAGAAGTATTATTGCAACAACAAGTTAATGTCATTTCGGATACAATATCAAATTTTAACAATTCCCTCACTAGAATGAACGAAAATATCAATATCCTTGATAAAAATTTGAAAAACTTCAATAAATTTCAAAATGAAATGATTACAATTAAAAATGGTTTTGAGTTAGAAATTGGATTATCCAATCATATTATCTTACTCATTGAAATGACTGATGAATTAACAAATTCTTTAACAGAATACGTAAATGATATTTCACTCATTTCCAATAATATCATCAACTATAATATTTTTTTGAGGTAGCGGGTAGGTACTCATCTATGATCCTGATAGGTGACAGACCTATCTCAGGGATGCGACCCTGCCTACGCGAGCCTTGGTTTATGCCCTAGTACCATACAGGGAAACCATTGTCCTATCCTAAATCCTTTTATAATCCCATAAAGTTTTCCTTTCCATATCCACCCAAACCCATTCGCCAACTCGTTTGGCCAACGCGGCGAATTATGGCTAATTTACCTCCTATTATTATGAAAACGTCAATGAGTAAAACTGCAGTACCCCAGGCGAGTAGAGCAAAACGCTCAGAATCTCGCACTGATCATATATCAGTCTGCCCCACGGATTCTGGGGGGGCAAAAAGTTGGCAGCAGGAAAAGCACCATCAAGGATTTGGAAACTGTACCTAGCAACATATAATGTAAGATCATTACTCTCAGAAGAACGATTGATTGAACTAGAGTCCGAACTAGAGCAGATTAAATGGGATGTCGTCGGTCTCAGTGAAGTTAGAAGACGGGGAGAGCAGCTCTGTAAACTAAAATCAGGCCACACTTTCTATCATGCTGGAAACGAGGACTCTTCGATCGGGGGCACTGGTTTTCTAATTCACAAACGTCATAATCCAAGCATCGTGTCCATCAAGAAATTGTCCCCCAGAGTAATTTATGTGATACTCAGATTGAACAAGCGATACTGCATGAAGATTATTCAAGTATACGCACCAACTACCAATCAGGCTGATGAGGAAGCGGACCTCTTCTATGACGATGTGAGCAGGGCTTGGGAGGATCAGAGAACCCACTTCACATTCTTATGTGGGGATTTCAACGCAAAGGTTGGATTGAAGTCTACCAACTCCGAGACTGCTCTTGGAAATTTTGGTTCGGAGGGCAGAAATGATCGTGGCGAGATGTTACTCGGATTTCTCTTACAGAACAACCTATTTCTTATGAACAGTTTTTTCTACAAAAAACTTAATCGAAGATGGACCTGGAAGAGTCCAGATGGTCGAACAAAGAACGAGATCGACACTATAATAGCTGATAACAGGAACACGGTCAAAGATGTATCAGTATTGAATAGGTTTTTTACGGGTAGTGACCATCGTATAGTAAGAGCAAAAATCGTACTGAACCTAAAGAAAGAGCGCCGAAACATGATAACCAAATCAGAGAGAAAGCCTTGGCATCCTCCGACCGATAAAGATGGTTTTCAAAAGAATATAAGTCATCTTTTGGAAGGATCAGAAAAGGAAGAGAACATCGAAAAATTGAATGACGCTATAGTCAAAGCATTATCTGCGAGCGTAGAAAAGTATTGCCCAAAGACACAAAAAGAAGGAAAAATAAGTGCATCAACTGGATTATTAATGAAAGGGAGAAGAAACAGAGGAAGCCAGAAAACGACCACCGACGTAGAGATGAAAGCGATGAACAAACAAATATCGAAAGCCATAAAGAAAGACATCAGAAAATACAAAAATGAAAAGATTGAGGAGACTATAAAGAACAACAAAAGCATGAAGGTGTTGCGCAGAAAACTGAGCAATGGAAAAGGAGAAATACATAAGCTAAAAAACAAACAAGGCAATATTACAACAAATAGAAACGAGATACTGAAGGCTGTGGAGGAATTCTATAAGATACTATATAAAAGCGGTCAAGAGGTAGACGAGGAATACGAGGCGGACTTCTTAACTTCAAAAAAAGGTATTATCAACCAAGGATCAGAAGAAATACCTGATATCACCATTAGAGAGATAGAACTGGCCTTGAGAAAAACAAAAACAACCGATCACCAGGCGAAGACAATATAATGTCGGATGCAATCCAAATAGGTGGCCAGAGTTTACTTGAAACATTGAGAGATCTCTTTAACCTGTGCCTCTTAAGTAGCTCGATTCCCAAGAGATGGCATGATTCCATCGTCATACTACTCCATAAAAAAGGTGACATAGCCGATTTAGAGAACTACCGCCCAATAAGCCTTCTAAGTCATCTTTATAAGCTCTTCACTCGAATTATAACCACACGGCTAGAAAATAAAATTGACCTCTATCAACCTGTAGAACAAGCGGGATTTCGCCGGGGGTTTGGAACAAATGACCACCTCCAAAGTATAAAAACACTCATTGAAAAAACAACTGAATATAATAGACCATTGGTATTGGCATTCATCGACTTCCACAAGGCTTTCGATACAGTTGAGTTGAGATCAGTTATGCAAGCACTTCAAGAATGCAGAGTCGATTTTCGATACTCCAAACTTATTTACAACATATATAAAAATGCTACAATGACGGTAAAATTGTTCGAGAATACTGACCGCATAGCCATAGGACGTGGGGTGAGACAAGGCGACACAATGTCCCCAAAACTGTTCATAACAGTCCTTGAGAGAGCATTCAAACAGATGAATTGGGACAAAAAGGGCATTAAGATCGACGGAAAATACCTTAACAACTTGCGCTTCGCAGATGACATAGTGATCATTTCGGATAACCTCGGGGAAATAAAGGAGATGATATCTGACTTGAAAACAGCGTGCGAAGAAATTGGTCTGAAAATCAACATGAAAAAGTCAAAATTCATGACAAATCTTGTTCCCAGTTCCAACATCGACATTGATGGTTGTGAGATTGAAAGAGTCGAAGCCTATATATATCTTGGCCACGAAGTTCGTATCTCGAGAGATAATCAGACAACTGAACTGAATAGAAGACTCACTCTCGCATGGGCGGCCTATGGAAGACTGAGGGATATTTTCAAGGGTGATATCCCTATCCACCTAAAAAGAAAGGCTTTCAACACGTGCGTGCTTCCGGTTTTAACATACGGCGCCGAAACCCTGACTTTAACAAATGCTACTGCCAGAAAGCTTAAAGTGACGCAAAGAAGGATGGAAAGGTCGATGTTGGGTGTAACTTTGAGGGATCACATTAGAAATGAAGATCTACGAAAAAGAACTGGCGTAGAAGATGTTATCACCGTTGTGGCAAAACTTAAATGGAGCTGGGCAGGCCATGTCGCACGGATGAGAAGGGAACAGTGGACAAAGCGATTGCTGGAGTGGAGACCACGAGCAGACAAGAGAAGTAGAGGAAGACCGCCTACACGATGGACAGACGACATAAAGAGAACATCCAGTAACTGGATTCGGACAGCACAGGACAGAAGCGAGTGGAATAAAATAGGAGAGACCTATGTCCAACAGTGGACGCAAAGGGTTGTATGATGATGATGATGATAATATTTTACCCCCAGAAACCCTTTATTCAGAATTACATAAAATATCCAGAAAACAAGATCTTCCATTACCCTTGAGCATTGAGAATATTTTCATCTTTTACAAATTATTAGAAATGAAATTTCTTATTGGTTTTATCATTTGATGTACCTATTGTCACTACAGGAAAATATGAGATCTATGAAATTTTATCAGCATCAGTACCACACCATGAAGATCCAATGTTATTTTCATTCATTGAACCTAGTACCCCATATATGATTATTTCCAAAGATAAAACAAGTTATTACCAGTGACGGCTCGTCCGGGTCGGCAGAGTCGGCCGGGCCGACCCAAGAATAATCTTGAGAATAGGAAATAAATATATAAACTTTATTTTTGAACCTTATTCAAAATGATCAATTCCGAAATTATAATCTCGATGATTGCCCTCAAAATCTTATATTTCCACAAAAAGTTCTTTCCCCATCACATATTTCTGAATACTATATATGTACTGCCAGTCAGTCAACGGAGTGCTTCCCACAAATAAAACAAACGCCGCAAACGCGCTACTTCCATACAGGCCAGTGGCCACAGGGTCGGCCCGCCGCAAGAGAGCTAAAGCTCTCTGAAGAATATTGCACTATACAACACCTACGTCGTACGCAGTTGCTACTAAGAAGAACGGTACAATACCTCAATATTAGGTCGCGGATTCATACATACAGACTCGGCCTGCCTACCTAGGGACTGAACCAACTCGACTATGGACTATGTTATGAACTACACAGCTTCTTACTGTTTATTCCTAATAATATTAGTAATATTACATGAATAGTTACTAGTTGATTATTAATTATTATGTCTCTATCAGAAAACAAAGGTTTTCGTACCCTTTAAAAGTAGTTTACTGATTTTCTCACCATGAAAATATAAAATATTCCTAATTCCTAGGAAATTCAATCGTCGTGCAATACGCGCGCTTGTCAGTTCATTAGATCGGTGGGTCGGCGGGCCGGACCGAAGGGTGGGGGTTGCAGAATCACGTCAAGTCGACTTGCATGGTAGGAATTAGGAATATTGAATTAGGTCAGTGTCTTAAAATATTAGAGCCGTCCAACCGTCTTCGTGTTTTTTAGGTAAAAGTTCGTTTCGTGAATTCTTATGGCAAATTTAAGGGAGGTAGTATCAAGTACCGGCGACTTGGTAAGTTTATTAACGGTGTATACCGGGTGGCCCATCACTGACGCGATGGTCATTTTGAGGGAGTGAATAAAGATATTCCGAAAATCTTTTTTTGTGGTGTGTGAAGGGTAATCAAGTGCACAATTTAAAATTATTTACGTATGTACAGGGTGTTCCAATACAAAGATATAGGCCAAAGTAACAATTTTTGAATGTAACACTCTATATATGACCTCAAAAATGGAAAGGCTAGCTAAAATTATGGAGTGTTCTTCAGATTACTTTGAACATTTGATGCACTATTTACGAGAAAATCGCGAAAAATTGAAAATATGGAGTTATTTTTAAATAGCAGTTCATGAATAAACCAGTTACGCCAGCGATACAGTAGACATATTAGCTACTCCTCTAAAGAAAAAAAGAATTGAACTCTGGAATATACAGAGTGATCTTAATTAATTTTCAAACATCTACTACATACTACAAATAATGACCGAAAACTTTCTTATTTCAATGGCACACCCGGTATTCAAGTGGCAAATCAAGCTAAACCTGTAAGCTAGAAATATAAAATTCGTACCGTACTGGTGAATCGTAAAATAGTACTAACTCGAGATGGTATTTTTGAGTTGAGCGCCCTTTCATTCTGGATGTGCGATTCATCTGATGTGGTCACAATTATTCAGAAATCAATGTGTTGTGAATTGTATATCGAAAATTGCTGAGGAACTAAATATCAGGTTTACGTATAGGAACACCTTATGAAAAAAGTTTCGAAATTGATTTTTGCGTTCAACGAGATGAAGAAATACCGGGTGTGCCATTTGAAATAAGAAAGTATTTGGCCATTATTTGTAGTAGATGTTTGCAAATTAATTAAGATCACTCTGTATATTCCAGAGTTCAATTCTTTTTTCCTTTAGAGAAGTATCTAATATCTCTACTCAAAAAAACATTGTCTGTATGGCCGGCCTAACTGGTTTCTTCATGAATTGCTATCTAAAAAACTCCATATTTTCAATTTTTCGTGATTTTTCCGTAAATGGTGCATCAAATGTGCAAAGAATTCTGAAGAAACACATCATAATTTGAGCTTACCTCTCCATTTTTGAGGCCATATATAGGGTGTTACATTCAAAAAACTGTAACTATCTTTTTATTGGGCCACCCTGTATATATGTAAATAACTTTAAATGGTGCTTTTGATTACCCTACATACACCACAAGAAAATATTTTCGAAATATCTTCATTTACTCCCTCAAAATGAGCATCGCGTCAGTGGTGTATGGTATATGTAAATACATATTGGGTCTGGCCGACCCACTCCTGAAGGGCACGAGCCGTCACTGGTTATTACAATTTGAATATTCTTGAAAAATGTTTTGAAATGTACTCAAATAATTACTTGTGCAGAAGATTATATACTATGAGCAAGACAAACCATAATGATCAATGTGAAATAAAATTATTCAATGAACATTTGAACAAAATTCCAAAAACATGCAAGATCAAAAATTTCATTGCGGAATTAGAAATTTGGCATAAGCTAAAAAATAATCAATGGTTTTATAGTTTATCTTATCCAACACAATTATCAATTGTATGTGATGATAAATCAACTAAAGTCGAAGAAATTTCTAATATTGGACTGTTTGAATTAAGCCCAAAATGTAAAGCTTTTACAAGAACTGTTGTTTTAGAAGTTCAAGGACAAATTGGCATAATTGAAATGATGAATATTTTACCATTCACCGATATAAATCAAGATGATTGTTGTAAAAAGTTGAAGAAAAACCTCACACTTGATGCAATCAAATTAGAACCATTAAAATTGAGTAATCTAGATCTTAAAGAATTGGAATATGCCAAACATAAACTTTCCGAATTTGATGAACAATTACAGAATCAATTGAACATTTATAATCAAACATTCGAATTGGTTCACAACTATTCTCACAATAATTGCTTCAATAGTTATATTTATAATAATTTTTAAATGCTTAAAACTTTTTGGATTCATAGAATTATTGAAAAGACTTTGTTGCAGAACTAAAAAGCATAATGATGAAAAATGTATTCCTTGTCTTCAAATATTTAATCAATGTGTTACCAAAAAGAAACCAACTAATGAATTCAAAGTATCTTTCAGAAGTGATAAATCAGAATCAATAGAATCTAGATCTATACGAAGATCACAGAGATTGAATAAAATTGAAATCCAAAGAAATTGATTGAATTAGTTTTATCTAAAATTTTTGTTTAATTAAGAAAACACAAAAATTTTAATTACCCCCGGAGGTGTTGTAATACCAAAAACCCATAAAAGATACTAAAAATAGAAAAGCTGACACAGCAATTCATAAAATAATATAAAAGCAGTTAGAGCGACCCCGCTCCAGTTCTGTTAAATCTCTGCTCCGGTACTATTCTAACCTTGTTCTAATTAATCGTAACATCGTAGTGTAAAGTTAGTCAATAAGGAAGTTATTGTTAACCAATGTAGCTAAGTGAATAAAAGGGAACATCAACAAAGTGTTTTATTTCTCATCAAGCCATTCTACGAGTTTCGGAGCTACTCTAAAAAGCTGCCCTGGTGTCAGAAACGTTTTTTAAAAAGCCAAAAATTCAACAAAGGAATACGACAACGTACACCGTCGATGCGGAAAACCAAAGTGATGGAAAAATCTGGAGGGGATGGGAACGTGATAGGAATTAAGAAGGGATTTCAACATGTGAAAAATCCTCTCAAATCATCATTTCACATCAATCTACCGGGTCTGTCCTAAAATGCACTAACCGCATGAATAAAGAAATTTGGATTTCGACTCAATATTGAACAGCCTCACTTGTGAGATTTTTCTTCCCTCTCTTTGGCCTTAACCAACCAGCTCTTTATTGCCAATTCTACATGATCTGTTCTAACTTCCTTCATGGGACCGTATATGAGAACAAATTCTTCTACTATTGCCCTCGCAACAGTTTTAGCCTCTTTGTTCGCAATTGGTATGATGATTACATATTTCGTCAGTTCGCATTGAATAGTTACTGCATAAGAATTTCCAATATCTGATTTTTGAAAAGGACCTATTGTATCGATGGATACAATATCGAAAGCTTTTTGAGGTGTGGGAGTCAAGACAAGTGATTCTACATGACCTTTACCCTTTTTATTGATTTGACACTTATGACACTCTCTTGTGTATTTAGCTACATCACGCGACATGCCTTTCCAGAAATAGTGAGATTTCAATTTTTTGAGCAGTCTTTTCTGTCCACTATGACCACCGTAAACAGGATTGTCGTGAAATTTTGTCATCAGTTGGTATCTTTCTCCCTTATCTTTAATTACTCTTCGCGGGCTACATAGTACAATTGTAACATTTTTCAAAATATTTTGTCCAACTTCCTTAAAGTCATTCACAGTGTACTGTGTAAATATAACATCATTCAAATTTCAAATTCATTCTTAATTGACTCAATTTTCTATCACCGGCGGAACGATTCAGCTCAGACAAAATTTGTGTTAACACAGGAATTTTGCCGTTAGTGATTGAAAACGAGGCGAGAGCGCTCTTCTTTCTGTTATGAATAATTGTTACTGTAATATGATCTCGCGACATTATAAATGGTGCTTGTGGTAATCTCAAAACATCGAAGTTATTCAATGCCTCCTGAACTCTACACTCGGGTAAAGTATTCGAAGTATTTGAAATTGATGATGAAGCTTTAGTCTCCTTTTCATTATGATTCGACCTTGACATTGACCTAGTTATTGCTAGTATCTGTGAGTTATCAGTGTTCAATTTTTTCAGATCATCTGAATAAGATAAGGCATCTGCGATCACGTTGTTTTCTCCTTTAACATATTCAATCTCGAAATCATATTCTTCCAAATCCAATCTAATTCTTGTTAATTTTGAAGAGGGATCTTTCATTGAAAAGAGATGAACTAGTGGACGATGATCAGTTTTTACTAAAAATTTTTTTGTTCCGTATAGGTAACATCTAAAATGCTTTATTCCAAAATGAACTGCTGTTAATTCCTTGAGGATTGTGGGCTTATGACTTTCTCCCTTAGTGAATGTCTTCGAGGCGTATGCTATCGGAAGTTCATTACCATTGAAATTTTGACATAACACTGCTCCGCACGCAGTGTCGGAAGCATCTGTGATTAAGGTGGGCGTTCAATGTAGTGTGTTTTTATTTCAAGTTGATTTCGAAAACGGTTTCACTTTGAGAACTGAAATTTTGTCGGTGAACTCAGAAAGGATTAGGGTTCTTGTTGAAATAATTTTAATCGATTTCATTCCGACAGTCAATTTTTTTTCTTTCAAAAATAGAAGAAAATGAGCCAACCCATGCTTCTGTTTTATTTCAACAGAAAGACCCATGAAAATAGTTCAACTTCCGATTAAAAGTGAATCTACTAATAATTTCGTTCAGAAGATCAACTTGAAATACGGAATTGGCAGAGAATGGCCAAATTCAAATTTTCGCGGGAAAAAATTCCTGCTTTACCCACAAATTAGCTTATTTCATAGTTCGGCGATTTTCGGATAGAGAGCGCCATTGTACATTTCATTCATGATTAGAGAGATACTCATAGAACTTATTGTGATAATGTAAGTTCTATGGAGATATTTCTTAAAATGGACGGTGGCGCCTCTATCGGCTGATCTTTCCTACTCGCTTTAAACGCCGACCTTAATATAAATTGCTTGGAGAAATCCGGATACTGCAAAGGTTTTGGACAAATCAATGCTTTTTTCAATTTTCCGAAAGAATTTTGACATTCTTCAGTCCAAATGAATTGATTTCGTTTTCTGGTGAGCATATTCAGAGGATAACATATTTTGGCAAAATTTGGGATGAATCTACGGTAGTAATTGCAAAAAGCAACAAATCTTTTGACCTCGTCGCTACTTTTTGGTGTAGGGTACTTGTTTATAACTTCGAATTTTGATTTGTCCGGAAGAATTCCTTTATCTGTTATTTTATGACCTAAGAATGTTACTTCATTTTGGATAAAATTACACTTTGAAGGGTTTAGCTTGAGATTGAATTTTCTACATGTTTCGAATACTTTTCGCAAATTACTCAGATGATGTTGAATGGAGCATCCGATTACTATCAAATCATCCATATAAAGAAATGCTTTCTCAGGACTCAATCCGGCAAATCCAATAGACATCATTCTTTGGAAACTAGTTGGACTGACTGATAGGCCAAAAGGAAGACTTGTAAAGCGGTATGATTGAGAATCCACACTGAATGACGTGATGTCTCTTGATTCCTCGTCTAGGGAAATTTGATGAAAACTACTCAAAAGGTCAATAACTGAAAAAACCTTGGAGCGACCAAGACTGTCAAGTACGTCCGAAATTCGTGGCAAGGGAAATTTCCATGCCACTAGTTTCTTATTTATACCTCTAAAATCTACCACTAACCGATATTTCTTACCAGAATTTGACTTTTTATCGACAAGCAGTAACGGGCTGTTGTAAACTGAAAAAGATGGTTCCATAATTTTGTTATCTAAGAGATTTTTGACCTGACGATTGATTGCATCTTTTTGGGAGAGAGGCAGCCTATAGATTTTTATATAATAATAATAATAATAATTTATAAGAATTAAATGTAAACAGCTACATTGATATGCAAAAAGCTGTTATTCTCAATACCTGTAGAATTGTTCGTAAATTTTTGTCAAGTGTATCGTGATCGAGCCTATTCCCTTTGATAATTGTATCTGGGAAAGGTAAATTTATCCGGCCGGATGCCGAGATAGTGAATAAGTCCACGATCATAATAATTACGCACGGGTGTGGTTTGGTTTCTGCCACGCCACATGGGGGTGACGTCCCCACGGCTCGAGTTACCTGGGCCACCAAGGGTAAATGGTGGCAAACCCATGAACGAGAAGTGGAAATCGATATCATGGCAGAAGATCGGATGCCACTCCACCTGCTGGCTCGACCACCGTGAGGAGGACTGCCCGCAGGGGAGCTCGCAACGCACGTATCTAGTGGAGCCGCGAAATGAATATTGAAGTAATGCGAGCTTTTCATTACGTGAACAATTGCGAGGACAATCCACTTCCTGGATGGAGATACTCCCTCTATACCGAGTACACCGGGAGACATCCGGAACTTCAGAAGGCGGAAGGGAATCATTCAAGAGAAATCTCCAAAGGACCGAATTATCCCAGAAGATCGCGGGATGTGCACAGCAGGTTGTGGATTTGCAAACCTATCACATCGTGCGGAAATTTCTGAACTAGTGGGAGGAACTGAAATGTTTTTTCACTGGTTCATAGAAGAATTACCAGCTCAAGCTGAGAACGGGAGACCGATGAATAATAATAATAACCGCACGGGTGTGGTTTGGTTTCTGCCATGCCACATGGGGGTGAACGTCCCCACGGCCCGAGTTACCTGGGCCACCAAGGGTAAATGGTGGGAAACCCAAGAAAATGGTGAATGAAGTAAGCCTCGGAAAAGATTCGCTGCCTGGGGAGCGCCAGGGCATGTCCGGAGCCTGCGCTGGACATGACAGCATGCGATCCGTCGGTGGCAGGTAGTGATGAGCGAAATCGTGATTTTCAAATCACGGTGATAAACGTGACTGCTCTTTGTCAGTACCAGTGATTTTAAACGGTGATTCAATCACAGGCACGATTTGAATATTTACGTGTTACGTCACACCGGCCTTCACAGCAAAGCAACCAACCAATACGATATTTTGTATGGAAGTGGCGAATTAGCGACTTTCAGAAATATTCAATTCATATATTAGTGACAAGTATCAACCTGTAGCAAATACGCGCCTGAATACCAATAAGGCACGAAGTCGCATATCACCCATGTCATTCTTACGGTGATATAGGAAAATGATCCTTATGGTTCGGGTTAGTGCTTTATGAATCGCAGAAATACATTCACCGTCCAAACAGATATCACGTCTTTTGCGTCTTAATCGCTTTGGAGTCCCAGTAACAGAATTAACTGTGATCAAATCACGCTCTTCATTACCGGTACGGAACAGTGACTACCTGTGACTTAGAGATATCAGTGATTAAATCACAGTGAATGAAATATCGCTCATCCCTAGTGGCAGGGTGCTGAGGAAGCGGGCTCCTGTCATTCAACAAAATATAGCACCACAACAGCAACGAGAAGTGGAAACCGATATCATGGCAGAAGATCGAAATGCCACTCCACCTGCTGGCTCGACCACCGTGAGGAGGACTGCCCGCAGGGGAGCTCGCAACGCACGTATTAAGTGGAGCCGCGAAATGAATATTGAAGTAATGCGAGCTTTTTACTACGTGAACAATTGCGATGACAAACCACTTCCTGGATGGAGATACTCCCTCTATACTGAATTCACCAAGAGACATCCAGAACTTCAGCTAACGGAAGGGAACATTGCGGATCGTAAAAATGTTATTATACGAAAAGGCTACTTGACAAGACAGGAACTAGATGAGATCAAGAGAGAAATGGGCTACACAATCAATGAAGAACAGATTGTCGGAAGTCAGAATGAAGAACCCACGGAGCCGCTGGAGAGACCAGCAGATACGGCCAGGGACCTATCTGTCACACGAATTGCTCACCAAGACTCCCCACAAAATCGCCAACTGTATGACACCTTCTATAGTAACCTGGCGCAATACGAATCTACTGATCCGCTCAACCGCCCCATCCTACCAAAATTGAACTTCAACTCTACGGCCAAAAATAACATCGAGAGGCTCAACGAAATATTGGCAGAACACCTGAGCACTCAATGGACGTTGGAACAAGTCCACTTATCTCTGTACTGTGGTGCCATCACAGTAATCGGACAAAATGGGCAAAAGATCTACATCCCCAGAACCAGTGAACAGAAAGTTAAAAATCAAACTCCTGCCTGGAAAAGAAGATTAATGCAGGACGTCGATAAACTTCGAGGAAAAGTTGATGTCTTGGATGAGTTCCTGAAGGATAATAAATCGCGTAAAGTATTGAACAAAGTGCGAAAAATAGCCACATCCGCAGGGCTGGGCCTGGAATCCCCACGACATAAAGAGTTGATAGTTGATCTGAAAGATCGCTTGAGGCAGCAAGCTATAGCGAAAGGTGCTCGCCTGCGAAGATACAATGAGCTAACAAAGCGAAAACAACAAAAAGCTGAATATTTGATAGACAGAAGGAAGTTCTTCAGAAGTCTTGAAAAGCCATTCGAAATCTCCTCCAATCAGCATGCTGACATCAACAATGACGAATTTCGGCAATATTGGAGTTCTCTATGGTCGGAGAGTGGTCAACTTCAGAGGAATACTAGCTGGTTTACGGACATTGAACACCAGGCCTCAGAAATCGTTGAGATGAAGACTGATCTTTTCACAGTCGAAGAAATTTTCAACATTGTCAAAAACACTAGTAACTGGAAGGCGCCAGGACCCGACCGACTTCACAACTTCTGGGTTAAACAATTTCCAGCATGTTTCCCAAGTCTGGCTAGATGTTTTTCGGAGGCACTGGAAGACCCCTTCAAGATACCTACTTTCCTTACTCAAGGCAATACCTATATGCTTCATAAAAGAGGAGATCGCAGCAAGCCAGAAAACTACCGACCCATAACGTGTTTGTCGGTGGTGTACAAGCTGTTCACAACCCTTGTGAATAATGCGATATATCGTCACTGTGAAGCCAACAACATTCTGGAAGAAGAACAGAAAGGCTGCTCAAGAGGATCGGCAGGATGCAAACATCAACTCACCCTAGACGCTGTAGTGTTAAAGCAAGCCCAAGCGAGAAGAAGGAATTTAAGTCTATGTTATATCGACTATCAGAAGGCCTTCGATACGGTGCCCCACGATTGGCTTGTGAAAGTACTGGAGATTTATAAGATCTGCCCGAAAATAAGAGGCGTGCTCCAACATCTAATGAGTACATGAAAAACAAATATTCTTATAAACAACATCAATGCTGGAACCGTAAAAATATCGAGAGGGATATTTCAGGGAGATGCCCTGTCGCCGATGTGGTTTGGTATACTTTGATACTTCTGATAGTCGATATAACATAGACTTAAATTCCTTCTTCTCGCTTGGGCTTGCTTTAACACTACAGCGTCTATGGTGAGTTGATGTTTGCATCCTGCCGATCCTCTTGAACAGAAAGGCTGCTCAAGAGGATCGGCAGGATGCAAACATCAACTCACCATAGACGCTGTAGTGTTAAAGCAAGCCCAAGCGAAAAGAAGGAATTTAAGTCTATGTTATATCGACTATAGAAAAGGGGATATTGGCTTCAGGACTGCTAATGGGGTGAATAACACACTCTCTTCAAATTGTCGACGTTTCGATCCTGTTTGGGATCTTCTTCAGGACTAAAAAAGTTTATTAAAATATCAGACAAATGAACAATTTGGTCACAATAACACAACACAACATTACATAAAACTCTCTGAGAAAAAACTAACATTCAGGTGGAAATTTCATATACAACTTACCAATTTGGTCGAATGTATTACGATGTGGAAGAATTTGCTAAATATCATTGGAATTGTGTGTATAATTTCGTCAGATCTATAAAATTTATTGTGAGACGTATGTGGTCTTAGCTCGGCTAATATGGTACTAATCGACGGTGTCTTGTTTTTCTCCCAAACATGTTACGGTGCAACTCCCACGACGCAGATTTATTTTTTATTAATTTCTCTCATTAAGTTATTATAAATTATGCTCAATTTTTGAGTATCTGTTCGGATATTAACTGTGTCACGTATAAAAATATGTATCATTTCACTAATACATCTTTTGTGGTAGTTGTTTTCTTTATCCAAGATTTTTACATCATTAAAGTCAAAATTATGATTTTCTTGGAAGTGGTGTAAAGCCAGCGCAGTTTTTTCGTTTTTGTCTCTATTATTTTCTTTGCAATCATATGTATGCTGACGTATACGATTTTTCAGGTATTGTCTGGTCATGCCGACATACGATAGGTTGCAATCTTTACATGGAATTTGATACACCAAATTAGAGGTCATTAGTTTTGGATGAGAATCTTTCAATTTGGTGTATATTATCTCAAGTAATATCCGAACAGATACTCAAAAATTGAGCATAATTTATAATAACTTAATGAGAGAAATTAATAAAAAATAAATCTGCGTCGTGGGAGTTGCACCGTAACATGTTTGGGAGAAAAACAAGACACCGTCGATTAGTACCATATTAGCCGAGCTAAGACCACATACGTCTCACAATAAATTTTATAGATCTGACGAAATTATACACACAATTCCAATGATATTTAGCAAATTCTTCCACATCGTAATACATTCGACCAAATTGGTAAGTTGTATATGAAATTTCCACCTGAATGTTAGTTTTTTCTCAGAGAGTTTTATGTAATGTTGTGTTGTGTTATTGTGACCAAATTGTTCATTTGTCTGATATTTTAATAAACTTTTTTAGTCCTGAAGAAGATCCCAAACAGGATCGAAACGTCGACAATTTGAAGAGAGTGTGTTATTCACCCCATTAGCAGTCCTGAAGCCAATATCCCCTTTTCTATAGTTAAATGCAAGGACGAGATTGTTGATATGGAAGTTATATCGACTATCAGAAGGCCTTCGATACGGTGCCCCACGATTGGTTTGTGAAAGTACTGGAGATTTATAAGATCTGCCCGAAAATAAGAGGCGTGCTCCAACATCTAATGAGTACATGGAAAACAGATATTCTTATAAACAACATCAATGCTGGAACCGTAAAAATATCGAGAGGGATATTTCAGGGAGATGCCCTGTCGCCGATGTGGTTTTGTATAGCACTGAATCCTCTATCTACTCTTTTGAAAAACACCAACATGGGGTACAGACCAGCAATGAGGAATCCGCGAAAACTCACCCATTTATTGTATATGGATGATCTGAAACTATTCGGCGAGAACCAAAATCAACTTCACTCGCTGATAGATATAGTGCGCTCCTTCAGCAAAGACATTGACATGTCTTTCGGTCTCGACAAATGCGCTATAGTCAACATCAGGAAGGGTAAAATGGAGAACACTCAGGAACAATTTCAGGACATCTACAGTATGTTACCAGAAGAGACCTACAAGTATCTGGGCATTCCTCAAAATCAACGGATTGACCACACCCGTTTGAAAGCTGAGTTCACTGAGCAATATAAGAACAGGGTAACCAAAGTGCTCAACACCAAGCTGTCTGCTAGAAACTAGATCGATGCCTTGAACTCCTGGGCTACGCCTGCTCTGACCTACACTTTCGGAGTCTTGAAGTGGTCAGACGCTGATCTGAATTAGTTGGACCGACTCACTCGCCGCCTAATGACAAAGTTCCGATGTCTGCACACCAACGCATCAGTGAAAAGGTTTTATCTACCCAGGAGAGATGGTGGACGAGGTCTGTTGAACATCTATAAACTCTGCAGAACCCAGGAGAAAAACTTGAGGCAGTGACTGCTCGAGTCTGAAGATAGCCTGATGAAATTGGTGACAACAGAGGATAAGGGATACACACCTCTGAACATACAACATAGAGAAATGACATTCGAAATCACCACGAGAAGCGAAGATATAAGTATATGGCGGGAACAAGCTCTGCACGGAAGATTTCCCAAACACCTTGAGGGGGAAAATGTCGATAAATTAGCTTCTTTGTCGTGGTTGAATGCGGGACAATTGTATCCTGAAACTGAGGGATTCCTGACGGCTATCCAAGACCAAGTTATAAGAACTCGCAACTATGAGAAGCACTGTTTGAAGCTGAACGTTGAGGACAAATGCAGGAAGTGCGGCGCAGTTGGCGAGTCTATATTGAACATATAATCGCAGGTTGTCGAGTTCTTGCCGACAACGCATATCTGGGCCGACACAACCAAGTGGCAAAAATTGTTCACCAGCAGTTAGCTCTTAGACATGGTTTTTTGGATACTTGTCCGCCATATTATAAGTATCAACCTGCAGCAGTGTTGGAAACGGACGCAGCGGATCTCTATTGGGACAGACCCATAACAACAGATAGATCAGTGGACTACAATAGACCGGACCTTGTGTTCATTGAGAAGGATCAGAAGTATGGGGTGATAATTGATGTGGCAGTACCATTGACTCATAACATCGGAAGAACGGAGTCGGAAAAAATAACGAAGTACGAGAACTTGGCAATTGAGCTGAAGAATATGTGGCAATTGTCGAAAGTCACTATTATACCATTGGTGATTTCGGCTGAGGGAGTCATGTCCAAATCATTCAAGAAAAATCTTCAAAAGATCGAGATATCCCAGAGGATCGCGGGATATGCACAGCAGGCTGTAGCTTTGCAAACCTGTCACATCGTGCGGAAATTCCTGAACTAGTGGGAGGAACTGAAATGTTTTTTCACTGGTTCATAGAAGTAATACCAGCTCGAGCTGAGACCGGGAGACCGATGATGAAGGATAATAATAATAATTTATTCACTTCAAGTACAGTTTCGAAATTTATGATATAATGAGCAATTTAATAATTTGGCCGTGAACAAAAATATACTCACGAAACAGAAGACTGCTCGTGTGTGAGTGTTATATGAATAAAATGAAACAATAAGGCTTAAAAATTTAGGAATGTGCAACACTTTATAAATCAACAATAATATAAACAACAATACATAGTATACATAAAAACACCATCAAGAACAACAAAAACCACCAGGAACACTCATTTCTCTATCAACTCTACTTTTTTACTACGGTGAGTGTCTCCCATAAAAGCTCGGAGTGCTCTTCTGAAATGTCGAAGCACAGGAATCTGTCGTATCTCGACTGGAACAAAATTGAACACCTTTGGACCCAAGTAGCAATAATTCATTTGCCCAATGGTTTTATTCATGTGTGGTAAAATGAACCTATGTCTGTGCCGAGTACCATAATCATGTGTCAAAGTAGACAATTCACCTCTGTTCCCATATTGAAGGACTGCTATGTTCATAAAGTAGATCTGTCTAGGATCAAGTTGCCCAGATTCAGAATAGAGTAAGTCGCTGGGATAATCATAGCTTCTTCCCAAGATTATTCTGAGGAAACGTTTTTGTATGACCTCAAGAGAATGCAAGTGAGTCTTAGACACTCCGCCCCATCCAATGATTCCATAATTTAGGTGCGTCTCAACTAAACTCCTGTATATAACTATCATCTGTTTGAATACAAGGATGTTTTTTATTCGTTTGAATTTATTCAGTATGCATCTCAACTTCTTCACAACATATTCCATGTGGAAGTTCCATCCGAGATGGCTGTCCAGGATGATCCCAAGGTATCTGATTTTATTTGTGGGCTTGATGCCCCCAACATTGCCGAACGACAACTCAAACGATGGCAAGGAAATGTTGTAGCTACTGAACGGCACGTAGAATGTCTTTTTGAGGTTGACTGATAACAGTCTGCTATCAAGGAATGATTTCAACTTAATTATGTCGTCCTTAATTTTGCGCTTCAAATCAAACCAGTTTTCATCCTCACAGAATAATACTGTATCATCGGCAAAACTGATAATCTTGGAATTGATATCTAAATTGAATATATTATTCACATATATGTTGAAAAGTATTGGTCCCAATACTGTTGCCTGGGGCACACCACATGTTATGATTCTCTCTTCGCCGACAATATCTCCAATTTTTACTCTTTGTTTCCTATCAACCAGATAACTCTCCAACAGATTATAAGCCGTTCCCCTCACTCCCATGTCTCACAGCGTATCCAACAACCTCACGTGGTTGACAGTATCGAAAGTTTTCGTAAGATCCAAAAACAGGCCAATCGATGGGTGGGAGGAATCCAAACTCTCGTACAAATTTTGTGTCAGCACTCTGATCGCATCTTGTGCAGACATACCCTCACGAAAGCCGTACTGTGACGGTGACAACAATTTATGCTTGTCAAGGAAGGAATTTAATCTTCTCTGGATAACCTTCTCTAGTATCTTTCTGAAATTAGTTATCAATGAAATCAGACTATAACTAGCCACATCGTTTCTATCTCCATTCTTATAAATTGGCGTAACTATTGCGGTCTTGAGAGCCAATGGAAAATAACCCTCTTTCAAAGACTTATTCACTATGTTAGTAAGGGGAGCTGAGATGTGATCCGATACAAGTTTGATTGTTTCTACTCTGATATTATCACATCCAGGTGCCTTTTTATTTTTAAGTCCTGAAATAATCTCCTTGATTTCGGTTTCCGTTGCCGGGATCAAAAAAATTGAATGGTCGCAAACAGTTTTATTCTCAACATATTTGGAATTTTGTGTTATCTGATTGGCCAGCCTCTCCCCTACTCTGAAGAAAAATTCATTGAAACAGTTCGCGATCTCAGAAGGATCACTTATATTTCGACAGCCTTGATCTCTAATGGAAGTCACAAGGGCAGGCTCCGGACTTGTCAATACCTCATTCACAGTTTGCCACAATTTTCGAGAGTCATGGCTTCCAGTTTCAATACAACTACGGAAATACGCAGTTTTAGTTTTATGGATTAGTTTTTTGAGTATTTTCTTATATTCAATGTATTCTCTCAATAAAATTGCATTTCCTGGATGTTTCCTCAGATTGCGGTACATTGCATTCTTCTTGTTTATGGAATTCATCAAAGAAACAGTTATCCATTTTTTCGTTTTCTACGGTTGCTATTCACCTTCACATACCTCGTACACTGTCTCAAATTTGCCTCAATTATACCTATGAACGCATTTGTTTCAGAGTCCAAATCACCCCCCGGCAAAGCCTCATCCCACACAACAGACCCCATCTTTTCCATGAACGCTTTTTCATCGATTTTCTGGCGATAATTTACAAATTTTCGCTTCGTTTTTTCAACTTGTGGCACCATGATCTGCACCATAACGGTAAAATGATCTGTTACATCCGTTTCGAGAGTCATCGGCAGAACAGAATCATAGGTCTGATCACTAGACTTGATGAATATATGATCTAGACATGTGCAAGAACTATTTTGAACTCTTGTGAATGTATTTATGGCAGATATGTAGCCATGCTCACTCAGGGTGTCCAAATAATATTCGACCTCCTTAGAATTTATCATCAAATCAATATTCATGTCTCCGACAAACATACTATAATCAGAAGCCTCACCTTCCCCATCCATTATCAGGTTCAACTCCCCAACAAAAGACGAAATATCGGTAGATGGCGATCTGTAGGCAGCACCGATGGCAAAAGTTTTACCATATAAACTGGTGTATTATCTGTCATTTGGAGCTTTTGAGTATAAAAATTATTTGTCGATAGTATATCCGTTTTTAAACCAAAAATATCTGAAAATTCCGAACAAAGTGCAAGTACATCTTCCTACAGCATTATCTAGTATGTTTGTATTGAGTTCACTGGTTAATTGTGATTCTCGGTCATTTTTCTCAATTTCTACACTGTAAATATAAAATTCATTTAAGTTTCTTGTTTCAATTTTAGAAGTATCGACCAGTGCATCATTTAATGTTGTGTTTACTATGCGGACAAGTGTATTGGATGGAGTTATTACGGTTCTTGCTACAAAAATTCCGGATGCAAGTTCCTTATTCAAGACTAACATATCTTCGGATATATTGCCCAAGCAGTTGATGTTTCTGACAACTTCGCATCGAGCTGGAATGAAAACTTGATTCTTGGTGGGACCATTCAAAATTGGTATAGTTATTTGGTATCCATCCATTCTGAGACTCATAGTCCAATTGCCGTAATCGATAGTAGCGTTATATTTTGTGAGAAAATCTCTACCTAAAATTCCATCCCCTGGTATCGGAAAGTCGTCATTGACTACGTGAAAAGTTTGTTTTAAATCGTATTCTTCGACTGAAATGAATGTTTCAACAACACCCAATGATTCGGTAACTCATCAGTAATTCCTCGAATGTTACTCGCTTTTGAATTATCTACGACTGTGTTTGGCCGTATTCTACCTTTTTTGAAAATTGAAATATCAGAACCTGTATCGACAAAATACATATTTTCCACTCCTGTCATTTCGGTTTCAAGAATAACGATGTTTGAAAGGGACAAATTGATAGAGAAAACATTATCTAGTTTATTTAGTTGCTCTGATTTTCCCCCAATCGGACCCGTTGGGGGACCGATTGGTTTTCCGAATTATTGTCAATATTTTCAAGGAATCTAGCTTCTCTAGGTGCGTTTCCATAACGCCTATTTCCTCTCGAGCCTCTACGTTGATTTTGATTACGAATGTTTTGTTCCGAGAAATTGTTATTATTTTGACGGTTATTCTGATTATATCTGTTTCCAAAATTATTTCTATTGGGAAAACCTCGCCGATAGTGTCCAAAATAGAGTACATTATTTGAGGGCTGATTGTTCGCAGAACTGACAAATTTAGAAATGACTTCTTGCACCGACTTGAATGAACCAGCTTCAATGACTAATTTTGCTCTTTCGTTATTAGAATTCTGAGAAAGTGAGCGTACCGTGGCTTCCACAGAGTAATTTTCCGCGACTTCTCTGGGCACTCCTTCGCTGATATACGCGTTTTGTAGTTTTTCAGATAAAATTTCTATTTAGGAGGCATAAGAAGCAGGATCTTTATGATTTTGTCTACAATTTGAAAGTTTAGCTGATAATAAACGAGAACTTTCCCCTTTAATTCCGTTCCTCAACTTGGAAATTATAGCATCAATATTATCTTCTTCGGTGATCAAATCGCGAGCTTTACCTGTTAACCATATATCTACTAATACCAATATGGATTATACGCCTGCTAATAGTTGTCTGAAAGTGAAGTCAGATCTTTGGTAAAGATTGAATTGTACGCATGCGTCAACTCGAAATTCAATTATGACAATAGACTTGGAGGTTATGTCATCATTTATTTACATTTTAGGCTTCAAGATTTTCCTGCTTGGATGAAAACGTTCTACTAAAACATTTCTATTTTAGTTTTCGCAAAGAAATGAATGTTATAAGTTTTCAGAAAACTATTTGATTCATATTATTGAAGGGAATGCATTCTTTTAGCCGGAATAAATATTGATAATTCATGTATCAAGGATTCATCGAGAAATTTTCGTCAGAAGTTCTAATGGAATTCCGACTACCCGATAAAATAAAACGTAGGTATAGGTATGAACATCTTTGCTGTGAGAGGTTGATAAAATGGTAAATCACATTATTGAATAATCCATCGTAAATCTATCTATAGTTAAATGAACTCTTGTTATCAAAGTAATGTAGAAGTCAAGAAGATTCTTGTGTTTTAGCTGAATTGAATCATTACTGAAACAAAATTGAAATGTGTTTTTTCAGGTAGGTATTCAAGGATATGTTTATTCGCAATGTTACCTACCAATAGTTATTCTCTTCACAATTTTTGTTTGATAAGAAGTCTTGAATTTTTGTCTTGTTTTGTTGATCTACTTGCTCAGGATTTAATAATTTTTGATTGTTTTTTGAAAGGTTTCAATTCTGAATGAAAAATTCCTTCTTTACTTCAAACATTCCATTTTGAGATCCTTTTTATAGCAACTATTGAAGTACTATCAAGTAGAGGCCATGAACATTAATTATTCAAATTTGTGTTACTCAATTTCTTAAAATGATGTATTCAATCATTCTATGTAATAAAACAAATAATAACTATTTTACAGTTTATTTACACATTTTTTTCATTACAATTTCATACCAAAAATTATTGTCAAGGAAGAGAACAAACCAGTTTACACGCTGAGGTAGGTAGATTTGGATGAACTTACTTCTTAATTGAGACATATGAAGTTTTGTTCACTTTGGTAGATTGGAAAATATGGGGCCTATTTGATAAGGTTTTTGGGGAAATAAGCTTTCATGACATATTCAACATGAGTGAAGTATTAGAAAAGTTTGAATCCTCCTCCAATTTTGAAATGGTACAGGAAATTACTTCGAAATATTTTCTTACTATGAGTTTTCAGGTAAACTATGAATTTTTAGTCCATGATCCATATCATAATTGCTTACATAGTAAGGGAAATTGCCGTCAGACAAGGGTAAATACAAAATTTTCCTCAGAAGGGCACTTTCGAGAACAGGTTGAACTTTTCTGATTGGATTATTGTGTGAATATGTGATTTGGAGTTTGTTACGAGTACCTTCATGGAAATATGCAATTTTTTAACAACCTGGGGACTGCATATTCCATTAAAATTGAATGAGAGGCTATTATTATGACATATCGAGAACATGGGAGTTGAGGTAGCAGTACATACACTAAGTAATACAGTATTGCAAAAATACTGAACCATGACCTAAAATAAAAAGATGTTGAAATTGCTGAATTTTGTTAAATTTTCAATAATACCATCTAAATAGTGAGCATGATATGTAATCTAAAAAACAAAGTTGAAACTAAAAAGACATACCGTTGATTGGAAGGATTGCCTGTAAACAGTAGAAGATTAAAATCATGCAAGTTTTTTGCTGAAACAAGATGAGTACGTAATGTTGAGGTGAATAAACCTAGAGTGGAACCTCGATATAACAAATTTTAGACCAATCTCACCTCAGTTTAACGAATTTCTACTTGCTCCCTTCCGATTTGTTATATCGGGGTTCCACTCCGTATTGATATGATGTAATCAAAAGCCAAGGCAAGTTTACCTCTCAATCTAATCTAATCTAATATGTAACAAATGATTTATTAAGTTTCAGAATGCACTTATTCTAGAGTCAGTTTAACTGACTGATTTAATTCATTTGATGAAAAGAAAAACACATCCAATATGTGTGTTGAACAGCTCTTTCACCTAACGGTACATTGGCCATTAAAAACTTAGAGCCAACCCTTTCAGTGGGTTACTATTCAAAAAGAGATTTATACTTTAAAAGATGTCCTCCATCCAAACCAAAATTGACTTCTCTGGGTGTTTTCTATTAGTACCTTTCCCTGTAAAATAATTTTCAACAAAATGTCTTCCACAAATTCTCAGCTGTGTGACATCAGCATTTAGGTGACATAGGGCCATCCACTGAGATCTTTGTAGGTGATTCTGAGGGAACCTGAAAAAAATATAGTGGTAAAGGAGAAAGCATGAACGTATAACAGTTGTATTTGAATTTTTTACCTGTGATATGAATTCGAGCGTGTAGGGTCACAAATGTAACATTTGTGAGTAGAGCTCCTTAAAGACATGTTTAATTCCTTATTGAATAAAAGAACACAACAAAATTTTCAAATAGATATAAATACTATTCAAAAACGGACCAACCTATAAAGACTAACCAACTCAACTAGGTAAATTAACTATGATTATATCAAACGCGAAAATGAACAATAACAACAACGATTATAAGTGAAAAATGAACGAGGATTTAAACAACGAACTATTGTTTGGTTATGAGCGTATGAAATAATACATCACATCATTAATTTTACGTGTATGACATAATACAAGGTGCCAGAGAGAGATAGAATAACTACGTTATTTTTTTTCTTAATATTTCTGCACTTGCGCAGATCTGGAGTTTTACCAAAGCCCAGCTTCAGTTTTGATTGGCTCATGGCCCATATTGGAATTATTAGATATATGCTGTTAACCTTGTCTTTATAAATGCAAATGCGTTGTTTTGATTGTTTACACTAATATTTTTTTTAAATCTCTAATGAATCTAGAAATGATCGTAAATTTTCAATTTTGCCATCGAATTGAGTGGGAAGTAACCTACTTGCTAAACTGAAAAAATCGCTTGTTGTAGTGGTCATAATGTCTGATGACTTTTTTTCTTCTATTTCCTCGTCGAAAATTAATGGATCAATTTGTACTAGGCATGAAGTTGGAACTTTTTTTTTTACTTTTTTTATGAATCGTGGCAGGATCGCCATGTAATAGATTGAAACTACTTCTTACTTAGAGCACAGACCAACAAGACTTGGCACTCTGTCAATTTAGTTCCCAGCTATTGGTCGCGTGTTTTGTAACCTTGTTGTGTTTTCTGTCCTTGTCTCAGCCGCCAGATTTTACATTAGATTGCTTTGGAAAACGATTAAAACGGGAGGCGGCCAATCAGAGCGCAGACAAAACCGAATAAGACCGATGAGTTCTCGTGTGCATGCGAGATTGAAATAAATGAAATGTCAATTACGTGAAACGTCATATCAATGTTTTGTTTACATATTTCGCTAATGAAAATTCTCGAATGGAGGATTTTTTTGTTGAGAATCCATACAATTATCTTCGATTCTTAATTTTCGTCTCGGTCTTATACAGCTTTTCAGGGATTGTCAAGGTCAAGGAATACTTTCGGTTTGGAAAGTTTTGATTGCAGAACCGACCATATTTTGAATGCAAGATTAGTATTTCCACACATTATTCTTAACATTTGCGAACATATACAAAAGACCACCGTTGAACTGAATATTTGTGTCGCATATTAAACTTTCATCTTCTGAAATGCAGTTCGGTATATATGAGCATCTGACAGCTTAGTAGCAATTTTTAGGTCTCAAATTCCACTTCAGGAGTCATTATCACATTCATCATTAGGTGAGGTGTATTAAAGATGTGAAATATCTTCTCATTCACCTGGAATGTACAATTATCTTGATTTAAGGTCAGCTGTTTCGAAAATTAAGTTAAAGTTAGAACCCATATCAGAATTAAAGGTTTTAATTAACATAAACTCCTAGATCATTGAATCCATTTTCATTATTTATTTGAGCACAATAATATTCAAATCCATCTGATTGCCAGTTATCAATACTTCTAAAAGTTCTAAAATAAGTTAATTCGGATAAACAGAAACAAGAATCGTTTCCCAATGACAGTTAGGGGTTATGTTATTTCGATTTGAATTTCGCGCTTCGTATGATTTTCTCCCACCAGGACCCCACAATTTCTCAAGGACATTGTCGCTGATTTGGCGGGATTGGGTAAGTGGATTGTCTTGTTGGTCTGTGCTTAGAGTATCTTTATTCGAATGAATATTATTCTACCTATAATTCAATGACCCAGGATTGGTGTTCTACATTAGTAAAATGCAAGATTGTCATATATTGTTGACTGATTGCTAACCTGAGTAAATATGCAATTCTATTCCAATTTCAATTGGGAAATCGAATATACAGGTTCTTTATGCTTTACACTAGACGCATTTAGCGATTGTGATAGTTCATCCGCTAACGATAGGGGACGTACTGCTTTCTTGAGTTCGCATTGTTTGAAGAGAAAATCGGCAATCTGGCATCGTCTTCTCTATAGTTCTGTGGAATATCACAGAGAATGTGGTAAGGTTAGGTCATTGACCCTGAATCATATGACTTTGGTTAATGGAGTTAGGATAGAGGTTAGTGAAAAACCAATTTTTATGAGATCGTTTTAGAATATCGAGGAAAATATGAACAAATTATTAGTGTCTATAACCGGGTTCCATGTACGAGCAGTGAAATGCTCGTTCATATGGGCGGAATGAAGTACCGACCCGGCGCGTCTCCAGGTGGCGGATAGGAGGTGGCCTCCAACGATGACTGTATATGAGGAGGGGGCCTGCAGGGAAATAGAATCGGCTCGTTGTGCTTAAAAACTCAACTGGTAGCCTTTGCAATACCTTGCCGCGGACCAACTTCTCCTGTCCCGGCTGTAGTATCGTGGCCAAGAGATTGCACCAGGATAACGATGCCAGGTGGGGTCCCGAGCTCACCTCGGGACCACCCTGTAATACCAATACTCCTTGGCTGTCTGTGGTCATGTCTCGCGGGCCAATGGAGTGGGGGGGGGGTCTTGGCTTGACCGCCTAGACCGAGAGGAAACAACCTCATTAAAAATTCTAAATCCACGGTGCGAAACCAGCCCAAGGGATGCGTGGCTAGATAGAAGACTAGTCTCCACTGGTTTCAACCTTGGAGCATCAGGGGGAACTCCATTGTATTAAACCCATTAATTCTGCATGCGGGGCTCTGCAGAGGACTGTTCAGACCCTTGCTTTTCGTGGGACCAAACATGGATAAGAAAAAACAAACGAAAAATACCACCGGAAAAGGGGTGGAGAAATCCTCCGCCTCTTCTTCCGGGCACCCTTCACAGGGGAAGGTCAACAGACCTAAAAAAGCGAGACTGCCATTCCAGTGGCCCCAACTGGGGCAACCGGGTGGCAGGGACGACCCGCTAAGGAGGGGTCTTAGTGGGGCTGGGGTTCGGAGGTACCTGCGACTCCTCCACCAGGGCGTTAAACCTGAGGAGGCTAGGGAGCAGGCCCTTCGGCCCCCGGCTCCGGAGACCACTCCTTCGGGAAGCAAAAGAGGCCCGGGGCTTATCACACCCCCTCAGCGGCCTCTAGCAAAGAAGCAGAAGACGGCTGCAGTAAAAACTGGGCAAGCCACCGGTTATGCAGCAGCTGTCAAAGCAAAGAAAACCTCCAGGGTAGGAATTATGCCTAAGGACTACACTAAGGCTACCCTGGAGGTCGAGCAACTTTCCTCCCTAGAGGATATTCTAGTGGAGGAGATGTGCCAGAGCCAGGAAAGGGGAATCCACTTTGCTGGCGTTCATTTCAGAAATGGAATGATGCTGGTGGACTGTGGATCCCAGGGATCTGCGGAATGGATCAAAAGATCAGTTCCGCAATTGAAATCTTGGAAGGGGCCTGAGCTGGTGGTGCTAGAGGGAGACGACATCCCCAAGCCCACCAACATCACGGTCTTCTTTCCAAGAAGTCAGGAGATGGAGTCTGAGAAAATCCTCAGACTCGTGGAAGTTCAGAATTCCAACCTCAACACTGGGGCATGGAGAGTTCTGAACTCCAAGAAAGAGGGCAAAGGAACGGTCCTCACGATTGGGATCGATCCCCAATCTGAAGAAGCTCTGAAGGCAGTGGGATGCAGCCTAAACTTCCGGTTTGGGTGCATCCCAGTCTCAGGGCTGAAGGGTACAAACGTCCCAAATGTCCCGGCGGAGAGTTCGATGGACGTGGAGATGCCCTCCACATCCGGAGAACTCAAGACGCAGGGAGACGAAGCAGACGCAAGTCTGGGCCAACCTAGTGGCTCTACCGGGGCGCCAGTGGGAGTGGAGATTTCCTCTGCTACCCAGCAAACTGAGTCGAGCTGCCTGGTGGCCAAAGGGACCGACTCAGATTCCGAAAGGGAAATACCCCATAAGGAATCTGAGGAGGAACAGGAAAAAATGAAGGTTGGGGCATAAAGGGACTGGGTAACCACCATCTCTCCCCCGAAACAACAATCTCCTTCTACAAAGTAGTACAAGTGAACCTGCATCACGCGAAGGGCTCTTCAGCGGTGATTGCAAGGTCATTTGCGAGTCTGCAACTGAGCATTGCTCTGATCCAGGAACCCTGGATCAACAAAGAAGGCCAAATACTGGGTTTGGGGTGCAAGGACTCAAGACTGGTATATGACCAAAGGCAAACGTCTCCACGTGCCTGTGTGCTCATAAGGAGCAATATTAACTATATTTGTATTTCAGAATATATGTCTCGAGACCTGATTCCGATTAGGGTACACCTCAATGTTGGGGGCATTGACCGAGACATTGTCATAGCATCCGCATACTTCGCTGGAGATGGGCCAATAACACCACCAGAGGAAGTACAGCGGCTAGTACGTTACTGCAATAGCAGAAAGTTGCCAATCATAATTGGATGTGATGCACACAATACTATTTGGGGAAGCACGAACAATAACACCAGAGGTGAGTGCTTGCTTGAATATCTCTTGGCTAATAATCTCGAGACATTGAATGTAGGGAATACACCAACTTTCGTCACGAGAACGAGAGAAGAGGTCCTGGACGTGACAATTGTCAACGTCGCTGCCAGGAAGAATGTCACTTCCTTTAGACCAGATTGTAATAGGGCGGGAAAAACACCGCTGTTACGATTTGGAGCAACATGTTGAGCAGGTAAGCGAGGCAATGATGGAGGCCTTTCACTCCAGTTGCCCCAGTGGGCAGTACCAAGGCTCGATCAAGTAAAGAAGCTCCTTGGTGGAATTACAACCTGTCAAACCTCCGAAAGGAAGTCCGTCGGCTCTTTAATAAAGCCAAACGAGACAGTAACTGGCAACGGTACACTGAGAAACTTACTCAGTACAACAAGGAGATCAGGAAGGCCAAAAGACTTAATTTTCAAGCCTTTTGTGAAAGCATCACTTCCACTCCCACAGCAGCCAGACTTCAGAAAGTCATGGCAAAAGGGGGAACTAACCCCACTATGTCGCTTAAAAGGCCAGACGGTTCGTACACTGAAGGAGAGAAGGAACGATCCATTCTTCTTCTCGAAACACACTTCCCAGGTAGTGAACCAATAAGTAATACTGTAATAGCAATGAAGCACACCAAGAACTCCCGCAAGGAGGACTGGGACATTGCTAAGAGTATATTCACAAGGCAACGACTTGAATGGGCAATAAGCACCTTTCAGCCGTATAAATCCCCAGGAGAAGATGGGGTGTTTCCGATACTCCTGCAGAAAGGAGTGGAGGAGATCCTCCCTCATCTACTGAATATCACAAGAAGCAGCTTAGCATTGGGTCAAATACCTGAAAAGTGGAGAAGGGCAAAAGTAACCTTCATTCCCAAAGTCTTTGGGAATGGCCAAAGTAGGGAAAAATGACGGGACTGACCCTCGATCCTTCAGACCCATTTGCCTAACATCGTTTCTTCTTAAAACGATGGAGAAAGTCGTAGATAACTACATAAGAACGGAGCATCTGGAGAAAACACCACTTCACAATTCTCAGCATGCTTCCAGGGCGGGACGTTCAACGGAGACCGCTCTGTATCAGCTGACTGAAGTCATCCAGAGAACTCTGAATAACAAAGAAATCGCCATGTGTGCCTTCCTGGATGTATCTGGGGCCTTTGACAACACAACACATGTGTCTGTCAGAGATGCACTTGAGAGGCGAGGTGTGAATAATACCATCTTAAGATGGATGTATGAGGTGTTAACGACGAGGATAGCTGAGACATCGATGGGCGAGGAATCCGTCTTCGTCAAAGCTACTCGTGGAACACCTCAGGGTGGGGTGCTATCCCCCCTCCTATGGAGCCTGGTAGTGGATGAACTTCTACACAGGCTAACGGAGCTTGGCTTTGAATGTGTAGGCTATGCTGACGACATAGTCCTAATAATTAGAGGTAAATTCGAAGACACTCTCTGCGACCTATTGCAGAAGGGCCTTAGAATTATTGAGCAGTGGTGCTTGTCAGTGGGGCTGAACATCAACCCAACCAAGACCACATTGATTCCGTTCACTCGGAAGAGGAAACTTCCAGCCATGAAAACGTTAGTATTAAACGTAAATATCTTGGAATGGGGGTCTGAAGTCAAATACCTAGGAATAACACTGGATAGCAAACTTCTGTGGAATAAGCATGTTGATAATGCTACTGGCAGAGCTACAAGAGCTCTGATGGCTTGCAGGCGTCTATGCGGCAGGAATTGGGGCTGTAACCCAAAAATACTGCGATGGATGTACGTCATGATTGTAAGACCTATAGTCACATATGGGGTAGTAGCCTGGTTTGCAAAGACAAGTCAGGCAAGTACGAGGAAAATGCTCGACAAAGTACAAAGGCTTGCCTGTGTGTGCATCACGGGAGCTATGAGAACGTGTCCAACCAGGGCGCTTGAGATCATCACAGACCTCACACCTCTACATCTAGTGATTGATAGGGTAGCCCATGAGGCCATCCTCAGAGTATCTAAAGAAGGAGCAGGCAATGAGAGAGTCAGGTTTTAGAGAGCTTGGTCCTCTCTGAATGACTACACCTCATCTGCAAACCTTCCTAGCGATGTAATGATCAAGAAAGTGAGCACTGAGAAGAACTTCAGTACAATGCTAAGTAAAAGAGAAGATTGGGAAAGGGAATACACCAACTACAATCTCAAAGAAAATACAATGAAATGGTATACAGATGGTTCTAAAACCGCTACAGGAGCTGGCGCTGGGATTTACGGGACAAGTGCCAAGTGTGCACTATCGCTAGGCTCCTGTACAAGCGTCCTTCAAACGGAAATACTTGCAATCGGAAGATGTCTAGATAAACATCTAGAAAGAAACTATCAGAAGTGCGATATAGCTATTCATACAGCTAGTCAAGCTGCTATTAAAGCACTGAGCTCCTACGCCATTGACTCAAAGCTGATTTGGGAGTAACGAAACAAAGTCAATGAGGTGGGCAAGAAGAATAAGGTCTTTTTAATCTGGGTTCCCGGTCATTCGGGAATCGTAGGAAACGAAGGGGCCAATAAACTGGCCAGAAAGGGCGCACAGACGCCACTCACTGGCCCAGAACCCTTCTGTGGTATAGGAAAATGCACCTATAAGAAGGGATTTATGCTGAAGGAGAAAACCGAAAGAGAAAAACTCTGGCGGAATCTCCCAGGAATGGATCACTCCAAAAAGTTCCTCCGGAACTTTGAAACTGCTAGATCCAAAAAATATCTGGATCTCAGTAAAAACCAACTTCACCTACTCACTGGCTTTCTCACAGGACATTGTCGCCTAAAGAAGCATCTGTTGAGAATGGGTTTATCGGACACTGATGAGTGTAGATTCTGTGGGGAGGAGGAAGAAACTCCTATTCACCTGGTTACGGAATGCTATGCCATTGTAAGCCAAAGGAAAGATAGCTTTGGACAAGAAACTTGTAGAAGTGGGGAGTTATCCTCCTTGAAGCCGTCCCAGATACTGGATTTCATCAAATCTCTGGAACTGGAGGGCGAGCTGTAGGAGGCGCGATGATGACAGCTCTGTCAGGGGGCACAATAGACCTTAAGGTCGCAGTGGACTGTAACCCCTTTTTACTATAACTATATAGTGTCTATAAACTAAACTTTTCAATTGCCGAAATGATCGTACAGAACTAATGGTGGTATTCTGCTTTTCATCTGTAAGCTACGATTCTGTAGCGTACGATCGATCTGTAAGTGGCCGACTTACAGATTCGTAAATATTGCTATTCTGGAATTGTTCATGTAACTATCTCAGTTACAGTGTTACTTTTGAACTACTTATCGATAAACATAACCTGCAATCGTAAGTTCGAATATTTGAATGTTATTGCTATGGGTTCCTAGTTAACGTGTTTTCTTTTCATTGTAAATCAAAAATAGGTAAGAAAAACATGTCTAGTCCATGGTAAGTTAATTCGTGATTAATCATTTTGTAATACTTATTGTTATTTCAACATTTCAGCGTTGATATTTCAATAGGCACTAAAAGAAAACGCACCAAAAATACAAGTCGTGAGCAGATGGAAATCTATTTACAGGCGATGGAGAACGATTATGTTCTCCGAAGCTATACTATTAATCCTACCTTGGGACCAACTTATCTGCAGGACAAATGGGATCAGCTGAATTCTGCAGATGATGGTCCAGTTTTGACTGTAGATGAATGGAAAACGATAATTTTTTCTTAAATGAAGTGAAGAGAATAAAAATTTGGATTATATTTGAGAGATTCACTGATTGGAAATATTCACTGAAAGTAAAAAAAAGAAAAATAGAAGCCCACCAGACAAAGACTGGTGGTGGCCCAATGATGCAGACAATATTGTCTGAAATAGAGGAGACAGCTTTAGATGTTTGGGGTCGGGTAACAGTTGAAGGTGCTGATGTTACAAGGTACGAGGGCATAAATATAAATAATGATCAAGAACAGCCAATTTTAATTGAAGTATTAGATGAGGACACAGTAGCAGTAGATGTGCAAGAAAAAGAGAAGGTGGAAGAGAGAAAAAAAAAACAATGTGAATAAAAAAAACCAAAGAGAAACCACTATCGTTATTAGCTGAAAAATTAGTAACCGTGACTGATGAAAACACAAAAAACCAAAAAGATCTGGTCGAAGCTATAAAGAACTTTTTTAAGGAATATTGTGGTCTGCAGAAAAAAAAATTGGAATTCAAGATTAAAACATTTCAGTATTTACATCCAGATTTTAAAATGGAAAAATGAATTCAAACCTTTTTTTACCTTTAATTTTTATTAATTTTGTGATATCTATTAGATGAATATTTAGAAGAGATTATTATTTTTGTTATAACTTATGACTGAGGTTAAGTGATAAATAAAGTTCAAATGATGTTTTCAGATTGGTTTTAATTATATTTTACATTTTCCTTATTTAATAGTTTCTGGCTTCGATCCCCCTCTGGTGTACGCTAACAATATTGCCACCACCAACAAGATCTGAAACTTATGGTAAATAAATTATTAAGTTTATGGCGCACTGCTTCTTCCATCTAAACATTTTTATAAACTGAGCATCCGGCATTTCGAAAGGATTCATTTGATCACGCAACCTTCTCCTTTCAATTCTCATAAAGTTCCCATTAAAAATAACAATGATTTTCAGATCATATATATTACTGTGCAAAAATACTCACCTGTTATGGTTTTCTTCTAATAAAAACCCAATAAACAAAGACATATCATTATTATCATCCATTATGAATCTTATTTCAAAAAGTTGTTCACCAGAAAATAAACAAAGCATTCGACATAACCTCACAATATATCATCCGATAGGCTTCCGACCACCTCTTGAGTACTCGTAAATATTTACGGTTTCTGTAAGCTACAGATCACCGAAAGAAAGTCCAGAATCGCACTCTTCCTGTAAGCTCGTAAAAAGTTACAGATTGGCTTACAGATGAAAGCAGAATACCACCATAAGTGTTTTGTTAGGAAATACCGTGTTTGTAACATTCTTATTCAAATAAGGTTAGTGCTTGAGTATTTTCTAATTGTGTCAACCAGAACATCTAATAATCACCTCAATTTCAATCGAAAAGTATGAACTTTGAGGTGTTTGCAGAGAATCGATCCAGGCACGCATTAAGTCCAACTTTTTTTTTTAAATTGCTATATCTCTTTAACAGAGCCGAATTCGGAAAAATGAAAAAAAGGTTTCCTTTAGCGTCAATATGTACAAGTCAAAGACTCACCCTGATCTACATCCGATTGATCAGATTTTCTTGCCGAACGGTCCAGATGTGTACTCCCCTCAATCGGGATGTTCAGCTTTCAGCAGTTCAGATCAATCCGACCAGTTAGTCTAGGCGCGCACCGAGGTGGTGTGGCGGTGGTGTGGCGATGGTGTGGTAGCGAGGTGGCGAGCTGCATCGTTAAATCACATGTTAACATATCTAGCTACGCGCATTGAAGTGGTGTGGCGGTGGTGTGGTGGATGCAATACGGAGTGGTGCCACATGGGTGCCACTAGTCTCGTGCATGTTTAATTCTCGAGTGGCAAGCGAGTGGTCACCACATCGATTCGGCTTATAATTATTCTATCATTTCACGAAATTATAAATAATATAGGTATATTATCTGTAAAAATAGAGTGGGTTTCTATTCTAAGATGCGAGACGACCAGGAATTTAATATAAAATTCGTAGTCCTCGTAGAGAAATATCCCTGTCTCTACGATAATTCACGGGACGATTATCACCTGAGCCATGTTCAAGAACAAGCCTGGGCTAGAATTGCAAAGGACATGGGGGAGGAAAGTATGTGATAATATGATTTTTTCAGAATTATTTTTATTACTAGAGACATGAAAATTATAACTATTATTATTCAACTTGTAGAAAATCATTTCTTCTTATTTCATACGCAAAATTTGAGATCTCTTTTGAAGACATTGAATATTCCATATCTTTTGTTCTGTCGCCACAGGGGATGGATCCAATATTTAACTGTTTTCTCTTTTTTTTCGAACTTCAGCATTCATATCAAGAAGTTGCACATAGGAAAGCAAATGTTCATCGGACGAACACATTTCGACAACTGATGAAGTGGTGCCATTTGCCGCTTCAGAGCGCATTAAACCACGTCCACACCATTTCGGCACCTGTCCTGCACCATTCAGCTCGCCACCTCGCTACCACACCACTGCCACACCACCGCCGTCCGCCACACCACCTCGGTGCGCGCCTTGCCTTAGATGTAATGAGGGACTTCGGTCCAAGTTGCCAACCCAAAAATTTCGCGTTTTTTCTACCAATGGGGAAGGGAAATTTCAGAACAAATTTGTAATGATCAGCTTCACATTGTAATATTTCAACCCTTTTTTGAGCTTGAGATATTTTCTAAGGGGAGATAAAAGGACAAATCCTTCGCTGTAACTCTAAGGGGTGTTTTACTCTAAAGGGGGTTTTATACTTTTGGCTTGGCTTGTGATCCTCTAGTTAGGTAGAACTCTATGTTATGTCGTAATAATTCAGTTTCGTGATAATTCAAGTCTGTGAAATAATGGATGGGAAATAATGAGGTAAATACATAAATAAAACACTTGATTGGACAGAAAGGGGAACAGGCCTTTATTGGTCCAGGTGGCAGGAGTTTTCGAGCCACTTAAAGAGGGAAAACGAAAAGAAGCACCCAACAGTTCTTCTAAAAGCAAAAACCCTCAGCTTTACAGTTGAATAAAATTACATGTAGCAAGTATCAGAATCCATTGGTTGAATTTTATAAAGAACATAGAAGACATGAGCATAGATAGAATAAGATGGTGCTATAATTCAGTAAATCCTGTCATTCAGTTCTTCAAGTATAACTACTCCAGAGTCAATGTATACGAGCGAGTAAACAGTATCCTACCTCAGCTGTCGACGGACAAGCACTGAGCTCCACCAGATAGCAGCTACAGACCCACAATGACGATCCTTTGTAATGGTCGTTACAAGGTAAACTATTTACAGAGGTGGTGCAATAGAGTGTCGCAGTATCCTACCGCAGCTGTCGATGGACAAGCACTGAAATCCATCAGATAGCAGCTCCAACTCTACACAACTTCCTTTGGTAGTTTACATAGTGATTTTCTCACCAATCTATGATCCCGATCCTTAAGAACTGAACTCCATAGAAATACATGTGGTTTATAATTAAAGATGGACGTTACTTGCATTTGAATAGCATTGGATGGTAGGCGTTACAGTTTAAAACAATAATACAGATGGAAACGAAATAGCCTTTCAAATCACAGGTTGCTGAAAGAGAGGGTGAGAGTAATAATGAGAACATAAAATGTACCTGAAACCCTGTGATTTGCATAAAGCCACTCGATCCATTGCATAAGGAAATATTCAGAATAATAATATATACAGGGTGAGTCTTTGACTTGTACATATACATATTTTAACTATAGATTCTTGAGGCCAAAGGAAACCTATTTTTTCATTTTCCATTTTTCCGAATTCGGCTCTGTTGAAGTGATATAGCCATTCGAAAAAACCAATCGGGCTGAATACGTGCCTGATATTATTCTCTGCAAACACTTCAAAGTTCATATTTTTCGATTGAAATTGAGGTGATTGTCAGATACCATCTGAATGATACACATCGTCTGGGTAAACTGAATCTTTATTCAATAAAATACAAAACATACATGTGAAACATAAGAACAATTCAGCCGGACCAACACCTGTTAAGGCAGCGGCGTAGTAAACCCTTTAACAATACATGACATCTTCCCTCCTTTTACTAAAAGAAAATAGTGAGACAATCAAAAGAAAAAATAAATTTAATACATTAATCTATCTGGCTTCTTAATTATCCTACCAGATGATGAGGTACCCGGAACATTGAATATCTCGTTCTCAGTACTAGTATCAAATGAAATTGGTGTATCTGAACTATCATCATAGTCACTATGGTCAGAAACCTTGTTTTCAGGAGTCGTTATGACATCCTTTTTAAGTTTTTGTTTACATGGACTTTGATTTTCATGGCCATCCGGCAGAGTTTCAATAAATCTGCGATTCCTTGTTAAACAGGATCCATCTTCGGCTTTAACTACGTATGACCGTTCTCTTGGTTTATCAATGACTCGACCAAATGACCAAGAAGATCCCAAATGCTTCTGATACCTTACTTCTCTATTCATAGGTACAGGTTTGAGGTTATGACAATTCTTATTATAATAGTATTTTTGTTTCATTCCTAGCTCTTTCAATTTTTCATTATAAAAATCATAATCAACTTTAAGAGGTTTTAATTCCTGATCAGAGCTAATGAGAATGTCTCTGAGATTTCGTTGCATCATCAACTGGGATGGTGAAAATCCACTTTCAGTAGGAGTATTTCTGTACATCAGTAAAATTAATTGAATTTCTTTATTCTCATCAACAGCTTTACGCAATATTTTTTTTATAGTTTGTTTTGTTCTCTCCACCATCCCATTTGATTGGGGGTAACGAGGACTAGACATTGTATGCACGAAACTCCACTGTTCGGAAAATTCTTTGAATTTCCCTGAACTGAACTGTGGACCACCGTCAGAGACCAATATTGCAGGAATTCCCCATCGAGCGAATAAATCCTTAAGGGATACTATTACTGTGGCAGAGAAAGCATTTGAATCTAATGGAATCAATTCAACCCATTTTGTGTAGTAATCTACAACCAGCAAATACATTAAACTACCTAAATACAAAATGTCACATCCTATTTTATACCATGGAGTTTTTGGAATCTCATGCAATACCAGTTCTTCTTTTGTATTAGATACTCGATATCTGAGACAAATTCTACAATTAAGTACTCGATTTTCAATTTGTTTACACATGTTCGGCCAAAAAAATGATTGTTTTGCTCTATTTTTACATTTAATTACTCCAAAATGACCGTGATGAATTTTTTCAATAATTTCGTTTCTCATTTTAATCGGAACCAAAATTTGATTTCCCTTGAACATTATTCCGTTAGCTTCAACTATTTCATGTCGGTACTTAAAATAGGGTTTGATGGAATCTGGAACCTTTTTGATTGTTTTTGGCCAACCATTTATCACAAATGTCTTCAACAGTTTGAGTTCAACATCTTCTGCTGTCAACCTAACTAACTCCATGTATTTTTTATTTGTCATTTCACAATTATTTTCAATTACACAAACATCTAATTCATTCTCAAAATTGTATTCAGTATCGTTTTTACTTACAGCACGGGACAATGCATCAGATATGAACAAATCCTTACCAGGTTTGAAAATGAGTTCAAAATCGAATTTTTGTAATTGCAAAACCATCCGCTGCAAACGTGCAGGGCAGGATACAAGTGGTTTTTTGAATACGCCAAGTAGGGGCCGATGATCAGTTTCAACGACAAATTTTCTCCCATATATGTATTCGTAAAATTTTTCGCAACCGAATAATATAGCCGCCAATTCTTTTTCTATCTGAGCCCATCTTTGCTGTACCTCGGACAATGCTTGTGTTGCGTAAGCTACTGGCAATTTATTTTGAAGCAAACAAGCTCCCAAACCGTCTTTACTTGCATCAACCGAAATTACAACTGGTTTGTTGACATCGTAGTATTGTAAAACGGGACGTTCTACTAATTTTTTTTTCAGTTCTTCGAATGATTTCGTGTGTTTTTCTGTCCAATGAAAATATACATCATTTTTAATTAATTCTCTAAGTGGAGAGTTCAAATTGGACAAGTTAGGAATAAATCGTCCGACATAAGTTATTATGCCCAAAAATCTTTGAACATCTTTTTTATTTTTTGGCTGAGGAAAATTTTTAATTGCTGAAATTTTCTGGGGTGTAGGAAAATACCCATTTTTAGTGAATGTGTGACCCAAAAAAGTTATTTCCGATAATCCGAATTCACATTTGTCTCTATTAAAAGTAACATTATGTTTACGAGCTCTTGCAAAAACTTGTGCTAATCTTTCATCATGTTCCGCTTTAGTCCTACCATACACTATCAGGTCGTCAATGTATAGTTCTGTTCCTTCTATATCAAAAATTTGTTTAAAACGTTTTTGAAATATTTCTGGAGCGGACTTGATGCCATATGGCATCCTTAAAAAACAATATCTGCCAAAAGGAGTCGAGAACGTACACAACTTCGCACTTTCATCGTCGAGACGAATTTGCCAAAATCCGCTATTCGCATCTAATTTACTAAAAAACTGAGCTCCTGCTAATTTAGATGTTACCTGGTCAATAGTTGGTATCTGAAAAATCTCCCGTTTTATGGCTAAATTTAAATCTCGAGGGTCTAAACAAATTCTTAGAGTACCGTCATTTTTCTTGACTATCACGATTGAATTTACCCAGTCTGTAGGTTCTTCGATTTTTCTGATTATTTTTGATTTTTCTAATTTGGCCAAAGTATTTTTGAATTTTTCTAATAATGGTATAGGAACTTTACGCGGGGGGTGAATTACTGGTTTAAAATTTTCTTCCAGTTCAATATGGTAATCGCCTGGTAAGCACCCTAATCCTGAAAATATATCCTCGTTTTTACTTATTATTTCCTCATTTCTATCTTTTTCATTAGTTTTAATCGTATCAATTCTTTTAATCAAATTCAATTTTTCACACCCTTCAAGTCCCAATAAACAATCGTATTTTGATTCTACAACGTAAAATTCTAGTATGCATTCGATTTCTTTATGTTTACAATTTAGGTAGCATTTTCCCAAAACTGGTAACGAGTTGTTTGTATAGGATTTTAACAAAATATCGCTTTCAATAATAAACTCCCTCGATACATCAATTAGTTTCAGATTATTTAACGAAATTAAATTTGCCTGAGCGCCCGTATCAAGTTTGAAATCTATGAATGACATATTGTTAACCAGAATAGAAGCAAACCAAGATGAATTTACTCTGTTAAGATTACTTCCTATACTATAAACAAATACGGATTTTCCATCGCACTCCTCAGTTTCACTATCTTCAATTTCTAGCTGGTTTATCATTTTTCTTCTGCACACTTTCGAAAAATGACCTTTCAAACCGCACTTTCGGCACTGTTTTCCGAAAGCCGGACACCGATTTCTTTCGTGCACAATACCGCACCTGAAACACACACCGTCGTCTCTCGATGATTCCATCCTTGGTGGCCTGACGGAGTCGCCTCGAAATGGCCGTTCACGATTACTGGACACTGCATCGAAACGTCTCCTTGCATCGTTCGTTTGTCCTGGTTTTTTTCTGTATCCAGTGTTTTGATAACAACCCACAGCCTGTACATCTAGAGTGGAACCCGTCATTTGACTTGACTGTTCACGTGATTTTTCCACTGTTAGACACATTTTCACAGCATCTTCCAAGCTGATTTCATCCACTTGTAGAAGTTTTTCTTTGAGATTCTGACTCAACAATCCGCATATCATAATGTCTTTGATGAGGCTATCTTTGAGATCTCCGAATTCACATGATCTCGCTTTATTTTTCAAATCGGTGACAAACTGTTCAATTGTTTCACACTCACGTTGCTTCCTCGTGAAAAACATAAACCTAACATATGAAAGGTTTTTTTTCGGAAGAAAATGATCTTCGAATTTATTCAAGATTTTTTGTAGTAGATGTTTTTCTTCCTCCTCGGCAAACGTGAATGTATTATAAATCGAAATTCCTTCTTCTCCAATATAGTGAAGAAGTTGAGCAATTTGAATATCTTCGTCTTTTTTATTGATTTCCGAAGCAACCAGATAATTTTCAAATTTTTGCCTCCACAATTTCCAGTTTTCAGCCAAATTACCACTGAAATTCATTTGTGCTATTCCTCGATAATCTCCCATGATTAATAATTCACTGTTTTCAAAACTTTGCACTATACTGTTCTTTAAAAAATTACCGACTGCGCCATGTCAGATACCATCTGAATGATACACATCGTCTGGGTAAACTGAATCTTTATTCAATAAAATACAAAACATACATGTGAAACATAAGAACAATTCAGCCGGACCAACACCTGTTAAGGCAGCGGCGTAGTAAACCCTTTAACAATACATGACAGTGATTAGATGTTCTGGGTCATACAATTAGAAAATACTCAAGCACTAACCTTATTCGAATAAGAATGTAACAAAAACGATATTTCCTAACAAAAACACTGTCCGATTATTTCTGCAATTGAAAAGCCATATTTCTCCCACCAAAATAATTTTCTTCTTCGATTTTCCTGAAGATTAGTTTATAAACACTAATAATTGGTTAATATTTTCCTCGATATTTTGGAACGATCTCATGAAAATTGGTTTCTCACCAACCTATTCTAACTCCATCAACCTAAGTCAGATGATTCGAGGTCAATGACCTAACCTTACTCATCTTCTGTGATATGATATTCCACAGAACCTGTCTAAGCACAGAACTCTAGAGAAGACGATGCCAGATTGCCGATTTTCTCTTCAAACAATGCGAACTCAAGAAGTACGTCCCCTATCGTTAGCGGATGAACTATCACAATCGCTAAAGGCGTCTAGGCGTGGCTCTTTGGAGATGCCAAACGAGTTCTGATTCTTGCCGATATAGCGCTACGATATAGCCGGCACGCAAGGCAGACAGGCGGGACAGGCCGTTGTGGTTGTTCTGTTTCTGTGTCTCGAACCGCAGGCCAGTCTATGATAATGAAAGACGCTTAGACGAGTTCTGATTCTTGCCGATATAGCGCTACGATATAGCCGGCACGCAAGGCAGACAGGCGGGACAGGCCGTTGTGGTTGTTCTGTTTCTGTGTCTCGAACCGCAGGCCAGTCTATGATAATGAAAGACGCTTAAACGGGATAACCTTAATTATCTATCTAAATCTACTTGCAGATAATAAAGCAAACAGGTGATGATTGTGATGTGCAGACCGTGTAGTGTCGATTGAAATCTCCAAGAGGATATTGTTGAGATAGATATTTTCCTGAAAGACCGGTAACAATAAATTTTCAATAGAAACTGTGCTTATAGACTGAGTAATTTCATTTCATGCTTCTCAGAATTATTCAATTATTACATCGAACGTTTTTCCATCATGTAGATTTTAGTCTTGACGAAGTTGATAAACATTGACAACGTTGTTAATTTGTTAAGATCAGAGAATACATAATATTCGATGATATTTAATTCAGGGAAGCACTCAGATTTTTTATGAAATTCATGATTTTTTCCTCGAATTTGTTCGTATACAATTAGGAATAACTCGAAAACGACGCGTTTTATTGAAAAAATATAAGAATACTTTTATTTTCTAAAATGGTTGATTCTTTCGAAAATATGAACCGTTTATCTTTTTCGAGTGATTTTAAAGTATTTTTGCATGAATTCATGAGACGAGTAGGCTGTAACTCTTATAGCAGGAGGAATATGGAATAAGTTTCAATTGAGGAATATGCACCATGAATAGAGTAAACAATCAACCAAAATTCAGTTCATTCGGATTATCGGTTTCGAATATATGGAAAGAATAGTGTTAATTTCATGGATTTTTGACACCCTGTATCGAATTTTGAAAAATGGTATAGGAAAAAAGTGTTTCGTTTGATGAGAGGAATCTACAGTTCAAATATATGTACAAGTCAAAGACTCACCCTGTATAAGATGGAGATTAAATGGCCTCTTCGTTCATAGAGGACTTCCAAACAGAATTCATGTATAAATATAAACAGTTCTGACCAATGTAAATCGTGGATGTTATAGATAATTATTGGATGATGCTTAGTAGAATGATTGGTGGAATATAATTAAATAGACAGTATGTAATGGTTCCCATTGGTTCGTGCTGGTATAAACACAATGAATTAGGAACCTAGAAATAAGACCGATTAGTCAATATAAATGGAGGATGAACTTACACGTTGAACAAAAATGCCGTTTGGATTTCTTATAATGGCCGACTAACAACAACAGGGGCACCTTCTTTCACGATTCACCACTATCTTCCTCCCCTAACAAAAACCGTCTTCCTTCCCTTTAACCTCTAAGGCCCTCTCTATGAACTAATCGATAGCATAGATCGATGACAGCCGGCCTATCCCGCAACGTCCAGATAGCCGGACTACCCCCTGTGAAACACAATATGGCAGCGTCGGATTTTATTTCTTCTACGTACAGGGTTCCATTCAGCTATACGTGATATTTATATGAATAGACCTTTCCAGAATACGTAGAACAAAGATGAAAGATGTGAACTAAACCAGAATGAGAGAGAAACAGGTATATTTCATGCGCAACTTGTGGGCAGCATTAAAAGATGCGCAAACCTTGGTGAGAGAGAGAAAAGAAAGAGAGAGAGCGAAGCAATGAAATGAGATCCTACTGGTTTTATCGTACCATGACCGTCACTTAGTGACACAACATTGTTGAGGCATTCTAAAATTTAGATTTTCGATTAACAATACAACAAATAACATCCACATCCAAAACATCGACTGCGTAAAATAATATTAATTGATTTTCGCTTATACGGACGTATGTCAAACTGCTCCGCGTAAAGTGAACTTTTAGTAATCAAATCTTTGAAGGAAAATTGTAAAAGATACATCAAAATGTGCGTGAAATAACAGCAAATTCAACGCTATTTAAATTTATTTCCGGAATCGTGAAAAAGGACACTAAAAACGGAAGTTTGTGAATAAAAAGACTAGAAATAGAATAAATTCTCGGTCAACATATGTGTTACTGATAAGGTGATAAACACAATCAGTGGAAGGATGAAATGCATCAAATGCGACATAGAAGGAGATAAATATAGTATTTATAAATGTGACGTTTGTCACACGACTCAATGCAGGGAATGCGGCATTTTCTCCGCGTCAGAGGAAAAATGTTTCGCACTAACTAAAAGGAAAGTACTACTTCTTTGTCCGGAGTGTCGGGAGCAGTCTGGAAACATCATGGAGTTGATGAAAGAAAATCGTAAATTAAAACAGGAACTTGAGAAACAAACAAGCCTGAACAACGAGATGAAAAAAATTATTGATGAAAACAAAACCAAGAAAAATGAAAATGAAGAATTGATTCAACAAAATATACTACTAAAAAACGAAATCGCTGCACTCAATCAGAAGAATAATGATTTGATTGATAAATTAAATAAATTAGAACAGCGGTTTGTGGAACAAACCCAACAAACTGCAAAAAACAATGAAACACCTAAAAATACTACTAGTAAACAGTTAGAAGAAAAACAAACACCAATCACAGACCAATTTCAATTGGATAAAATTATAAAAGAAACTGTAGACAGTGTGATAGATGCTAAACTACAAGATTTCAGGAAGACCATGGAAATTAAATTACTAAACATAAATAATGATAGAAACATAAATAATGATAGAAACATAAATAAACCACTTTTTAGTGATATTACGAAAAAAAGGGCCCATGATAGGGTAGAAGGTCAACACACTCTCGATAAAGAATCAGTTAGTACTGAACATAAGAAAATTCATGTTGGAACACTTCTCGAGGACCAACAAAGATTAATGGAGGACATAATAGGACTGGGGAACACAGATAGCCAAGCAATAAATAAACAAAATAAAAGACAAAATGGTAACAGCACATTGATAGGAAAACAGCAACCTAAAGTTTTTGTGACTCCAAACAGGGAACAAAACACAAAACAAAGCAAACCAAGAAAAACAAGAGGTATCATAGGAAATGGTCAAGGGAAATCCATACTAATAAAAGGAATTAAACAGCTAGGACACATACATGTATGTAAATTAGACCCAAAATTAGAGGCCAATGAATTAACATTACATCTACAAAAAAATGGTTTCGAAGATGTGGTGTGCGAAAAAATCATATCTCGTAAACCAGAAATTTACTCTTCGTTTAAAATTAGTGTACCCAAAAAAGATATAGATGAATTAAAAAACCCAAGCATTTGGCCAGAAGGAACAAGAATCAATCCTTTTTTATTCAAACTGGAGTGGAAGAAACAGCAAACAGAAGAGTAAGGGTTCTTTTCCAAAATGTTCAATCAATTGGGAATAGTCATTTGAAACTTGAGAGCATCGTCCATGACCACCATATTGATTTTCTTAATGTTTGCGAACACTGGAAAACACTGGAACAATTGAAGAACTATCAGATACGGGATTTTCAACTAGCTTCATCATACTGTCGGAGCGAAAAACAACATGGAGGGTGTGCAATTTACTGTAGGAACAATATAAACTACAAACTGAGGTCAGATATAAATTTGTTGTCTGTTCCTTGTGTTTTTGTGTGTTGTGCTGTTGAGTTTCACGTGGACGGTGGGAAGGTGATTATGATTTGCATATATAGACCACCCATGTCTGATGAGGGGATATTCTTTGATAGACTCACTATATTATTTGATAAATTAGCAAACGAAAAGGCATATCATGTTATTTCGGGTGATTTTAATATAGATGTTTTAGATAACAGAGATAAATGTACACAATGTTTTAAATCTTTTGTAAACAATTTAAATTCAAAACTTCTATTTGCAGAACCTACAAGAATAACAGCTAACAAAAGTTCTTGCATAGATAATATCCTTTCAGACATTGAGAATGTACACACAGAAGTATTTCAGCCACACACATCCGACCACTTGGCACTGAAATTAACAATTTACTGCAGATCAAAAACAAAACCAGTCAATAAAAAACTAACCAGACATTTCAAGGAAGAGGCAATAACATCTTTCAAAGAAGAACTGAAAAGGGTGGATTGGTCGGAGGTGTATGATATACAGGAGGAAAACATTAATGAAATGTGGAACCTTTTTGCAATAAAATACCAGGACATATTCGATCAAAATTTTCCACTGGTGAAATTGAACTTACAAACCAAAAATAGATACAAAAAAACCGAAGAAATAATACTGCTGAAAGACATGTTAGATAAGACATACATGGTCTCAATGAAAAGACCAGAGCTTAAAGAGCATTATAAAAATATTAAAAAAATATATGATGAGAAAATAAGTGAACAGAAAAAATCCCAATTTCAGGAACAGATACATAAAGCTAATAACAAATCTAAAGCTACCTGGCAGGTCATCAAAACTGTTACAGGAAAAAACAAAGATGAGAAGGAGAAAACACCTAGAAATATACCAGTAATGGTGGATAAATTTAATGATTATTTCACTAGAAAAGCTTTTGACTCAGTGAAGGATATGCCAAAAATAAATGATCACATTATTATAGACAGAGTAGAAAATTCATTTAACATGTTTGAGATCATGGAAAATGAACTCAAGATTATTATCACTAAAAAACTGAAAAACAAAAATAGTGTAGGATGGGACGGAATTCCGTTAAAAATCATTGAAAGATCTTTTGACATAATTAAAAAACCTTTATGCTACATAATGAACAGATCAATCATGACTGGAATTTTCCCAGAACACCTGAAAATAGCAGTAGTGAAACCAATGTATAAGAAAGGGGACCCTGAACAATTAAGTAATTATAGACCAATTAGCAAACTAACAGCATTCTCAAAAATTTTTGAAAGAGTACTCTACGACAGACTCCTCAAGTTCTTTGGTAAATTCAAGATACTCAGTGAAAGCCAACATGGCTTCCTAAAAAGCAAGAGTACGGAAACGGCAATGTATGAACTGGTTCAGGTGGTCCTGAGAGCACTTGAAGAGGGTGACACTCCATTAGGATTATTCTTGGACCTAGCAAGTGCATTTGACTGTGTGGAATATAAGAGGCTATACGACAAACTTGAGAGATATGGTATAAGAGGTAATACCCTGAAATTCATAAAAAGCTATCTCACCAATAGAAAGCAAAGGGTAATGATGGAAGAGGATGGAATAGAATATGTGTCAGCAGACAACACACCTATCCTGGGAGTTCCACAGGGCAGCATACTGGGACCTTTACTGTTCATAGTGTACCTGAATGACCTCCCTGAACAATTAATTTCAGAAAACAAGTCAGTTTTCATTTATGCAGATGACACAAACATTCTTATTAAGAATAAAACATTACAGGACGTTATACAAGAAAAGGATACAACTATAGAGAAATTGGAAACATGGGGCATAGCAAATAAATTGGTGCTAAATAAAAACAAAACTGAATGCCTTTTCTTTGAAACTGGGAAAGCTAAGAAAATGTACCCAAGAATTATATCAATAGGAACAACAGAAGTAACAGTGGCGAAATCGATGAAGTTCCTGGGAGTTTACTTAGACTCAAATTTGAAATGGTGGGAACAAATAGAGTACCTCAATGGTCGCTTGAGTTCTGTAGGATATACCTTCAATGTACTCAGACGTCAACTTTATCAGGAAACGTTGTTGATACTGTATCACGCGAACTTTATGTCAGTTTTGAGTTATGGAATAACCATATGGGGTGGCAGCAATCAAGTAAATAGACTATTTTTAATACAAAAAAGGGTTATAAGATATATATTTGGCATGAGCTACAGGGAATCATGTAGAGGAATCTTTAAAAAGCATAAATTAATGACAGTAACTGGTTTATATATATATAAATGTTTAATTTTTATACATAAGCATGGAAATTATTTCATAGAATGTAAAAATATCAATAATACTAGGCAAATGCAACCCTATGTATTTCCTATACATCACTTGACACTAACGGAAAATCATACTCACTATATGTGCATGAGGTTCTTTACAGCCTTGCCAAAATCAGTACAAATTATACAACTTCTCAAACCATTCAAAGCAAGGGCAAGACAAATTGTAATAGACTGTGAGCCGTATGTACGTGAGGATTTCTTCGAGTACTGCAGAAATAGTGTAGAGCTTGTATAGGAGGGGAAGGGAAACTAAGAGCAAATGTGCTTTGTTTTCAAATTGGATGTAGAATTAAGTGTTCATTTTTTTCTGGTATACTGAGATATTTATTTCAGATGACGATTTTCAGTTTCTGTATTTTATTGTTGTAGAACATGATACATATTCTTGGAATAAACGATATTATTATTATTATTATTATTAATAATATCAATTGTCAAATGTCAACGATTTAAGGAGGGAAATTTTGACGACCAATGATATTCATTCTTAGCCCACAAGTGACGCGCGCAACTGTCACCTGCACAGGTAATTCTGGAAAGGTCTATTATTTGTGTCTAGAAATTCGGGGATACTACAACATTATTCATAAATATCCGTAAACTTCGACTCGGCTTTGCAAACCAGGTAATTAGAGCAAAATATCGATATTTGTAAGGATCATCGCTGATTGGCTGAAAGTTGTGTTGGATCTCCTGGTTCACATCAACTATAAGCGCGTTCGGCAATAGCATCCGAGAGCGGACGGATTTTTTAGTCACGTGATAACAGATTGTACAGATTTGCCAGATTTTTCTGTAATAAACGAACGCTACGGAGCGTTTAGATCGTTTTTTCTGTTTGACGTAGGTATGTAACGCCTTACCCGAGCCAGATATTAAATTAGAGCTTAAAGGTCTATTCGTCCGTAGAGGTAGTCTGGGTTCTATTTTAATTCTTTTGTTATAGTTCTCAACATTTCTACCCCTTGGTTGAGATGATTCAATATTTTGAATCATTATTTTTTTATCAAACTAACTACTTTTTTTATTTATAACTACACAACAAATAACATAATAAGCCACGAAATTTCAACAGACTGTTCAAGAATATTCGAAGCGGGATAAAAATCCATTGACAAAGGCCGAAAAGTAATTTCTGTTTCTGTTCTGTGGAAAAAATCCGTTTCCTCCGTCGAAATATACCGAGCAAAAAGATCTACATCCGATTGATCAGATTTTCTTGCCGAACGGTCCAGATGTGTACTCCCCTCAATCTGGATGTGGCGTGGTCAGTTTTTCAATTAAACTTTCCGTTCATGAGTTATTGAGCCAACATATGTTTTTTTAAATTGGACACCCTGTATATTATTTTTTATTCTTATTAAGCACAATCTCAGCTTTTCAAAAACATATCATTTTATGCATTTATTTTCAAAACCAAGCTCAGAATTCAAGATTTTGTAATTCAATTGTCAATAACTAAGTAGTAGGCTATGACTGTTTATTAAAAACAAAAAAGAAATGTCAAGATTTCGTTAGAAATCGAAAATAATGTTATCTACATCAATCACATGATCTAATATTTAACTTAATTTAATTTGCAATTTTTTGAAAATTTAAATAATTGATTACATATAAATACCAATTATGTTTATTAACAATAACAAAATTTTGTAATTTTGTTTTATAGATGCTGTTCAAAATGACGGCCATTTTCCCGTATACAAAATCTGCAGAGTTTCGTTATTCTTTTAATGGCGTTCAAAAGAATCACAGGCCTTCTTTGCAAATTTTCAAAGGCCAAAATAATTGCCGCACGAAGCTCCGCTACTGAATTATATTTTCTTTTATAAATTATATTTTGCATATAACCCCATAAAAAAAATCTAAAATTGAGAGATCCGGAGATCGAGGGGGCCATCTTACAGGCCCGTGTGTACCAATCCATCTTTGCGGAAAGCTATGATCTAGAAATGGCCTTACAAGTCCAGAGTTGTGGCTTGGAGCACCGTCTTGTTGGAGATAAACGGCACCGTAATGGGCCAACGGAACATTGTCCATCAACTCTGGAATAACTTCCTCAAGAATTTCTTGATATCGACGAGCTGTAAGACCCCCTTCAAAAAGTCGATAAGCAACTCGTCTCCCCAAAATAAAACAAGATACACAGCACTTGAAAAGAAGCATTCATCAGACCAGATAATAAGTCTCCCAAAGGTGTCATTGGTACGGATTTGCTGTAAATACCATTGGCAAAACACCAATCGGCACTCGGCATCACCGGGGTGTAAATGTTGAACTATATGAAATTTATAAGGATGATATACTTATATTTTTTTTAAATTCTTTGGGCATTGGATTTTGACACGCCAGTTGCTTCCTCTATCTGGTTACATGACAATGATGGAGTTGCTTCTACATATAACCCAATACGGCAATACATGATGCGTTTCATTTATCTCTCTGTCTTCTTTCGTGTATATTTTAGGACGAGGCTTAGTAAATGATCCGTTTTCAATCAAATTTAATTTAAGGCGGGCAAATATGTCATGAAAAGGTTGTCTTCTCTCTGGATATCTAATATTTGAAAAAACAAATAAGATTAGAACGTAACCATAGCGCTCCTAAAGGTTACCTTTGAAAGTATAGTTCCGATGCTTCTTGGCAATTATCATTGCTTTGGATGAAATAAACAAGCATATCATATTTCTCGTAATTTTCGTAAGCAGCCATAATGAGAAAAACTTAAAACTGAATCATTAATATAATATAATAAATAATAAAAACTGAGAGAACTGTAAACTTTTAAACCAACCAACAAAGCTTTGACATTCATTTTTTGTTTTTAATAAAGAGTCATAGAGCCTACTACTTAGTTATTGACAATTGAATTACAAAATCTTGAATTCAGAGCTTGGTTTTGGAAATAAATGCATAAAATAATATGTTTTTGAAAAGCTGAGATTGTGCTTAATAAGAATAAAAAATAATATTCAGGGTGTCCTATTCAAAATAACATATGTTTGCTCAATAACTCATGAACGGAAAGTTTAATTGAAAAACTGACTACGCCACTGGATTCTACGGAAAAAAAATCTATAGGAATGCGTTTCGACCATTTCTCCAAGTTTAAGCACAACTGAGATACGGGGGGTGATTAAAAAGTGATACTTTTCATTTCCACCCTGTATAGCAAAAACTAAGAGGGCTATGCAAAAACTGATTGCGCCATCTTTAGTTTCACAAAAAAGTAGCACACTGTCGTGAAAACCGCATCCCGCTAACGGAGATATCCCGTAAAAGTGCCCAAAATGGGATACCCTGTACATAACCAAACTTTTTTATGTGTATATATCATATCATAAGCAATAAATCAGTTTACATTCGGTAATTTTGAATTGCATTTTCCTATATTCACAAATTGCATAAAAAATTCACTTTCACGTTCTGTATACGCAGAAGTTTTTGGCGACATCTTCAGTTTGCAATTTTACGAAATAATTACTCAATTAGGATAGTCCTTAGATATCACACAATGTTTATTCACTCAAAAATTAGTATCTCAACTTTAGAGAAAATGAAAGTAACAGAAGTACTGATCAGAAATGTTTTGTTATTTGTTTGTCCTAGCAGCCATTTTAACAGCTGATCGTGACAGATCATTGGACTGTTGACTTGAACCAGGAGATCCAACCACAGACCAGGCGTTTTCTGGCGTCCATGTATTTGAAACGTATTCGTCCTACGATTCAAATACATTCATTCTGGCGTTGAAACGATGACGTCACAAGAAAAACGATTCGAAACGTATTCATGGAGTTTTGAAACTAAGTAGGATGCAGTTTCAAAACATGATTCGTTGTTTTGTGCTTTCATAACCTTAAATTAAAAATAAATGATCGTTTACGATGGTCATTGTTTGATTGTTTGTGAGTTGAATTTCAAATTGATGGAGGTTGACAAATAATGGAGGTTGAAAAAAATTTAATATCGGGATTATCCAGTACCTACTCCAAGTCCAAATAGGTTATGTTTGATTATTGAATGGTATTTGAAACTAAGCATTCTCGAGGTTCATGATATTGATGACGTCTCATAGAAATCGCATTCAAATACAATATTGAATACGCTTCAACGCCAGAAAACGCCTTTGTGGTCTGTGATCCAACACAACTTTCAGCGAATCAGGGATGATCTTTACAAATATCGATATTTTGCTCTAATTACCTGGTTTGCAAAGCCGATTCGAAGTTTACGGATATTTATGAATAATGTGAAGCTGATCATTACAAATTTGTTCTGAAATTTCCCTTCCCCATTGGTAGAAAAAACGCGAAATTTTTGGGTTGGCAACTTGGACCGAAGACGAGATGATAGATAACCATAGAACTTATAGTACATGGAATGCCATTAGCCTTGCTGCTCAACTTAAAAAAATGGATACACATCTCCAGTTGGAGGACTACTGTTCCATGTTCCCATGGATTCGACTTGTCATCATAGAAGTCATAATATATATACTTACTCTAGAATGCTAATTCCTTCTAGTTCCGCAGCGAAAAACGTGCCGCATAGGCAACTGATTCACAATGTGCGCATGCTCACCATTAGGAAATTTCACGTAGAACGATGCCAAGTCCCTAAATCTTTTGTCGGTTCTATTTTAAGTTCAATATAATTAAACAATAAAAATATTCCATTGAGTAACAAACTTATTTTATAGCTCATGCGCCACTTCCTACGACTATTAGACACATTAATATCATAAGTGAATTGCAATATTTGTGGAATTGGTGAGAAAATCAGAGCAGTAATGTAGTAGGTTTCACTAAATAGATATAGACCGCGCAACACCGTTTTTTTTTGTCTCATGGCAAATGACTTTGAAATGACCTCAGTGAAAGTTTAGGCAGGAACGGGTTAGTGTCAGTCTGCAGCCACAGTTTAGTTTACTGCATAGACAAACTAGTTTACTGGTGCGTAACTGTTATTTTCGTGTTTGGTATTCTTCGTGTGCATTTTGCTTTTGTTGTGTGTTGTGTTCGATTTGGATTTTTTCGTATCCGATAAACAATGAACTGTATAGTGTTGTGGTGTCCTTGTCTTGACCCGTTAATTTCCCACTTGAGTATGTAAACTATGTGCACCTTTTCATTCATATAAACTGTTAGAAATTTATGATTTACGCTTTGCTTTTCATTCGATTGACACATATCTATCCACTCGCACCATGAGATTGGTTCTTTATATAGAAAAAGAACGCAATTCATTATGAAAAATCATGAAATCTTGTGAGTAAACCATCTTTTAATGGATAATTCGAACTCGAAAATAAAATATATTGAAGTAAAACTTTGCAGTTTCATTCAGATAAGAGAACAGATTGATTTTGGAATATACTCGGAACTCAAAAAGACAAATGACTTGAAGAATGAATGTAGGTATCAGAATTCACTCATGCAACGATGCAGAGTAACGCATTGGCAGATGTACAATACATTTTCATGTTTTCACTATTTTCAGGAACACCGAAGAATAGAACTGTCCTGAAGGGATATATTAGTATATTTTGCTCATTTGTTTTTTTTTCTGTACTTTACCAAAAGGTTCGTTGTTAGTTAACCAGAATTTGTCTTCCTTGATCCTTGAATTAATTTTTATACCGAAACCGGGTTTTTTCAACGCCTGAAGAGGTTTTGGAATAATGAAAGATTTTCAGCTTATCTTCCAGTCGCTGATGATTCCAAATTTACCATTCAAATAGCTGTTGAAAATTATCAATATGTTCAAAACAACTAGTGAGTGTCGAATACTAATTAATTATGAATTGATTAAATCCAACTGCAACAATAACAGCATAAAATTTTTACAACACTTCGATCCAATTGATTTAGCATTCTAGAGTAAGTATATATATTATGATTTCTATGCTTGTCATACAAAACATGAACACAGAAATACTATGAATTTAATCGTCAAGATCCGATTCACTTGGCATTTCGGCAAACATTTCTGTGTTTCTCTTCTGTATGACAAGTCGTAACCATGGCGACATGGAAATTTCAGTATTCCACCAACTTGGGATGTTTAGCCACTTTTTGATCTGGTAATAGCATTCCATGTACTATAAGTTCTATGTAGATAACCCAAAAAAATCCAACGTTGCCAGTTGTATCATCTATACTCCATTCACTTTTATAAAGTAGCCCGGAAGGCCCTGGAATTCTGACACATTTCACCGCGTATATTTTGAAAATGTTAGGTTATAGTCATTCTTCTGTCAGATATGAACGCAACGTTGCCGTTTCTACATATAAATCGTAGAAATTACGTATTCATCTAAATGTTTATTCAATTTGGGAAAACAATGAATTTGAGGAAATATTATGTGAATTCAATAATTCCGAAGATCTGACGAATGTTGAACAAACTTTTTCTCTGTTAATACTGGAAATATTTCACGTGTACGAGTATAAACATGATTGGAAGATTCAGTTATGCTATTTTTTTGTACGGAAATCAAGAACCGAGTGTTGAAATTTTACTGAAAAATAATGGACAGAATAGTCCGTTACTTCGTGATAGTTCATTAATCCGACAGAAAAACTTTTAGACGAACAGAACAGACGGACGTATGGAAATCCCCACTTTTCAAAATTCTCAAGAAATAAGCCTACAGACGACAATTAAATACCTCTTTTCGCAACTTGAAATGCTCCACTATGAAAATGTAGTGGTACTACGAATCTTGTCTCACAGATAAACCTTAAAAAAACTAACTCCATTCACAAAGTTAAAAAAGAGTAGGTAATTAGAAAGTAGACTTGGCAATTTCGCTTGATTTTCACGATTGCCAACCTGCGTCCGTTTTAAGTAAAAGAACTTGATAAACCTAAACCATGGCCCACCAAGATACTTTATAAAAGTGAATGGAGTATACATTCACGGTATCTTGTCATGGCCTACTTCAGAAGACCGTGCTTCTGTCAAGTAGGTTAGGGCGCGAAATATTGACATTTTGAATTTGCCGCTATTTGAATATTATTGTAACCAGTGATATTCTATATTATCTATACTAAAATGCCTTTTATGTGCAAATTGATATTTTTCCTAGTTTCTTCAACGCAATAATTCCACTTCAAGCAAAAAACTCATGAGTACAAGTATTATTAAATCTCCGAATAATAATATTTCTCTCAAAAGAGTACAAGAAAGCAAGGGCGTACCCAGCCTTTGAGCTAGGGGGAGGGGGGGTCAAAAAAAATCAGAATAGAAATAATGAACTGATTTTCGTATATTATGCTATTATTTCATGAGTTTTTGAGGGATTTTCAAGCTCAGGGGGGGCAGCTGTCCCTCTACAGCTTCCTGGGTACGCCCATGCAAGAAAGCTCGCCCTTTCTCATGATACTGTTGTATTTTCAAACGCTGAAAGACAAAAAACGTTAAGGCGTACCAAAATACGTCAGAATCTGACAATTTTTGGTCAGATTGAATTTACATATTTTTCAACGGTTAATAAAAGGACTTTGAATGTAGTTTTCATATTCTCATATTTTTCAAAAGTTAATGAAATGACATTGAAATTTGAATGTGGTTTTTTTCAGGTTTGTGCGAAGTTAAATTCGAGTTATGGATCGAATTGAATAAATGGTACTTTACTTAAGGATAAAAAACATCATGTCCATTTTCTATTCCATGTTCATTCGCTGATGTATATGCTTTAAATTTTTAAGACTATATCTAGTCGACCCCCCAGATTTAAAAGTGACGGAGCGGTGCTCTCATCCTCAATATAGATAAGGATGATTTACAGAGCGACTTTTTTCTTTTGAAAAAACAATGTGACAAATAAAAATCTTTCAATATTGCACACGAACGTGCGCATTGTTATTCTACTCCTAAATATTCATTTCAAATCAAATGGATTTCTAGTTTTGAAAATACAGGAAAAGATTAATTTCAATTACCAATAATTCCGGAACCACCACAATCATTCTGCTTATTATTAAGGAACTCAACTGCGATGCCCAAAATTTTCCATGGGAAAAAATTTAAAACCCCCATCTTATTTTCTACAAAAAATTTAGTGAATACCTACGGACTGACGGACGGCCGGCCGAAAACCGGCAAATTATGGAACCTGGAATTATTTTCCAGGGATTGATATTCAATCATTTTCGACCATTTTTGGCTTGAAAGTCGAAAACTACACACATTAGGCAAAGTGATAGCACATTTCCCACACAGCACATGTACGTACAATGGACGAACAATGGATGTTTATTATGGATGTTCGAGACATCCATCGGATGTCCAGAATTGGTACATAGTACATCCAATGGACGTTCATGGGACGTCCAGGACACCACTTTGGACGTACAATTCAAGCCCAGATAACGTCCAATGGATGTACATTGTGCCTATCTTGGACATCCATTGTACGTACATTGGATGCACATGTACGTACATTGGATGATCAATGGACGTTTATTATGGATGTTCGAGACATCCATTGGATGTCCAGAATTGGTACATTATTTATCCAATGGACGTACAATTCAAGTCCAATGGATGTTTATTGTGCGTAACCTGCAAATATCGGTCTATGCTTCACTTTCAAAAACTGTTAATATCATCCACCACAAGATACGGAATGCATTATTATTAATAATATTGTTACGAATACCGTAACAGGTCAGCATTTGGAAGTGACATGAAGTGGGAGAAGGTTCTATGGTGGAAAAGAGAACTGTCAGGATGATAGCTGGTCAAGAGAGAAGTCATTCATTGTATATAGCTAATTTTTAGAGAATAGTGAATTTTATTGTGGATTGACGAATAGACTATTATTTCTTGTTGAGTATTTTTAATAAAACTGTGTGAACCCCGAAAAACGTAACATTGGTGTCAGGTGTGGGGTTGAAAATGACGGAAAAGAAACTCACGGATTTGAAAGTGTCAGAGTTGAAAGAGGAGCTTCTTGAGCGTGATTTAGAAGTTAAAGGGAAGAAGTCAGAGTTGCAAGAACGATTACAGCAAGCTCTGATTGATGAAGGCCATGATCCGGACACGTTTGTTTTCCAAGGTGAGACGGACATACTGACTTGCTTGAGGAAGGAATTGAGTAAACATTCAGACAGTTTGACAGAAAAACTAAATAATAATGCTGATGAGATGACGAAAATGATGAGTGACAATTTTGATAAAATGACCATGGAGTGCAATGTGTGGAAAAACGACGTGAAAGAAAGGATAGAAAATATGGAAAAACACATTGAAGAATTAGAAGAGAAATTAGAGGAAAAGATAGAATATGTGGAGAACAATATTGGAAAATTCGAAGAAAAACTTCAACAGAAATTGGAAGAAAGGCTTTTAAACTTTAGTACGGAAATTGAAAATGGCGACAAAAACAATGAAAAATGTGATTTCTCCCTAAATAAACCACTCAAAAAGTTGATGGGAAATTCTGAATGTTCTGGACATGGGAATATCATAAATCATGATTCCATTGCGCAACAATTACCTATTTTCGATGGAAAAACAGCATGGGAAGAATATTGGACCCTATTTGAGACTGCCGCTATGATGAATGGTTGGACGAGACAACAGAAGGCTTCAAGATTGAGTTTATCCTTACGGGGCGAGGCACTGAGAGTGCTCCAAATAATTCCACTGGCTGAGAGAACTGATTTTGAAGAGCTGGTACGTCGACTTGGAATGAGATTTGGACAAAAGCATTTAATGGAATTTTATCGCTCGGAATTGAAGAATAGAGTGCAGAAGGAAAAAGAGAGTCTGCAAGAGTTTGAAGGTGATATTATACGTCTTGTGAAAATCGCTTATCCAACGGTACCTGACGACGTATACGAAAGTCTTGCTGTTGATAAATTTTTGGATGGCTTGCGAAATGCGGACACAAAGCTAGCGATAAAACTTGCCCGGCCAAAGACAATAAATGATGCACTTACCCAAGCCCTTGAGTACGAAGCAATTAAAGATTCTACGAGAAGCTATGCTCGTGTAAGGGTTGCTGAAGCTTCTACGAGAGAGGATAGCGTAGAAAACGAGAACGTCACAAAAATTGTGCAACAAATCCTTAAAGAATTGGAGCAAAAGAAGAAACAACCACGATGCTGGAATTGCGGAAAGGTAGGGCATATAAGAGCTCGTTGCCAGCAGCCTCAGAAATCGCAAGATTATTCGGAAAACTAGAGTGGGTTGATGTGAAGGGGCGGTCATCAACCTGGTACAATACTGCCCTAGAAGCGAAAGTAGCACTCATCAATGATTTGAGAAAAGGCATTTACATCGATGGCCTATTTGAAAACAAGCCCAAGAGATTTTTGGTGGATACAGGTGCTACGAAGACCATCGTAAAAAAAAGGTTAGGAAAACGACTCCAGTCAACTGAATGGAAGTTAAGGACAGCCACAGGGGAGATCGTGAATGTATTTGGGGAGATGGACGCCCTCTTCACCATTGGAAGCACTAGCTTCAAATACCCTGTGCTGGTTGCTGATATAGAAGATGACATAATCCTCGGGACTGATTTGATGAAAGCGTTGGGATTTGAGCTGAATCTGGGTGATGGAACAATAAAAGTGAATGGTGAGGAAGTAGTGCTTCAAAACGCAATAGATTTAATGGCGAAAATAAAGTTATTGGAAGATTTCGAGTTACCTGTTCGTAGTGAAACGATGGTACAAGCAGAGATTAGCGATTACAATGGAAGTGGAACTGGACAGTTGGTAATGATAGAACCCTGTTATGATGAGGAATATACCAAGAAAGGAGTTATGGTAGCTAAGGCTGTTGTTCAGGTTGGGAAGAAGATTCCGGTTAGAGTAATTAATCTGAACGATTATAATGTCCATCTGAAGAAAGGTACCACTTTAGGTAACTGTGAGCCAATATCTGCTATTGTGTGTCAAATGAGATCCATCACAACACATCAAGGAGGGCTACCCCAACGACTTGAGGCACTGGTGAAAACATCATCCGAAGGGTTAACTCATTCCCAGAAATATGAGGTTCGGAAACTCATAAGTCAGTACCAAGATGTCTTTGAAGTCAATGGAGTCAAAGGAAGGACAAATATCGTTCAACACCGAATAGATACAGGCAGTGCTCAACCTGTTCGCCAGACTGCGAGAAGACTACCATTGGCGAGACGAAATGAGGCTGAGCGAATAATCGAGGAGATGGAGCAAGACGGAGTTATTGAACCGTCCAGTGGTCCATGGGCATCACCAGTAGTGCTTGTTAAAAAGAAAGATGGTTCAACTCGTTTCTGCGTAGATTATCGACGCCTCAATGATGTGACCAGAAAAGATTCATATCCTCTGCCTAGAATTGACGACACCTTGGATACTTTAGCAGGTTCCAAAATCTTCACAACTTTAGATTTGAAAAGCGGGTACTGGCAAGTTGGTATGGAACCAAAGGACCGTGAAAAGACTGCATTTACCATTGGAACAGGCTTGTATCAATTCACCGTAATGCCATTTGGCCTCTGCAACGCCCCTGCTACCTTTGAAAGGCTCATGGAGAATATACTCAAAGGCCTTAGCTGGAAGACGTGCCTAGTGTACTTGGATGACATAATTGTAGTCGGAAAAAGCTTTGGAGACCATCTGAAAAATTTGGAAGCAGTGTTCCAAAGACTAAGACAGGCAAATTTAAAGCTGAGTCCGAAGAAGTGCAATCTTTTTAGAAGAGAAGTCCATTATCTTGGACATGTAGTTTCAGGACAAGGAGTTGCGGTCGATCCAGAAAAAGTGCGAGTTGTCAAAGAGTGGCCAGAACCCAAAGACCAACATGAACTACGAAGCTTTCTTGGACTGTGTACTTACTACCGGAGATATGTGTTTGGCTTTGCTAACATAGCCAAGCCCCTGACTAAGCTCACCGAAAAGAATCAAAAGTACAACTGGGATGAAGATTGTAGGAGAGCTTTCGAACATCTAAAAGCCGCCTTGGTAAGTGCCCCCATCTTGGCATATCCTCTACCGGAAGGCAGATTCATCTTGGACACTGACGCAAGTAATTTTGGGATCGGAGGAGTGTTATCACAAGAAGTGGATGGTCATGAGAGCGTTATTGGTTACTTCAGTAAAGTTCTTTCGAAACCCGAGCGCAACTACTGCATCACCAGAAGAGAGTTGCTGGCGGTCGTAAAATCAGTAGAGCATTTCTACAAGTATTTATACGGCAGAAAGTTTCTCTTGAGAACTGATCATGCGGCTTTGCAATGGTTGCTGCAGTTTAAAAACCCCGAAGGACAAGTGGCTAGGTGGATTGAAAGGCTCCAGGAATACGACTTCGAGACTCAACATCGATCCGGAATACAACATCGGAATGCTGATGCATTATCCAGAAGACCTTGTCCGGAGGACTGCAAACATTGTGTTCGCGAGGAAGAAAAGTCGGCCAACATCTGTAGAATAACGGTCGTAGATCCTCGATGGAGTATAGAACAAGTGGTTGTTGACCAGGAAAATGACCCCACTTTAAAATTACTCAAGAATTGGAAAGGGACCAGCGAAAAACCAGCCTGGGAGAAAGTTGCCCCATATTCGCCGGCTGTGAAAAGCTATTGGGCACAGTGGGAGTCGATAATTTTAGAAGATGGGGTTCTGAAACGTGTACTCGAGAGCGAGAATGGGAAGGAACGGTGCATTCAATTGTTGGTACCCAGATCTAGAATCCCGGAGGTTTTGACACAGCTGCACAATGAAGTGTCTGGTGGCCATCTGGGCGTGAAGAAGACAATGGAGAAACTGCGTCAAAGATTCTACTGGGTGAACTGCAAACAGGATGTCAGAGACTGGTGTAGAAGATGCGAGATTTGTGCCGCAGCCAATGGTCCTCAACCCAAGCGAAAAGCCCCCATGAGGCAGTATAATGTAGGGAGCCCTTTTGAACGAATAGCCATTGATATCGCTGGACCATTCGCAATTAGTGACAATGGACAAAAATACATTTTGGTCGCCATGGATTACTTCAGCAAGTGGGTAGAAGCATATTCCCTTCCAAATCAAGAGGCTGTGACAGTTGCTGAAGTATTGGTCAAAGAATGGGTTAGCAGGTTTGGTGTCCCAAGAGAATTACATTCTGACCAAGGAAGAAATTTCGAATCACATGTGTTCCAAAAATTATGTGAGACCCTTGGTATCAGAAAAACCAGGACGACGGCCTTACATCCGCAGTCAGATGGGATGGTGGAGCGGATGAATAGAACCATGGGCAAATACTTATCGAAAGTAGTCTCGGACCATCAAAGAGACTGGGATGAGTACATTCATCTATTCCTTCTGGCTTATCGTTCATGTGTTCACGAATCCACGGGCATGACCCCTGCGAGCATTGTCTTTGGTCGCGAAATAAGATTGCCATGCGACATAATGTTTGGATGCAAACCCGGAGACGACATTGCTGGAGAGGACTATGTCAGCAAACTCAGACAAAAGATGGACGACATACATGATAGAGTGCGAACGAACATCCATAGAGCTAGTGACAGGATGAAAGACATTTACGACGTTAAGGCCAATCAGATGCAGTATCATCCTGGAGATCGTGTATGGTTATACAACCCTCAACGACGTCGTGGATTGTGTCCTAAGTTTCAGCGAGCATGGGAGGGCCCATATGAGGTGCTGACTAAGATAAACAGCGTTATTTACCGCATCAAGAAATGCCCCAATGGAAAGCCCAGGGTGGTGCACTTCAATCGTTTGGCACCGCATAAAGGGACTCAGGATTTATTTCATACGGAAATTCGTGTTTGCGAGGCGATCGCCGACCAAAGAGAATCTGAAGAGTTGGGCAGAACCTACGACGGTCGTAGAAATGGTGTAGTTAGGGAAATACATCAGAACTTGTTTGAAGTAAGCAGAGAATATTCACTGGCTCACTGTGTAGCTGCAGATCTTCGGATGTCAAGAGGAATCGCTTCTGTGTTTCGGAAGAAGTATGGAAAAGTAGAAGATCTAATGTGTCAGGAGCGTTCTGTCGGTAACGTCGTGAAGATGGAAGATGACGATGGAAGATCCTTATTTTATTTGATCACGAAGGACTTGTCGCATCAGAAGACCACCTATTATGACTTATGGCGAGCCCTAAGAAACTTAAGGGACCAGATGCTGGGAGAAAACTTACATAAGCTGGCTATCCCCAAGTTGGGATGTGGTTTGGATGGTTTATCTTGGTGGATGGTAAGGAATATGATTGAAGAGTTGTTCCAGAATACATCCATTCAAGTTTTGGCATGCTCTTTCAATCCACTACGTGAAAAACAACTTCCAAAGACAATTCCTTGCTACTTCTTCTCAAAAGGGAGATGTTATAGAGGAGAAACCTGTCCATACATGCATTCAGCAATTGTTGATGTTTCGGGACGAAACACTCTTGAGGAGGGAGCAGTGTTACGAATACCGTAACAGGTCAGCATTTGGAAGTGACATGAAGTGGGAGAAGGTTCTATGGTGGAAAAGAGAACTGTCAGGATGATAGCTGGTCAAGAGAGAAGTCATTCATTGTATATAGCTAATTTTTAGAGAATAGTGAATTTTATTGTGGATTGACGAATAGACTATTATTTCTTGTTGAGTATTTTTAATAAAACTGTGTGAACCCCGAAAAACGTAACAATATAAACAAATCTTCAACTTGATTCAAATCCATGAAATTTAATTAGTAACACTGAAATTCATCAGATTCAGATAAGGCGTTACTAGCTATACCATATACCTATAACATAACAATGGGATCTGACTCAATCTTGTCAGCTTGCCCTTGCCACACTTCATCATCCAGATTCCAGGCACCTAGCGAAGGTTCCATCCTCATCAAATCAAGATCTTGTACGGATCTCCGGAGTTAATCATATCATCGGAGCGGAACGAAGGTCCTCTTAAAACAAAAGGGAAGATCGTTTTGGGGAAAGACTACCACATGGCGACATCTAGTTAAGAATTAGACAAACACTTCGCTCTCGAAGTTACGCGGACGAAGATAGATGGCATATCTCACATTTTCTCCTTACAGTGACTATATGGTAATATAGTCACTCTATTTCTCGTAATATAGTCACTCTATTTCTCCTCAGCAAGCAAGAATGTGAGTTTTTACATATGAAACATGCAAGCCGGGAGCGTGAGAATCGTTCATACTTATCGGCATGTCCGAAAATAATAATTATCCAACGAAAGTTTATTCTAGAAGGAATCATTCCAGAAGGAAATTAATCAGTAAAACTGAGATCTGATTTATCTTAGTTTTACTGAATTATTTTCTTTTTGGAATAATTTCTTCTGGAATTAACTTTCGTCTTGGTCTGAAACATGGCCGATATGGCGCTCATCTGCGAATCGTCTATAATGTATCTGAATTGGACACACAATGAATGTTCACTGTTGGATGTACAATGGACGTCCAGAAATGTACATTAACTGGAACAACAAAATGCACCATTAATAATTTATCCGAATTGGACGTACAATGAATGCTCACTGTTGGATATACAATGGACGTCCAGAAATGTACATTAACTGGACCAACAAAATAAGCACCATTACTAATGTATCTGAATTGGACGTACAATGAATGTTCACTGTTGGATGTACAATGGACGTCCAGAAATGTACATTAACTGGACGAACAAAATGCACCATTCATCAAATTTCAATTCAAGATTGTGGTTGGAAATACTATTTATTTTCATTTGGAACAGAGAAAAAATATGAGATTCAAACAGAGAATTCATTTATATTTTTGGACATTATATGTATGTACAATGGACGTACGTTCGTAACAACCAATGGACGTCAACAATTGTAAGTACAATGGACATCCATTCAACGTCCATGGACGTTTGGACTTGATATGGTCGTAAAATGGACGTCCAATGGATGTCGTGTGCTGTATGGGTTTAGCATAGAACAAGCGAACTGAAGAAGTATACAACAATCTTAAAAAATAACTTCAACAATATTCATGATCATTCAGTGGCTCAGCAGATATATAAAGGAATGAATCTTCACATGCATGACTCAAGTTTTCTTCTATGTTAATAGCTTCCTGTATTGCTGCTCTTTTCAGATCAGTTTTTGATTTCACATACCTATTTTTTTTGTAGAAGTAAATCTCATTTGGGGTTCTATTAATCTTTTTTTGGATGCATTTGTTGACTGAAATTTGTTATTAGAAAACTCTGAACAATGTGTTAAATTTCTTGCTATCATTAGGTGAATTTTATTGATTATTTCATCATTGAAATGCTCGAAGCTAAATCTTTTATATCACAAATTTTTTTATCAGTGGATTTCAATTTTTTTTCAGTCAACGCTAACAACTCATCAGATATATTTTCCACAATCGAGTTAACTGCAGGTTTCACTTGTTTTGGAATTTGCATTAATTCTAAGTGAATGTGTTTACATATTGTCCTTTTTTCAAAATAAAATTTACATTCACATGAAAACATGTGAGCACATACTTCGCAAAACGAGCAAATTTGCTGACAGCACTTCATATCCAATAATCGAAGAATAGAGTATATGTCTGTTAATTTTTTGAAACATTCCAACTTCCATTATAATTATTGGTTGTGATAATATAATCATCGGTATGCCTGAGCGCTTCCATATGATTTTGAGACATTAATTTTGTTTGTTTTGTATGTTCACCTTTACTTAATCTAATAATTCTTCCAACACTTTTGTCTATGGCCGGCCTAAAGCCGGCCATAGACATCGTTATTTTTCATCCGTTTATAACGCCGCGATACGAACCGTCTCGGCAAAAGTGCCAAAAACCGATGTGTGTGGTGAAGAACCGTCGGTACGCATCGTCGGTAGAAATATCTGCCGATGCTTGATTTTTGTCACGACGGTTCCAAAGAGTGGACACAAGAGACCTCACTCCCCCTATTTATAAATGAAATCGTGAACATCGTTTGTTTGACCTTGAAAGTCATTTGTGAATGACGAGGTCTAATCGAGGGGTGCCAATAACAGCCCTGTATCGGCGTTGTATTATTCAAGGTCGAAGAACTGATGTTTGCCGCCAAGCCCAAGTGATTTCTCTTGTGTCTACTCTTTGACGGTTCATCGGTTGTCGTGCCATACCGACTGTGTGTGGGGGATTTCGTCGAGAATCGGCGGTTATTTTCCATTAGCGTAGTACAAATCCCATATTGACCGTTTCTTTATTTCTTTTTTATTCACCACCGAAACCGCGGCCGCCACTGCTAAGAGATGTTTCCTCTTCATGACGTGCTAATTCGCGATCGACAGCAAAATAACTGGTAGAATTTACCGAAGTGTGTGGGCAAAACAGTTCTGCGATATGACTCGGCGGTTCGAATCGTGGCGAGGAAAACGGATGAAAAATAACGATGTCTATGGCCGGCTTTACATAGTTCAACAATGCATTCAATCCTTTATCAAGCCGTTTTACAGTTTTCCTTTCTAAGTAGAAATATTTAATGACCTTATATATTGACTCCAAGTGCATATTTGTATTAATTCCTGCTTCTGCTCTGTAACAGTATGCCCATTTCTTGAAATTGTGACTATAATTATTTTCGAAATATTCTCCAAAACTTCTAGTGTTTTCGTTGTTGCACATGTAAGCCAAAGCATTAGTCATAGCAGAAGTGAACTGTGTCAAAGGTGTTTCTTGCTGCAGAATTTTTAAAATCTTGTAAATTTCTGTACGCTTCCCATGCTTCAAAGCTTGTAGCTTGTACGAGTTCGGAGAAGCAGTTATGTTCTGTGTAGGCTTTGTTACTAACCATTAATTGTATTCTGGAATACCTGAGCATACATCTCAAAATTCATTGAGTGATCATTATGTAGATGTTGCATTAGATTTCTGTTGTTTGAAAATGTTTTATTGCAGTTTGGTTCAAGACAACAGCTACTCCAAACACTATCTTTTTCATAAGATAATGGTTCTGCAGTTTGCTTATGCACTTCGTTGATATGTCATTTGTGGTTGGATTTATTGCTGAAAACTTTTTCACAAAATTTGCACATAATAGTTATTTATGTAATAAGGATCATAAAGACGATCATTATGGTACAAGTCGTGAATGTTATCGGGCGAGGCGTAGCCGAGTCCGATAACACGGCGTGTGCCATAATGATTGTTTATGATTCGTATTACATACAAAATTTTATCTGATGGCATTTATATCAATACATTTTCGACAAATTAAAAACTGCATTTCCGACATGTCACAATGACAACTATTTTTAAAGGAGTAAATATTGTGTAGTTTCAAATATTAGTAGGTGAGTGAGCTGTGCTTTGCCATTTCCTTGACAACGTCATCAGGTTGTAACGGCAATATCTATTTATCGCTGTCAAACTCAATAATTATTGTCAGATGGAATTTAATATAATTTAAAAAATGAGTGATTCTGAAGCTGATAGTTTACCTTCTGATTTGGAAGAAATGTCGAGAAATATCGTGGACTCCCTTTTGCCGGAAAAATCACGGAGTGTATATGAAATGGTGTTTAATCGGTACGAAGAATGGTGTTCTGCTAAAAAAATCAAGAATATCACTCATGAAAAAGTATTGTTGGCTTACTTTGAATGCTTATCTAAGGAAAGAAAACCATCTTCTCTTTGGTCGTATTATTCGATGATAAGAAGTATTTTATCAACAAGAAAAAACGTCGATATTAGTAAGTACCTACAGCTGGTTGCATTACTAAAACGTAAATCAGAAGGTTACAGAGCTAAAAAAATCCAAAATTATTACTAAACAAGATGTTACAAAGTTTTTAACGGAAGCATCAGATGATACATACCTACTTATTTAATAAAGTTGCCATGATAATTGGACTAAGTGGAGCATGCAGAAGAGAGGAATTGACAAATATGCTTGTTGAAAATGTAATAGATGAAGGATCCGTTTTAAGAATTACATTACCGAATACAAAAACAAAGGTAATGCGAGAATTTTTTGTAACTTCGGGAAATATCCCAGGATTGAATATGGTAGAACTTGTCAGACAATATGTGAAAATACGACCTTGCAACACAAACCATCTACGTTTTTTTGTCACTTATAGAAATAAGAAATGCTCAAAACAACCCGTTGGAATACATACCTTTGGTAAAATGCCAAAAGTTATTGCCACTTTCTCGAATTTACCTCGCCCTGAAGAATATACCGGACATTGTTCTCGGCGATCGTCTGCTTCATTTTTGGCTGATTCTGGAGCTCATCTGTGTACCGTGAAACGCCATGGCGGATGGAAAAGCAATACTGTCGCTGAAGGTTACTTCGAAAGAGCAAAAGAAAAAAATATCAGAAGCAATTTTTGGTGCCAACAACCAAACAGGATTACAAGTTTGCCAACAATCATCAACTACTGATGTAAAAACTGTGTCTTGCGAGTTGAGATTGTCTTTGAGGTTATTCTTCAGTCCATATTTGTGGCGAGATTGTCCGTAACGAGGACAGTGGAGTATAAAATGTTGTACTGTTAGGCGAGTACAACAGTACTCGCAACTGGGAGGATCATCATTTGTCATCAGATGGCCGTGGGTCAATTTCGTGTGTCCTATTCTGAGTCTTCGAATCACAACTTTGTCCTGTCTTTGCGGAAAATTTATTTTGGGAGGTCTGTCTACTTTGGGTTGGATTTCGTGTAGTTTCTGATTGCTTGTGTCCCATCTTGTTTGCCATTCTCGGCAGATTGCTTCTTGAAGGTGGCTTTGAGGTCTGTATGAGGAAGAATGTCAGATGTGAAGACCTCTGAGGTTCTTGCCAAATTTGCAGCTCGGTCAGCTTGTTCATTACCGGTTATACCCATGTGGGATGGGGTCCAGACTATGGTGATGGATATGTTTTTGTGAGCTTTTAACTCATGACACTTGTCTAGAATTAGTTGCGACAATACATTTTGTGCGTAGATGTTGGTTATAGTCTGGATGGTAGAAATTGAGTCTGTAATAATTGCAATGTTCTGTCCTGGGAACATTTCGATGTGGAGGGACTTGTATATGGCGAACAGTTCTCCGGTATATATGCTGCATATGGGGGAGAGTTTATACGATATTGGTGAATTGGGAGTGTCGATGAGAGAATATATGCTATTCCTTGCGAGTCTTTGAAGCATCGGTGTAGATTTGTTTGTCGTATTTTCCATCATCCAGTAGTATGAGAAAGAAGTTTCTGAAAACAGTGGCCGGTGTTGTTCGTTTGTCGTATTTATTCAAAGAGGTGTTGACCGTAGGCCGCAGTCTTGTCCAGGGAGCGTGATCGGAGAGGGACATTGGAGTAACAGATTTCCAGTCTGCTGATTCTCCAAATTGCTGGAGAATTTCCGGTATTGACTGTTGAATTCTTGTGTTTGTAGTAGCTGGACTACAAGTACTCCTGATGATGTCGTGCAATGGATGGTTTGGGATAGCAGATATTTTACAAGCATATGATAACATATTTCTTCGTCTGCGTAAGTACAGCGGTAACTCTTGGGCTTCTACGTGAAGACTCTCAGTTGGACTCGATCGAAAAGCGCCCAGGATGATACGTAACGCTGTGTTCGGTATAGTGTTCAGGTACTTGAGGTTGGTTTTGCTCGTCGTGGAATAAACTATGTCAGCGTAATCTAATTTGGACCGAATAAGGGACCTGTATAGCTTCAGCAATACTTCTTCATCACAACCCCAGTGGTGATGTGATAACGTTTTAAGGATGTTCATGTTGTGTAAGCATTCTCCTTTGAGTTTTCTTATATAAGGAGTCCAAGTGAGTCGCTGGTCGAGGGTTACACCAAGATATTTTAAATGATCGACTATTTGTATAGGAGCGCTGTTCAAAGTTAAGTAGGGTTGGCATACGGGCTGTCTTCTGGTGAAACGTATGACCTTCGACTTTCTTTGAGAAAAAAGAAAACCAATTTGTTTCGCCCATCCGATTATGTCATTAAGGCTATTCTGTAGGAGTTTGCACGTAGAGCTGGTACTTTTCCCAGAGCAAAATAGAAGGAGATCATCTGCATAAAGGAACATTTTCAGTGGAGCTCTAATGAGTGAGCATATATCGTTGATTGCGAGAAGAAATAAGGTAGTGCTCAATACGGAACCTTGAGGTAGACCATTCTGAGTGGAGAGAGGAGTTGATTTTTTACTGTTTGCGACTACACTGAAACTTCTGTTTGTGAGGAAGTTTTCCAGGAAAAAATATATATTTCCATTCAAATTGGTTTCTTTCAACTTGATCAGAATAGCTTCCCTACTAGTGCTATCAAAGGCGGAGTCTATATCGAGCATAACGGCAATGAGTTCTTGGTGGTCGGAGAAAGCTTGTGCAACTTCCGTTTGTAGTAGGATAAGGTTGTCTATCGAGCGACGATTCTGTCTGAAACCAGATTGTGAAGGGTGGAGAATGTTGTTTTTCTCAAGGAACCATGTGAGTCTTCTGTTTACCATTTTTTCAAGCACTTTGCAAAGTGTACATGTCAAAGCAATGGGTCTGAAAGTGTTCGGAAGGGGTTCTGAGTTGCCAGGTTTCTTGATCGGAATGATATCTGACTCACGCCATGGCGTGGGAAATTGATGTTGGGTCCACATTCTGTTATATAGTTGCAGGATTTTAGATAGCGTTCCAGTATGAAGATTCTTTAGAAATATCATGGGTATATTGTCTGGGCCTGCTGCTGTATTTCTCATAATTGAGAGTGCGGACGTCAGTTCGATCATTGAAAAGGGTTGATTTATGGTTGGATTCAATTCGTCCTCTGGCGGGTGTTTACTGGGTTGACGTGTTGGAATTGAATTTGTAGTTTTCTTATGGAAGTGCTCTGCTAGAATATCTACAATGACTTGTGAGTCAGTGGAGAGTTCATTATTCTCGTTCAGAACCCCGGAGATTTTGGGTGAGGTATTGAGACCTTTGATCGGCTTTATTTTAGCCCAGACTTGATTAGATGGTGTGCTCGGGGTTATTGTGGAAACATAATTTTGCCAAGAAATTCGTTTGCTCTGTTTCAAGACTTTTCTGCAGGGCGCTTTATGTTTTTTGAAATCTATAAGATCAAATTGGACTACGTGTTCGACGATATCTATTCAGAGCCCTTTTGCATTCTTTGACTGTCACGCTGCAAGTTTCATTCCACCAAGGAACTGTTCTCCTGCTTGGATTAATTGTGATTTTCCCAATGTGATTTTCAGCTGACGTTGTTATGATGGAGGTTGATTGGAATGTGGCTTGGTCAGTGTCGTCTGATAATGTAGTTTCTGAGAGTTGTAAATCGACTTCGTCTCTAAATAAATCCCAGTTGGCATTTGAGAGTTTCCACTTTGTAATACTATCTGTTTCTGGGGAAATATTATCGGAAATGAGGATAGGAAAGTGGTCGCTGTCGTAGAGACTGTCTAACGTGTGCCATGAAAGATTAGGTGAAGTGCAAGGGTCGCACAAACTGAGATCTATCGAAGAGAAGTTTCCCGAATAAGATCAGAAATGGGTACTCTCACCGGAGTTGAGGATGTTGAGATCAAGATCTGCGATCACATTTTCGATAGTTTTTCCCCTGCCGAAGGTACTATCTGAGCCCCAGATAGTATTATGAGAATTGAAGTCACCCACTATAATGAAGGGTGCAGGGAGCTGCTTGATGAGATCGGACAGTTCACTATCAGTTAGATTATATCCTGGGGTATATAAACATTGCATATAGTGAGTTTCCTGGGACACCAGGCACATATGGCGACAGCTTCCAGGTTTGAGTTTAATGAAAGTTCCTTATGATATAAATCTGACGAAGTGAATATAGATGCTCCACCTGCACTAGCTCTTCTATTTGTGTTTCTGGTGAAGTGACACCCTATATAATTTCGTAAGTTAGGGCTATAATTTGGCTTGAGGTTGGTTTCCTGCAGACAAATGAAATCAGGTGACACGTCTGAGATTAGCTGTTGGATACGTTGCAGGCGAGGATAGTATCCATCGCAGTTCCATTGTATTAACTTGAAGATACCTGTGAAGATTGAGAGCAACTGTCAGAGGTTATTTCGTCATCGCTTGTCATGCTCAAATTACTCATAGAATCCGTATTAACCTGTTCGTCCCTCAATTTGCCCCTGATTTTTTTTGATATCCTTGTGATTCTATTTTTAGTCGCTCTGTCTAGGTGTGGGTATATTTTGTGTAGATCTTCGAGGATTGATGCAAGATTTGTTGAGAACTTTGTAGCTTCAGCATAAGGGTTCGCGTTACCAAAAGTGTTTTCCAAAAATGCGATCAGGTTATCGAACGGAAGATGGAAAGATTCTGGTTGTTCTTGGTAAATTTCTGAAATTGAATTTTTCGTTTTTTCACTCAGGGAATTATCTATAGGAGGTTCTGTTTTACGCTTTTTCTTTGCATGTTTGTCGTCTGACGAGCGGTGAACTGGAGTTTTCAGGGGTGGCATCGGGTTTTCTGTTAATGTAGGTGGCTCTGTATCGAGTTCTGGTTGACTTGTTTGGTCACTTGCTGAGAGGATTTCTGACAGGCCTCTTTTGAAGGCATGTGTTTCACTTGTTTGGGGCGCCAACGAGGATTCAGCGTCACATTTTTCTTCTGTTGGAGGAGTTTGTGGTTGGGTGATAATTTCTGGTGTATTTGTAGTGTTGGAGCAGTTTGAGGCGACATGGCCTATTTGGTGACAAATGAAACACTCCATTCTGTCGGTAGAGAGGAAAATCCTGTTGTCGTTTCCATCATATTGAATCAAAACAGAAGTTTGTAGCTCAAAATTTTCATTTGGAGGGAAGATGTATGCTTGTCTGCGGAAACTTAGAATGTGAGAGTATTCCTCACCAGGTAATCCTGCTCTTAAGAATGAGACAGGGGATGCAAGTTGAAATCCTAGGTTCTTAATAACGTCTGTGACAAGTTCATGAGGTATGCAGGGTGATATGTTCGATATGATAAGTCTTTTAGTTGGTGAGACGAGTCTTCGAATGCCAAGGTTGATGTCGTTGATGATAACTGATGGGTGGGAATGAATTAGATCATCAACGATGTTCACGCTAGCTAGATATATGCAGATCCTGTTGTTGGATATTCTGGAAGCGAAGCATATATTCCTGGGTTGAACGATTTCACCAATTGCCTGAACGTAATCGTGCAACTTAAGGTTGTCTTCTGCGTGGAGCACAATAGCTTGTTCACGTTTGGGGAAGCTTACTTTCGGGATTGATTTAGCAGTAGAAACATAAGAATTTTTCGAAGGACTTGTTGTTTGACTTGTTTGAGTGGGCATTGTGGTCTTTGTAGGCACTGTGGAGGATGACATTTTTGACGTCCTTGTACTCAAAGACGGAAGAGATCACTTAAAGAATACACCATAGTGTATTATTGGTTGCCTATCGGCCGACCAGCGCAGCGGATGTTTCCGTGCGTGTTTATCAGTGTAAAAAAAAGTTGTTTACTCACTAACCCAATTCAGAAGAAAAAATAAAAACTTCTAGTGGATGGATCAAAGTCTCTTTGAATGTGAAGTGATCAAACTCTTTTGAAAGTTTCCACTTTCTCTTGCCTGATATGGAAAATCTATTCAATAAACTATGCGGCGATGTGTACACTGTGAGCGCAAACTCGTGAATCGGAATTAATATTACAAATTGTAGTAATTGTTCTTTTACCATTTATAATAAATAGTTTTGTACATAGTTATGCATTTTGAATAAACTTTTTTGATCAAACCATTACATGTTTTCCTTATGTCATCAAATTTGAGTGACATAACGTTGTCATTATGACATGTCATCAGATAAAAGGCACTTTAAGCGCGTTCGGCAATGACATCTGACTGGTCGGATTGATCTGAACCGTTCGTTTATTACATCCAGATTGAGGGGAGTACACATCTGGACCGTTCGGCAAGAAAATCTGATCAATCGGATGTAGATCTTTTTGCTCGGTGTATTTCGACGGAGGAAACGGATTTTTTTCCACAGAACAGAAACAGAAATTACTTTTCGGCCTTTGTGAATGGATTTTTTATCCCGCTTCGAATATTCTTGAACAGTCTGTTGAATTTTCGTGTCTTATGTTATTTGTTGTGTAGTAATAAATAAAAAAATGTTGTTTGATAAAAAAATAATGATTTAAAATATTGAATCATCTTAACCAAGGGGTAGAAATGTTGAGAACTATAACAAAAGAATTAAAATAGTACCCAGACTACCTCTACGGACGAATAGACCTTCAAGCTCTAATTTAATATCTGGCTCGGGTAAGGCGTTACATACGTCAAACAGAAAAATCGATCTAAATGCTCCGTAGCGTTCGTTTATTACAGAAAAATCTGACAAATCTGTACAATCTGTTATCACGTGACTAAAAAATCCGTCCGCTCTCGGATGCTATTGCCGAACGCGTTACAATAATATTCAAATAGCGGCAAATTCAAAATGACAAATTTTCGCGCCATAATCTAATTGACGGAAGATACGGTGAATGTAGATGACACAACTGGCAGCGTTGGATTTTTTTGGGTTATCTATCATCTCGTGGACCGAACGCGCTTCTTGGTTAATTTACGGACCACATCATTTCGTATTAAGGTCCATTTATATTTACCGACACCGTGCGTGGCAGACACGGACCAGCACAGACAGTGAACCGACAAAAGTATTCATATTTATCAGCAGGTATATTGCCAGCACCTAGCGTGGCAGACAGCAACAAGGTCTATCGTAACCTTAGGTAAATATATGTTGGTGTCTTCCGCGCTTTTCAATAGGTGCTGTCACGGCCATCTCAAGACAAGAAGGCCGTGGTGCTGTAATGTATTCGCTATATTTCACAATTTGTCGATAGAAGAACTAGCCGTAATAGCAATTCTTCCATAAGATGAATCGAGTTCCGTGGAAGAACAGCCGAGAAAAAGAAGGTTTGCTGTACATCCCATGAACACCAAGCGAAAAAAAGAGGGAAAATTTTACACATTATACAAGGAACTCGTGGATGATGAAGATAGATTTTTCAGTTATTTTAGAATGAGCAGATATGAATTTGAAACTATTGTTTGTGAAATAACTCCAGTCATATCTACAATCTTTATCGTTACGAGAAAAATTAACTGTCTGTTGAGGTACCTAGTTGTTATTTTTGGAATAAAAATAGAAATTATATAAATATCAATTTTTTGTTTTTATTTAATTCTTTCTTATCTCGTACTTATAGTACTTTTGCAATTTCCTTCCATGTATCATCTATTTTATCACCTACGATCGCTCATATCATACAGAAAAAAATAATCTCGAACTTGTTCAATTAAGTTCTCGTTATTCAGTATTCTTACGGCCTAAAATGTCCCTCCTTTACGCTTGCAGTCTGTCCGTTCCGCTGAGTGATGTTTTGATTTTGACACACAGGCACGCAGAGACATCGGCGACAAGTACCAGCGCAGACAAAACATTCTCGCCGAGAATGGCCCGTGCTCGCCTGGCCACGCTACGTTCATTTCATACGCGGTAAATATGAATACGCCCATAAGAAATATATGCAATATAATATGTTCTGTGTATGCAATCATATTTCTTCGTCTGTGCTTGTCCGTGTCTGCCACGTGCGGTGTCGGTAAATATGAATGGCGTTACATACGTCAAACAGAAAAATCGATCTAAATGCTCCGTAGCGTTCGTTTATTACAGAAAAATCTGACAAATCTGTACAATCTGTTATCACGTGACTAAAAAATCCGTCCGCTCTCGGATGCTATTGCCGAACGCGCTTACAGAGCAACTTGGTTGGCCTGTGATTCCTAACTCTTTCACTTTCTCGTCAGCAGTCATTTTTCACTGGTGTCATTTATAACAAGAAAGAAATATGGCATCGCCGTATTGGATTTCCGGTGTGTAAACAGGCATTAATTTTACCAAAGTGAATACCTAATTCTTTTGCGAATTGCTTAGTTTTAACAAAGACGTATTGGAAATAGAAATATAATCAAATTTTCTTCCTCATCAAACATTCGTGTTGGACGTGGATATTATCCAGGCTATGGTCTATATAAGGATATCTATAGGTTTCATTTCTCGTAGTACTTAGTAGGTTGCTGAGGAATATTGAATTATGTCCGAGTCAAATTTAGATTGAAGAAAAATCTAACAATTTTCGTAAAGATAACCATCAGAACCATCACAAATATTTTATGACTTGTTGGATTCAAAAACAATACTGACTGGACCGATGCTATTGATTCGTCAAAATAATATGCCAACATCACAATTATTACATATAGTGATATAGTGTGGTACTTCCAATCTCTAGAGTCTATACTCTGTTCAAATATAAGCGACTACGACGTAAACAAAGTCGCGCACACGAAGGATGGGCTTGCTTCAGGTAGAGATTTGCTTTCAGGGCTCCAGGGTCGGATCGAGGATAGTTCACACAATCATATAAACTTGATATTATTCTCTGAATGGAATACACATGATTTGAATAGACAAATGTGAACGTTTCGTTCTTTTTCGTGGTGGGCCCAATATACCACCTTCAGATGCAGTGTCCGTTTCTGAATTCGACATTATTGTCCGGAAAAGATAACTGTGAAATCGTTCTAAGCTTTAAGTACGATCCTGGCAGTCTTTTGGGGGCGTGAAAAGAATTATACAGCCGACCGTTTCACCAATCATATGTTAGTAATGCGCAAAACAAACCGATTTGGTTTGTTTGTTTACATTCTCTTATATTTGAACAGACTATAGACGAAACGATATTGAACAAAGTTTGGATTTCGTGGAGCTCTGGATGCAATTATTCGATACACATCTTAATTTTTTAAATCTTTGGCAGTTGATCCAATCCCTTATTTCCATAGGATAAAATGTTAACTAATACTTTATTACTTCTACCATCATATAATTCCATTGTTCTCAAACAATGATAATACAATAACTAATAACTATATTCTTGTTTGGATGGAATGAAAAAGACCAACTCTGAGTGTTGCCATTATTATTACCATGGTGATTATGGGTATGGTCCGTATATCAACCAAGTTCGGTTGGTTCATGAGAATCTATGGTTGGTGACTGTCAAGTCAAGCCGTTCCGTAAATGAAATATGTCCGGTTGGTAGATGGAAACCACAGAACATCTAATAAATGGAAACCGAATATTTACGGGACATGGTTCATTCAAATTACAGTGGCTTTATACAAGACAGTGGCGACAATAGGGTCATAGAACACGTTTTTGCACAAACATGGCGGATATTTGTTTACATTTGAGTGTCGTGCTGTTTGACATTTGACTGGATTTTGAGCTTTCTGTACTATGACATGACAACAAAACAATGAGAATCCGCCATTAGTGGTCGAAAACAGTCCGACCAATCAAAACGTGAACGTCTATTGTCGCCACTGTCCTGTATAAAGCCACTGTAATTCAAATCACCCGATGTTTTCATGAACCGAATCAACCGGAGGTGATCGTGGGCTGCTTCGTAGGCTTTCGGGTTTCTTCGGTTTGTTATTATTCGAATTCACGGCGGATGTTTCCTGATGACAGCGGTAGATTATTGACCAAGAATTTTCGTCGGTTCCTTGGGTTTCTGTTGCTCACAGATCAAGCGAAAAATAAAAGAGATGAACTTTTTGGGTTCTCGCGACGGACTTTGAATCAAAGACTCCTCGTTTGTGTATTATGTCCAATAGGCGAAACCAAAGAAGCAGCAAAGAGTAGACACAAGAGAAATAACTTAGGCTTGGCGGCAAACATCAGTTCTTCGACCTTGAATGATACTACGCCGATACAGGGCTCTTATTGGCACCCCTCGATTAGACCTCGTCATTCACAAATGAGTTTCAAGGTCAAACAAACGATGTTCACGATTTAATTCATAAATAGGGGGAGTGAGGTCTCTTGCTCTCTTGTGTCTACTCTTTGGAAGCAGTACGCCCCCTATCGTTAACGACGTTAACGTTCTGATTATTTGAGAATTCATTATCAAGTTTTCTAATATGATATTTCGATACGTTTTTACTAACACCTGTACAAATGCTCTGGGGTGTATATTTTTTTGTGCATTATTATATAAAATTTATTCGAGAGAATATTTAAAATCTACTTTTTGAAATAAAGAACTATATTTGAAGTTGTATTTTTCATTCATTATCAAGGAAATTTGAGTCGATTCAAAGCACATTTCATTCCAAATTGGGGGAACAAAAGAGAATATGACAATGATGAATTCATCTAGCTATTCACCAGTAAAATTATTGGAATATGAAGAAATTTAAATAGCATAACAAATATGTAGACATATAAATTAATCCACTTCTGTATTGAAATACTTAGCAAAATTCTATGTATTTCATATCTAAATTCAGTATTGAAGCAGAAATATATCAAATAATCTGAACACATCTCTGAGTACCGACAAAAGCTGTGGACTGTTCGCCAAACAATTGCAAAGATGGGAATACCACAAGGAAAACTACTTGGTCCAATTGTATTTATTTCATATCTAAATTCAGACAAAGAAATTCAACTACTTTCATCATATGCTGAAGATACATCTTCATAAAAGGTAACAGTTGGCCTGCGGTTAAAATTTTATGAGTAGAACAATGAAAAATGTATATGGCATTCTTCTAAACAATGGCCACACATCCTAAGTTTTCATTTATTTATGTATATTGGAAATGACCAAAGTAGAGAATCATAAATATCTACGCCTCATTCTCTTTAAACATCTCAAATGGAATATTCATATCAAATATATTCAGTTACCTGTAGGTACATATATTTTACTGTATTAAGAACATCCTAAGAAGAGACTCTCTTATCCTAGTTTATTAATCCCTAGCCAAATTAATACTCAGATATGGTATATGTACTCATATGGAGAGGTCTTTATATAACACACTATATAAATTAGGAATCGCATATGCATACTTTTCAGAAGTAATAAAAAATGTCAACTTCTCTATTCAACAAAGACACTAGTATACGGAATCTATTTATATCGAAAATCTGCTCCTTTGATCATAAAAATAGACCTTCGAGCTTCCTAAGAGAATGTCATGAATTTGTTCATAAAAATTACAGGAGTTTTATGTATCTGTATGTATGTATGAATCCTATTTTCTTTTGGACAAAACTAGAGGTTGCATGTGATAAATACAGATGTTCAGCATCTAGGTGTGAAAAAAATAAATAATGTAGGAGGCCCAGCTACGGAAGTTGGCTCTGTAAGCAGCCATTGCTTTTTTCCTAATTTCCAATGTGCATCATTCTACATATAGTGAAAATACCTCAGAACAGCTTCTTGAATAATTCTTCTAAATGTTCACTCCATTTCTGATCTTGTCGAAATATTACTCCTTTAAATATCATCAACTGAGACTGTCTAAGTGTTGAGGAGAGAAAGTCAATGTTTGGGTTATGTTTTTAATTAACAAGAGTTTATTTTCTTCAAACCATTCAACTGCAACCACCAATTCCACACTAGTTGCTATATCAACTGCAATCTTTTTTGTATCATCAATAAAATAACGGTTGATATATCTCACCCCTTTCTTGCATAGTAGGTACTTCTCCAGAATTCTATTATAGTTCTTGTTTTTGACCATAAAAATAATTTTTTTTTGGACATTATTCAATGATCATTGTTTTTATAGTTAATGATTCTGGTGAACAGAAGTCTTATCCCCAACTAACAGAGTATTATTCGAGAATTTTCCAACTTTGGGTTCATGAAGGTCTAGATCTAACTACGCTTCATGATTCATGATCCAACTCCGCCTGGGTGAATGAATAAATTTCATTTCATGATCATAGATGGTCTAAAAAAATTGTTTACAAATAATTATGTGAATATACGATAAAGTAGTCCTTTGGTTTTCTTACATGCATATTGTCAATAAATCCGATTGTATTAGGGAAGAGTGTTTCTGTGAAACAAAGAATCAATAATCTAAGCCTTAGATTATTGATTCTAAGGTATATGTCAGTGGGCCATTCACCGATTTTTGAGGCTTAAAAACATTACTTCATCTTTAACTCCCCTCATAATGTTGTTGCTTTACGAACATTGAATGTTTCACATATGGATAATAAATTATTCGAAAAATACAGTTACGAATTGTGGCTTAACTGGTTTCAGTGAGGCCAGGCAGCAGTCCAACGTCAAGCCCATGGAGCAGGATAGGACAATTCAAAGTGTGAAATTTTGAATGAACCTTTATCACACAGAAAATCTTTTTTCCTGCATATTCTTTTTAGGAAGAGATCCATCAGACAATCAAGACTTAAAGCTTAAGCTTCAAACAATATATATTTTGAATAAATCGAAAAGCCAAAACAATGCGATACGATTCTATAATCCAATGTTTTGCACAATATCAGTTTCTCAAATAGGAATGAACCCATTCCATTGAGGAAGAATATTCCGAATATTCTAAGTCCACAATAAAAACAAATGGTTCATCCCCGGGCGTCCCGTAAATACAGGAATACAGCTTTGGTTGATAATTTGACATGTACCGCTGTCAGAATTGACGTAACCGCTGTGAAAACGTTGGTTTGGTACCTTGGTTGATTTACGGACCACACTCTATATCAGCATCACAGAGGAACTATATGATTCTATAGGTCTAGGCGATTGGCGATGTTAGTTTTTCAGGTTAATTTACTTATCCCGCCAAAACGTGTGACGGTGACCGGCGTGGTAATCCAGCAGTTTAGACAAGTGAGATTCACGAAGTGGTGGGGGGTCCGTCAAATTCGCCGCAACGTTGCCAGACCGGCGATTATTCCTGTATTTGAAGAATAGCTCAGTTCTTTTCTTCATTAGCACTTTGAACTAAGGCAACTCTGAATAAGTTATTAGAAATCATAAAATTTCTTTCAATATATTGATTAATCACAAAATCCTTCCTAAACAATTCTAATTGATTAAATTAGAATTTCTTAATATCTTTATCACATGACAATATAGATACGATGAGAAATAGTTAGGTGGAATTGAATAGGTAATTGAATATATTTTTATTTCCAAACGTAGCGTAGGTACGATAACAACGTCAGTTCTCGACTGACAGGATCATCGAAAAGTTCTATTTCTCCGCCTAGGCGAAGAAATATTTACTTTTCCCTCCGGCGGCAGGAAAAGTGTTGCTACGAAAAAGATTACTTGGTTACCATCACAGGACAGGTTACCATGAACATAGATGCATAGAATACAAAAACTCCCAATTCAAACGTCATTTTTATTTGATAAAGTAACATTAAATGTACAATTTTCATGAATTTGAAAACGTTTGGAAATAAAATAGCATATTTCATTCGGAGAAGAAGTGACTTTTCGTGGCTCGCTTTCAATTATCCGCCTCATTCCGTTCGGCGGATAAACTCAAGCTCGCCACGAAAAGTGACACTTCTCCTCCTAATAGTCCTAATGAAATATTATACTATTCCTTTGCATTTTATTTCACGCCGAGGAAGAACAAATGGCAAAAAAATAGGTTGTTTAAGGAGTGAAAAAAATTTCAAACTACTAATTTGAAAATTCTGACTCAAATAGATTAATTTGCACAAAAGAACTGACATGTGTCGACCACTGGGCCAATATTTATTAACACTTATATGTAATTATTTATTTTCAAATGGAGTTCGTGAATTGAGACAAATTTCATCGAAAAATGCGGAAGATATTTTCAGGTGGCGTTACCTTCCAATAAATCGTCAATGAAAACATGGGCGCCCGCCCCCGCAGAAACCCGTAGAAATTTTTCTCAGGGGGACCAAAATAGAAATTAGAAGGTAATATTGAGGTGTCGTGCTGAAAAACGTTAGGGCCATCAAAATCTCAGGGGGAGTTACAGCCCCCCCTGCGGGCGCCCATGAATGAGAGTTACTCTCTCAATTTCTGAACACATAGTATAAGTCGAATAACTTTTCTTCGACATTTATAATTCAATCTAAAGAAATGGATTAGCACAATCTGGCAACAAAATCCGGTTTTGACAACACTCGCGCATGCGCAAATCGGCCTCCAAATCGACCAAATCTCACTTGTTTCAACAACTGGTACTGGTTACTAGATTACCAACGGCATTCTGTTTTCAGTGTTTTCACTGTTTTCGCCATTAATTCTTTCCGCTTGTTCGCTTGTTGTTAAAGTTGTAAAAATGGAAGAGCTAATAGAAATTCTTGCCTTATTTTCATCGATAGCAGCTGCGTTCTCAGTGTTCGCGCTAATAACATTAAGAATTTATTTGAGTGTTAGGTGAGTATTATTTTTATTCAATGGTATAGATGAGAATATCGATAGTAAATGTGTTAAACCTCGTAAGTCTCAATTTTGAGTTCTTTGGGTAGTATTTGATCGTTGATCTTGATCCATCAGGTCAGGTGAAGCCAAATTCCCCCACTTTCGTTTCATATCTTTTCTGGCCATGTGCAATAACCTGTAAGCCGAAACCAAAGAGTCATTGCCGAAAACTTCGAGAGGTGTTGTAAAAACTAGTACTTTTTTCGTACCCTGAAACAAGGATTAACACTTTTACTGTCGATGTGTACGTAATAAAGAGTCTTAAATCCCTATCCAATTTTGGAGTAGTTTGCGTCAGTTTGCGAAATGACTAGGCAGTTTGTAAACTGACGAACATTTTCTAAAACGCTCTTGAAATGAAGATCGTTTCACAATCGGTCTGAAATTTTTAGTCAGTTTGTAAACTGCGAACAACGCATCCGACGGATTGTCAAATCATTTGAATCGTATTCTGAAAACGTTACGTTGTTATATTCGTACAGTGCGGTGGAATAAGTGTTACCTCCCCTATTAACCATTCTATTTTTATATCTTAAGAAAAAAGTTCAAACAGGTCAATTTTTATATTAAACGTAGTATGTTATGACATACAAGTTTCGAGCCTGACATAATCCATCTTCATGGGGGTGTCACCCCTTCGATTTTTTTGAATGAGAAAGTGCATCATGCGACATCTCATTTGAAACCTATTGAAACACAGATTTCAAAAATCTATAACACTTTGGTTCAAAAATTAACGGAGTCTGAGTTATTGGAGAGTTTTAATCTTACCTTGCATGAATTCAATGAATTGTGTTCGCTTGACGGTAGGTTTTTTCATTGGAGGGTTGGAAGTGTTTAGTTTTCAAATAAATCTTTCCTACATTGTAAATGTTGGTAACTGAATTCAATCATTTAATGTAATAAACAAGTAACAACTAAGGGTGTACTGAAAACTAAACAAATTTTAAACTTAAACAGTAACCAAATTGTTATACATTTTTGAAATCAGTGTTTCAATAGGTGTCAAATGAGGCGTCGCAAGATGCACTTTCTCATTTAAAAAAATCGAAGGGGTGACACCCTCATGAAGAGGGATTATGTCAGGTTCGTAAGTTTTATGTCATAACATACTACGTTTAATATAAAAATTGACCTGGTTGAGCTTTTTTCTTAATATATAAAAATAGAGTAGTTAATAGGGGGGAGGGGTAACACTATTCCACCGCACCGTATAATCAGCTGTACTTCATTATTCTGGATACAGAAATATTAAAGGAAAAATAATATTCACACTTATTTTAATATTTTATTATCGAAAGAACACAAAAAAATAAAACCATTATTACTTATTGCAGAAGGGGCCACTCAAATGGCACCTGCTGTTGCATTATTGATATGCTTCGAAACAAAAACATCTCCTTGTATTACACTGATTTTTGTTCGGACGGCAAGCACATTTTTTGAAGCCTTGGCAGCCCACTTGGAGGAATTCGCTAGTGCTTCACTTAATGTTATTGCTTTTTCAATTGGAACGTTGAATTCTACAGAATTGAGTGAGCTGTTCGGTATCAGTTCCTCCCTCGAAGAACATCGGTTCAAAATGACATTTTTATCAGTACCTATTTGATAAACGCCATTTTTTCTATCTATAATTGTAGCTAATATATTTTTCGGATCAAGAGGAGCGCAATCAATTTATAAAATTGCGTGAACGTCAGCAGTTGCACTTGGTTAAAAAAAAAACATGAAACTGAAGTAGTTTCAAGTGGAACGTTTAAAAGGATGTAAGATATGACAATCCGTCTGATACGTTATACGCGCTTTACAAACCGACTGAAAATTTCAGGCCGATTGTAAAACGATCTATATCTTGAAAGCGTTTTAGAAAACGTTCGTCAGTTTACAAAATGACTAGTCATTTTGCAAACTGACGGATTTTAGAATCCGACTGCGACATAATAATATACACTATACAGGGTTATCATAATAATCCGTGCATCAGACGTTTCTCGGCTTCTATGAGGAAAAGATTTCTGAAATTTGGCAAACGGCCGTTTTTCAAAGGGGAAAATCATGCTAAAATATTATCATCGAAATCGCACTTCCGGTTATACCGGAAGTGACCATCAGTTTTGGTATTTCAAATGGAACTACCTATTTTTCTAACCAGAAATGGGTTCCTTTTCGAATTTTACACATTTTTTAAAAGCTTTTATTTAACTTGCAATGTATGTATGTTCGGGTGGAATCTTGCTACTCAATTTTGAAGCAGATATCCTCAACCGTGAGCTGAAATTTTGTATACACGTTTAACTTGGATGACAATACACGATAAACTTTGTGACGTCATTCTATATCCAAGATGGCGGAATCGTTGTTTTTCACGCATCACTACAATATGGGTATCAAATGAAAGGGCTTGTTGAGAGTAATTTGGAAAATAAAGTTGACGTCATTCTAAATTCAATATGGCGGAATAGTTCTTTTTTATGCACTTCCACAATATGAGTATCAAATTAAAGGGTTTGTTGAGAGAAACTTGAAGAATAATGTTGACGTAATTCTGAATCCAATATGGCGGAACATCCAAGATAGCGGAATAGATATTTTTTATGCACTTCTGCAATATGGGTATCAAATGAAAGGGCTTGCCGGGAATATTTAGAAATAACTAAAAAGTAAAAAATAAATTAAAAGCAAAAAACCTTTTTGAAAAAAGCTTTTATTTAAATGCTCAAAAAAAAAGAAAATAAAATTTTCCTTTGAAACTTCAACAATCAACTCATAACCTCATTATACACAATTTATATGATCATAAAAGCTTGTCGCGAGGTATGCGTGAGTACCTAGGTATAAGTATTTAATTGAAATGAAATTATTAAAAAATTGCATTTAGTACAAGTGAATCGCGCGACAAGCTTTTATGATCATTGTGACGTGTCGACTTGAGTAAGCCTGGTCACTTGGCAAATCAGGCTCGCGGCTAAACTCAGTGAAGATGGGAGTGAGTTAAAAAAAAAAATGTAAGTTTATGAATGGGCGCCAGGTAGAGAATTTGCCTGTCCACAAAATTGCGTACTCCCCTACCAGAATAGCAATAAGACAACTGATACTCAATGTCAACCCCTTTATTTAAAATTAAACTAATTGAACAATATTAATCAAAAGTAAAATTAGATTTGCAGTAGTTGATAGGTATATTCAGCGAAACAAAACTCCACAAAATTGCTGAACTTGATTAAATAACACTAAATCAAGTTATAAATGGAAAAAGGAGTTCAAGTACCGTGGTTGTAATAACTGGCCAGTTAGTATCCACCTCAGTTCACAAATGTTTACACTTACGCCTATAGCAATCATAAACAGTATCGAAAAATCGCAGTCCAGTATCAAATGAACTGGTACAAAGGTGAAAAAAAAAATGTTAATTAGGCAATCTGCCACTATAATAAACTCAATTATGAGTGATAAAAATTAAACATAAATGAAAGGAGCCAGCGGTGATTGAAAGGTCTCCTCCGCTATCAGTTATTCACTTTGTACAATAATATATTATAAACTAAAGCCAGTGCAAAAGCACCGGTTACCTCAACCACTAAATCTCCTGAAGTAGAGACGTCGATAGTACTTATAACGTGGATGCTAAGCACTCATATGCCAGGCCCTTGGATGCCAGATACTTGTATATCCGATACTTGGATAGACGATACTAGGATGCCAGATACTTGTATATCCGATACTTGGATAGACGATACTAGGATGCCAGATACTGGTATATCCGATACTTGGATGTCTAGATGGCCGATACTTGGATGTCTAGATGGCCGATACTTGGATGTCTAGATGGCCGACACTTGGACCCTCTTATGATATTGGTCGAGGGTGAAAATGATCTCCTTTCCAAATTCTATATCTCCAACAATTCTCCAACAACAAATATTCGTATACAACTCCTCTATAAAGATTCCGGGAATATAATAATCCGTTATAACAAACGTACCCTTGGATTAAAACCAATATTCTCTATATTATCCAGGGAATTAACCAAATTGAAATTATAGTCGCCTACAACGAGGATGATTCCAGATAAAACTTCCAGACCAATAATTTACATTCAATTCAGCTTTTCAATCTTCCACAATTTTTTTTGAAAATTCTTCAAAAAGAGGTTACCTCGCTTTCCCAGAACAGCCAATTGTCAAACAATCCCTCCCTACTTCTATGACCGCACACAATACCACAGCCGTCTCCACCACAAGCCATGAATCAACCGGCAACGCCGCAAAAGGTGTAAACTATTCAGCGAAAATGCTGAATTTTATTCAGGGAGCAAAATAATAACGCTACAATTCCCCCCCTACTTTAAAAAAAATTTTACCAGAAGGGTCAAATTTTTCTCTCTCCCTCTCCCTTCCCTTTCCAAGTACAAACCACACAATCTCCTATCCACTCAAAATCCGAAGAGAAAAAAAAAAACATTTGGGGCGGCTAGCTGTTCGCACACCCGTCGAGCATTGTGAAAGGCAGTAGTGCTTGGCCAATCCTCGTTTACTCGACAACATCATAAAAATTAGAGAGAAGAAAGAAACGAAGGCAAGAGAAGAAAGAAAAGAAAAGATAGCAATGCACCGTCGCTCGATTGACTCTCAACCACCTACCAAACCTCAAATAGAAAGTAAAAGGGCTACCGATTACTGAAGGCCACTTCCACTAAAGTGGAAGAGGAGCGAGGACCAGACCCTTAGGAACAAAATCATCGCTCAAACGGAGCCCGAAACATGCCCGATGACTCTACAATAAAACAAACCGTCTCAACTAAAGAAAAAAACATAACGCTAATGTAGAACGTTCCTGCGTTAATACATTTTCTTTTGGCAAAACTAAAAAAGTGAATCACCTTGCGTCCGAGACGAGGACAACAAGATGCAGGCATGGAAACTTATAGTTAGAGTCCAAAGTTTCAAAAGGACCCCATCATCCGACCACGTCCAGGACGATGTCAACTTCGGTATAAACAAAGCGTCAAAATCGGTAAATCAAACGACTAAAACTCCAGTCAAATCACCTATGACTACGATACCAAAAACGTCAAATCCGAGAAACTAAACAGTCGAATGTCACACTTAAAATAACTCCCAAAGTCCAAACTAACCAAAATCGGAACAGAATTGGAAAATACAGCATGTTGCTGTCGTGGACCTGACGATAACAAAGGATGTTCAAGTATGTCAACCACTGGATAGGGGTAGTGACCACCCTAGTACATTTATGCTCTCGGCAAGGGTCAGCTATCCTCTAACCCACTAACACAACAAAGTCTCACCCAAGTCAATCCGCCGAGTGTTCAGATTCATCCGGTGGATGAGCCTTCAGGTCCTTTACATGCCAAACACCCCGATATTTACCGTCCTCACCCTGTAATTCATATGTCCAAGGGGATACCCGCTTAGAAACCAAGAAAGGTCCAACATATTTAGGGGCCAGCTTAGCTGTAAAATATTTAGCTGCGTCCGAAAGTACCTGATTCCTTCTCCATACCAATTGATTAACCGTGTATTGGACGTCTCGACGTCGAAGATTGTAAGATCGACTATTGGCCTCGTATGCTCTCGCTAGCTTAATCTTAACATCAGCATGCATCTTCGCGAAGGCCTGTTCCCGGTGTTTAGTCAAGGCCGATCTGTCGAAATGAATTTGATCAGGGCAGGTGTTTTCACCCTTTAACGAAACTTCCCTCCCAAAAACAATAAAATTTGGGGAGTGACCGGTTACTTCATGTTTTGAGGAACGAATAGCTAACCCAACCTGGTTCAAGTGTTTATCCCAGCCTCTCTGATCTTCCGAGAGATATGACCTCAACATGGTTTTGATAACCCTATTAATTCTCTCGACCGGATTGGCCTGGGGATGATATAGGGCGGTATACTGAATATCAACATTATTAAATTTTAAGAATTTAACAAATTCCTTAGAGCGAAACTGAACACCATTATCCACAATGATAGAATTAGGACATCCAAAAATCGGAAAAACATGTGCATCCAAAACCTTTATAATAGCCGAGGCCGTGGCGGTACGTAGAGGAAAAAGCAAAGGAAACTTGCTGAAACAATCAGCGGCAACAAAAATATATTGGTTCCCTGAGCGAGACCGGGGCAAAGGACCAACTAAATCAGCAGACATGAGCTCGAAGGGTCGAGAAATTGAGACCTGTTTGGATAGCATGAAACCAGGAGGTTTTCTTTGCTCAGGTATGATGGCATGACAGGTGGTACATCGACGGACGAATGAGGCAACGTCGTATCCCATTTTGGGCCAATAATAACGCTCGGCCAACTTATTATAGGTCTTATACACACCGACGTGGAGAAGAGATTCATGGACGCTCCTTATCAGAGCTCTTCGTTGGGGGCGGGGGACAACTTCTCTCCAATAATCGGAAGGAGATGCCAATTCGGGAATACGCGGAGTTACATTCTTGAAAAGCTTTCCCTGATCAATCTGCCATGAAGGAAAGCGATGCGGGGCCTCAGTCACCCCATTCAACAGTTTCCCATACCAATGATCCGAAGAGTCACACTGCGAAGAGCGAATGGTGTCAATGATGGGTACAGCCCTAGACAAAGCATCAGGCACTACATTCTCTCGTCCTTTACGATGAATAATCGTAAAATCGTACTGCTGGAGTCTGATGGCCCAACGGGCGAGTCGTCCAGAAGGAGTCTTCAATCTATCTAGCCAGATTAAACTGGCGTGATCAGTGATGACCGAAAAATGCGAACCCTCGATATAAGGTCGCAGCTTCTCTATAGCCCACAGGACAGCCAGACATTCACGTTCTGTGGTAGTATAATTGCGCTCTAACCGGGTCAAAGACCTGGAAAGATAGCATATCATATCACCTTTTCTCCATCCTCTAGTTGCTGAGTCAGAACAGCACCAACCCCATAACCAGAAGCATCACACTGGATAATGAACGGCCTCGAAAAATCAGGACAAGACAAAACAGGGGCACTAATCAAATATTCCTTCAATTTGATCAAGGCTTCATCACATTGGGGACTCCATTGAAAAGACCGGTTCTTCTTGAGCAGTTCTGTCAATGGAGCAGTCAAATCCGCAAAATTTGGTACGAATCTTCGGTACCATGAAGCTAATCCCAGCACACGCCGAACCTCCGAGACACAAGAGGGGACCGGTATGTTCACAATGGCCTGAACCTTCGCTGGATCCATTCTCAAACCTTTTGAATCCACCACATAACCCAGATATAGAAGTTCAGGTCGACAAAAATGGCATTTCTTTTTAGAAACCGTTAAATTAGCGGCCTTAAGGCGTTTAAAGACCTCCTCTAATACCTCTACATGTTTTTCGAAGTTATCAGTGATGATAATGATATCGTCCAAATAGACGAACACATACGGCTCCAAATCAGGACCAAGAACTCTGTCAACCAAACGTTGAAAGGTGGCGGGACTATTTGACAATCCCATAGGCAAGCGGCAGAATTCGAACAGACCTCGATTGGGCACTGTAAAGGCGGTAAGAGGTCGAGAGGACTCTTCCAAAGGCACCTGGAAATATGCCGACTTGATGTCCATTGACGACAAAAATTTTGCGTTGCGAAGGCGGTCCAAGGTCGAAGAAATATACGGGATGGGATACGCATCCTTTTCCGTGACCGCATTTAGCTTCCGGTAATCGACGCAAAACCGGTATGAACCGTCCTTCTTCTTCACCAGAAGAATAGGAGAAGACCAGGGGCTGGTCGATGGTGCGACAATACCTTGCTCGAGTAATTTATCTAGCTCGGCATTAATGTGACCCTGCATCACAGGACTTACAGGGTAATATCTTTGCTTGATTGGACTGCAGGATGTTTTTATTTCATGTTCAACCAAGCTTGTACACCCCAACTCGTCACCCATATTCTCAAAAGCCTCCCGCACAACTCTATCCAAAACCCCAGACTGCGCAGATGTAAGATGTTCCTCCGACGCAATCGCATCCACCGAGAGATCAGCATCGCGCTGAAATACCCATGTTCCACCCCGAAGATTAGGAACAATCCCAAACTTCCTCCAGAAATCGATGCCCAGAATCAAAGTATGCGGCAAATCTGGAACTATCAACGCTGAAATTACCTTAACACAATTCTCGAGTTTAATCGGTAGATCCACCGAACCAATGCTTGAACACCTCTGTCCATTAGCCACCCTACAGGAAACGACATCATTAAAATTAGGGTAAATATTTAAATTCTTCAACGTCCTCCAACCAGGACCTCCTATAATCGTGCTCGAAGCACCCGAATCCAGCAAACCCAACAAATTTACGTCCAAAACAGACACAGACAAATACGGCCGTTCGTCACCTTGCGCATGCGCAAGCACATAATCCAGAACAATTCTCTGCTTCAACGGCAAACGATACTTGGCAGACTGGTTGGGAAAGACACACATACTGCCATTAGAGGCTTTCCCTATTAGTTTTCCGACGGCTTACATTTAGGACATGTACGAACCGTGCAATCGGGTCGACCACACTTAAAACAACATTTCTTCTTCTCCCCCCTGCATTCCCTAGCAACATGGCCGGGTTGCCTACACTTCCAGCAGGTCAAGACTGCACTCACCTGAGTAGAGGAGGTGGGAGGTTGTTCAGCATAAACATATGCTAGATCTGGCTCCATTAAAGAGCTCCTATTTCGGGGAGGGGGTACGTAAGACTCAATGGATTCTTTACGAGCCTCAAGTTGTCGTCCGATATCTAAAAGCTGAGCTATTGAGGTGATGTTAGTCAAGCCCAATTGACTCTGATAAAAGGGTGAGATGTTACGCAATAGGACTCTCAAACGAGCATCCTCCCTTACTTGAATGGTGAGGCGATTGAACATATTGTCCATCATGGCAAGGTACAAACCTATACTCTCATCAGGGCCCTGAGTTCTATGCTTAATTTCCTCGAAAAGTTTTTCATTATAATTCGGAGGAAGGAATTGTTTCCTCAATTCATCAACCAACTGTGACCACGTTGAAACTGTGGACCTAATAGATCTGAACCAAATCAGAGCTTTTCCCCCAAAAAGATCACTGGCGGATAAGAAAAGCTGCTCCTTTTTAATGTTTCGCGAAATACACAATTCCTCGACGTTTTCGAGAAAGGAACTCAGGGAGCATCGCGAACTATCACCATCGAATTTGGTAATATTCCACTTGGCCACGGCCACCGAAGGACTACTACTCTGGTAAGGCGAAGCGGTGGGAGTCGACTGATGAACTATACCACTAGCTCCATCATTATCTGACTCAGAGTCCGAGGAATCCGAGATACCCGCTGAAGCCATCAAAACGCTTAATTCAAGTGGTGACTGAATTTGTTGCAAGGACCTATGGTATTTCCGTGTACGTGACCTTAATTCTGCTTGTAACCCAATTATCTGCGCCAAATATCCCGACCTAAGAACTTGTTTCGCCTCTGAAAGCGCTTGAGATCTTTCAATTCTCATAAACGTATGCACCAACCGAGTGGACATTTTCAGAAAAGAAGAACTCTTCTCATCACCAGCAAAATCTGGAATGTCCCGCTGCAAAAGTGCAATCGAATCCTCTACAACCTTAGAATCATCGGCAAATTTGAATGGATACGGTGGGTATTTGGTTGCAATTCCGCATTTTTCTAACCTCAAATACCCTCTGAGACTCTTTCTCATTTCATCAACAGTCTTCAAATTAGTTACACCTCTAAAAGCTAATTCATATTCTAGCTCCTCCTCATCAAGGCGATTTACGTCTATTCGACCCTCCATACTAAAAAAAAAATTCAAGAACAACCGCAGTCAAATTGATAATCCGACCCTAACCTCAAAAATAAGGGATAGTTAACGCAGCGCAAAAAGAAATCGACAGAGAGAAGAAGAAAAATAAGAATCTCTAAATAAATCAAAAAGACAAAACCGATCAACCACTGCAAGTCAGATAGTATTGACTTTAGGGGCCCCACGTTGGGCGCCAAATGTGACGTGTCGACTTGAGTAAGCCTGGTCACTTGGCAAATCAGGCTCGCGGCTAAACTCAGTGAAGATGGGAGTGAGTTAAAAAAAAAAATGTAAGTTTATGAATGGGCGCCAGGTAGAGAATTTGCCTGTCCACAAAATTGCGTACTCCCCTACCAGAATAGCAATAAGACAACTGATACTCAATGTCAACCCCTTTATTTAAAATTAAACTAATTGAACAATATTAATCAAAAGTAAAATTAGATTTGCAGTAGTTGATAGGTATATTCAGCGAAACAAAACTCCACAAAATTCCTGAACTTGATTAAATAACACTAAATCAAGTTATAAATGGGAAAAGGAGTTCAAGTACCGTGGTTGTAATAACTGGCCAGTTAGTATCCACCTCAGTTCACAAATGTTTACACTTACGCCTATAGCAATTATAAACAGTATCGAAAAATCGCAGTCCAGTATCAAATGAACTGGTACAAAGGTGAAAAAAAAATGTTAATTAGGCAATCTGCCACTATAATAAACTCAATTATGAGTGATAAAAATTAAACATAAATGAAAGGAGCCAGCGGTGATTGAAAGGTCTCCTCCGCTATCAGTTATTCACTTTGTACAATAATATATTATAAACTAAAGCCAGTGCAAAAGCACCGGTTACCTCAACCACTAAATCTCCTGAAGTAGAGACGTCGATAGTACTTATAACGTGGATGCTAAGCACTCATATGCCAGGCCCTTGGATGCCAGATACTTGTATATCCGATACTTGGATAGACGATACTAGGATGCCAGATACTTGTATATCCGATACTTGGATAGACGATTCTAGGATGCCAGATACTGGTATATCCGATACTTGGATGTCTAGATGGCCGATACTTGGATGTCTAGATGGCCGATACTTGGATGTCTAGATGGCCGACACTTGGACCCTCTTATGATATTGGTCGAGGGTGAAAATGATCTCCTTTCCAAATTCTATATCTCCAACAATTCTCCAACAACAAATATTCGTATACAACTCCTCTATAAAGATTCCGGGAATATAATAATCCGTTATAACAAACGTACCCTTGGATTAAAACCAATATTCTCTATATTATCCAGGGAATTAACCAAATTGAAATTATAGTCGCCTACAACGAGGATGATTCCAGATAAAACTTCCAGACCAATAATTTACATTCAATTCAGCTTTTCAATCTTCCACAATTTTTTTTGAAAATTCTTCAAAAAGAGGTTACCTCGCTTTCCCAGAACAGCCAATTGTCAAACAATCCCTCCCTACTTCTATGACCGCACACAATACCACAGCCGTCTCCACCACAAGCCATGAATCAACCGGCAACGCCGCAAAAGGTGTAAACTATTCAGCGAAAATGCTGAATTTTATTCAGGGAGCAAAATAATAACGCTACATCATATAAATTGTGTATAATGAGGTTATGAGTTGATTGTTGAAATTTCAAAGGAAATTTTATTTTCTTTTTTTTTTGGGCATTTAAATAAAAGCTTTTTTCGAAAAGTTTTTTTGCTTTTAATTTATTATCTGAAACATGGCCAGTTGCAGGTCCGCGAAACGTATCATAGCATGCATGCTATCCACAATAAAGGAACAAATTAAGGATCTTAAGAAAATTCAATAATTTTGCTTCGTATTGCATGGCTATCGAATCATGTTGTTCTATTGGACTATAACTGTTACAATAAATTCATATTCCTGAGAAATTTCAAACTGCAATAACTTCATTTTTTCAAATGGCATGCCCATATTTTTTGAAATCGACAGTAAATTTAATTTCAAACATTTTTTCCAAGGGTTCCTTATGCCCATCTTCAATCGTTCTCTAGAAATCTCATGTTTCATATGAAATTGTCTGATTCATTTTCTGAATTGATGTTCTTTCTTGGTTATGAGGCTCCGTTGCTAATGATACCGAAGTAAGTGCTTTTGTTCTATCCGAATTAATCTTTAACTTTTCTAATTCAAAATGGGGATTTTCGATGTTTGGAGCCCTTGGAAAAAATGTTTGAAATTAAATTTTCTGTCGATTTCTGTACAAAAAATATGGGCACGCCATTTGAAAAAATGAAGTTATTGCAGTTTGAAATTTCTCAGAAATAAGAATTTGTGACAGTTCCAATAGAACAACATGATTCGATAGGCATGCAATACGAAGCAAAATTATTGAATTTTCTTAAGATCCTTAATTTCTTAATTTGTTCCTTTATTGTGGATAGCATGCATGCTATGATACGTTTCGCGGATCTCTGCAACTAGCCATTTTCTCATAGAAGTCCTTATATCTTCGTAACGATGACAACTACGTAAAAATGTTTCAGATAAAAAATGTGTAAAATTCGAATAGGAATCCATTTCTGGTTAGAAAAATAGGTAGTTCCATTTGAAAAACCAAAGCTGATGGTCACTTCCGGTATAACCGGAAGTGTGATTTCGATGAAAATATTTTAGCATGATTTCCCCCTTTGAAAAACGGCCGTTTGCCAAATGTCAGAAATCTTTTCCTCTTAGAAGCCGAGAAACGTTTAATGCACGGATTATTATGATAACCCTGTATATCTTAATCTTTTTGTAAGGACTATTTCTTTTATAGGATTAGTATAATTCAGACTACAATGAACAAATAGCAAGAGAAAGAGAAGGAAATATTTTGTTCAATTCACATTAATCACGTATTACTTTAGATCAAGTGTTTAGTATGTTCAAAAACGAATCACCTCAAATGATCATTCGAAGGATATGGTTCCATAATCCATAGCCACCAAACATTCCCTGACATTTTTCTTGAAAATCTTAAAATTATTTAAAAGTTTGTTTCTATTGGGTACCTAGCTTATTATACAATTCGATGCACATGTACTCCATTCACTTTTATGAAGTATCCATGGGCGCCCGCAGGGAAGGGGGCAGCGGGGGGCCCCTTAGATTCTGAAGGCCTTCTCGTTTCTCAGAAGGGCTCCTCAATATTACTTTCTAATTTTCATTCGGCTCCCCCCCTGAGAAAAATTTCTGCGGGCGCCCATGAAAGTATCCCGGCCATGATTTAGGGTTATCAAGTTCTTTCACTTGAAACCGACGCAGGTTGGCACTCGTGATAGTCGAATCATTTTGAGACACTTTTCCAAAGCTAATTTCTTAAAAGCTTTCATTTAACTTGCAATGTATACTCCATTCACTTTTATAAAGTATACCGGTTGGCCATGGAATTCTGACACATTTCACCGTGTATATTTTGAAAATGTTAGGTTATGGTCATTCTTCTGTCAGTTGAACAAGAAACGTTGCCGTTTCTACATTTATGTCGTAGTAATTACGTATTTATCAAAATGTTTATTCACCTTGGGAAAATGATGAATTCGAGAAAATATTATGTGAATTCAATAATTCCAAAAACCTGGCGAATGTTGAAGACACTTTTTTCGTCTAAATACTGGAAATATTTCACGTATATAAACCTGGTTGGGAGATTCAGTTATGCTATTCTCTTGTACGGAAATCAAGAACCGAGTGCTGAAATTTTACTGAAAAATAATGGACAAAATAGTCCGTTACTTTGTGATAGTTCATTAGCAAAAATAATAAAAGTATTCGCATAACCCTACAGAAAAACTTATAAACGAACAGTGGAATTCCCCACTTTCCAAAAAATAAGCCTACAGAATACCTTTTTGCACCCCTTTAATACTCCAGTATGAAAATGTAGTGGTACTACGAAACCTTTGTCACTGTTAAACCTTAAGAGAACTAACTCCATTTACAAAGTTCGAGGGAATCTATGTGAATGATAGGTAAACCGAATCTAGAAGAACGTATTTCTAAACTGGGATGCACCTTAGCTTCAGTCTGTTATCTTTGGGTGTAATGACAAGATATCTGGATAAATTCTGCATAAAAACCATTATCATACAGTATTCGAGTCGAAAGCAAGATATGGAATTATGTTTTATGGACATACTTCGAAGTCAGTTCAAATATTCAATCTCCAGGTGGGTGTTAAACGTCTTAAATTTAATTATCATATCAACTGGCATATAATGATTGGATACAAAACTTGAGAAAACGGTAACACTATGAAGAAATTGGTTTTGATACATAATAAAAAAAAAACTTCAACAATTTTCCATCACAAAACAATAATTTCTAACATCGTTACATGTATATGTTTCTTTTTGAGAAAGAGCATTAGATTTTTTTATGTATCAAACAATATGGCATGTTCGAAGCAATTACAGTATTAGGAAAACAGATTTGAACAGGACGCCATATATTTTTACCTATGATACATGAGCACAAAGATGAAAACCTCTGAATAAGTATAGAGATTTTGTAATTTTTTTCAAAGAATAGGCTGACATATTCATAACGGACAGAATCTTCTTTAGGAACAACATTTCATCTTTCTTTTGGATTGACACTGACAAAATATCTTGAAATCTGCAACAGAAAAGGAGATAGAAAATCATCAGGACATAGTATATAACCCACATTTGGTCCTTGACAACGAAGGTCTTCCGACCATATCTGGTCCACCAAGCAATTATTTTTGAGATCCTGAGGTTTACGAAGAAGCTTTATGTCCCTTATGAAGAGAAAGCTTTTCCCAAAGTTTCCCAATTGGTTATTTTTCTATCTAGGTGGTTTGCAGCAACTTCCTCTTCCATATTATCCATAATGTAATTCATTTTGTTTGATTCAGTTGAACCTCATTGATCGTAGAAAATCTTCGATACAGTACTAGTTTTATAAGGAGAGTAATCGACATTTTTGCAATACTAGAAAACCCAAATGTTAGGTCTTTCACACTGCATAGAGGGTTCTGTTGAAAAAGGCAGCTCTTTCGCAAAAGTGAGTAGTGTATCAATCGAAAAGTGTTCATTTTTCAAATTATAATTCCAAATTTGTCGTTGCAGATCTTTCTTCAAAATAAAGTCTTCAATCAGTGTCTTTTTGGGTACCCCAATTGTAGGAAATTCTTTGTCGTCTCTTTCACTTAAAATCCTCCTAATTGTGTTTATGTGCAGCTAAAAATTGAATATCTACGAGTATTCATATAAAATATTAAACCTTGGTTTTCACTCACTTATACGTCGAAAATGTTGGATAGCTGGTCATGAACTGTCGATACCAAATTATCAGGGTTACTTTTAGAATGCGCAGATTTCAATTCTAAATAGCACTTCCTGATACTTTACCTCTGCTTTTTCGAAACTACCCTCGGCATTCTAAGTTTCCAGGCTTGATAATTATTAATTATTAATGGAAAATAAACGCCGACAACGTCTCCGACATTTATTAATTGACGTAATGCATTCACAAATGCCAACCTGCGATTTTTGCAGGAGGAAAAAACTTGATAAACCTAAAACTTGGCCTCCCGGGATACTTTATAAAAGTGAATGGAGTATACGAGTATGTATGTATGTTCGGGAGGAATCTTGCTACTCGATTTTGAAACAGATATCTTCAACAGATTAAGCTGAAATTTTGTATACACGTTTGATTTGGATGACAATACGCGATAAACTTTATGACGTCATTCTATATCCAATATGGCGGACCATACAAGATGGCGGAACAGTTATTTTTTTATGCAGTTCTACAATATGGGTATCCAATGAAAGGGCTTGTTGAGAGTAACTCGAAAAATTATATTGACGTCATTCAAAATCCAATATGGCGTATTATTCAAGATGGCGGAATAGTTATTTTTTATGCACTTCTGCAATATGGGTAACAAATGAAAGGGCTTGTTAAGAGTTACTCAAAAAATAAGGTTGACGTCATTCTAAATCCAATATGGCCGAACATCCAAGATGGCGAAATAGTTATTTTTTTATGCACTTCTACAATATGGGTATCAAATGAACGGGCTTGTTGAAAATATTTAGAAATAACTAAAAAGTAAAAAATAAATTAAAAGAAAAAAAAACTTTTTGAAAAAAGCTTTTATTTAAATGCTCTAAAAAAAGAAAATTCAACTATCAACTCAACCTCATTATACACAATTTATATGATCATAAAAGCTTGTCGCGCGATTTACTTGTGTAAATAAACTAGTACCTATTCAATTGAGTATATAAGTATGCTAAATGCAATTTTTTTATATACCAGTTTAATTAAATACTTATAGGTATCATATCAAGAGTTTATCAGATACATCGCGTTCATTGATATACAGGGTGAGTCTTTGACTTGTACATATATTTTAACTGTAGATTCTTGATGCTAAAGGAAACCTTTTTTTCATTTTCCATTTTTCCGAATTCGGCTCTGTTAAAAAGATATAGCCATTTGAAAAAAAAAGTTGAGCTTAATGCGTGCCTGGATCAATTCTCTGCAAACACCTCAAAGTTCATACTTTTCGATTGAAATCGAGGTGATTATTAGATGTTCTGGTTGATACAATTAGAAAATACTCAAGCACTGACCTTATTTGAATAAGAATGTTACAAACACGATATTTCCTAACAAAACACTCAGTTCTGTCCGATCATTTCGGCAATTGAAAAGCTATATTTCTCCCACCAAAATAAGTTCCTCCTTCGATTTTCCTGAAGATTAGTTTGTAAACACCAACAAATTGTTCATATTTTCCTCGAAATTCTAAAACGATCGCATAAAAAATGGTTTTTCACTAACCTATCCTAACTCCATTAACCAAAGTCATATGATTCAGGGTCAATGACCTAAGCTTACCACATTCTATGTGATATAGCACAGAACTATAGAGAAGACGATGCCAGATTGCCGATTTTCTCTTCAAACAATGCGAACTCAAGAAAGCAGTACGTCCCCTATCGTTAGCGGATGCTAGGAGCATATGCTCCTAGGCGGATGAACTATCACAATCGCTAAAGCCGTCTAGGCGTTGCCAAAAGAGTAGTTCTGATTCTCGCCAATATAGCGCTACGTTCCCTTCAGAAGGCCGTGGAATCCACGGCGTGGATGAAGCCATTGTAGCCGTGACGCAAGACCGTTGTTCTGTGCTCCAACCAGTCCAACCTAAAACTTTAGTCAGTGATCCCATAGACGAAGTTCACTCTTCATTTATTTACAGAGAATGAAGCAAACAGGCTTAGAATATAAAACAAATATTCTAAGCAAACAGGTGATGATTATGTAAATGACTTTCAGTGAATTGATGTGATATAGTAGTGTCGTTCTGGTGTCGAGTTATATTGTTTCGATAGATATTTTGCTGAAGGACCGGTAACAATGAATTTTAAATAGAAACTGCCTATAAAATAATTTCATGCTTCTTAGAATTCAATTTTATGTCCCACGAATGTAGAATTTTATTATTACATATCTCTACATCAAACGTTTTTTCATCATAGAGATTTTAGTCTTGACAAAGTTGATAAACATTCTGACAACGTTGGTAACTTGTTGAGAGACCAGAGAAAAAAATTATATTCGATGAGATTTAACTCAGGACAGCATTCAGGGAATTCTTGAAATTCATGATTTTTTCCTCTAATTCAATCTTATACAATTAGGAATAACTTGAGAACGACGCGTTTTATTGAAAAAATATAGGAATACTTTTGTTTTCTAAAATAATTAATTCTTTCGAAAACGTGAACCGTTCATCTTTTTCAAGTGGTTTCATAGTATTTTTGCGTGAATTTATAAGTCGACTATACTGTAACTTTTCTACCAGGAGAAATATGAAATAAGTTTCAATTGAGGAATATGCACCATGAATAGAGTAGACTATAAACCAAAATTCAGTTCATTCGAAATATCGGTTCCGAATATATGGAAAGAATAGTGTTAATTTCATGGATTTTTGACACCCTGTATCTTCCAAACGGAACCGAATTTTGAAAAATGGTATGGAAAAAAAGTGTTTCTTTTGATGGGAGGAATCTATAGTTAAAATATATGTACAAGTCAAAGACTCACCCTGTATATATCAACAATCGCCATGGATCCGACACGAACTTGCCAAATTCTTCATCCAGGGAACTAATGAAAGTTCCAACCTCATCGAAGTGGGTAGAAGTCGACCTAGGTTTCGATCATTGTTTTGATCATCTTCAGGACAACATAACCCAACCTCGATGAAAATTGGAGTGGAACGGAGGTCCTCTTAAACAAAACTAGACAACGTCTTGAGGTACAGTATACATCAAGGCGACATCTAGTTAAGAATCAGACAACCAATTCCCTCTCGAAGTCACCTGGACGAAGATAGATGGCATACCTCTCTTTTGCCCTTTCGGCAGGAATCAGCTGAATGTTTTCAGATTGATTCAAGCAGGGGCGTGAGAATCGTTCGCATTTTATCGGCGTAAGCCAGTACATGACATAATTATGTCATGTCAACGTCATGTCATGTCAACGATTCTCACGCCCCTGCTTGAATCAATCTGAAAACATTCAGCTGATTCCTGCCGAAAGGGCAAAAGAGAGGTATGCCATCTATCTTCGTCCAGGTGACTTCGAGAGGGAATTGGTTGTCTGATTCTTAACTAGATGTCGCCTTGATGTATACTGTACCTCAAGACGTTGTCTAGTTTTGTTTAAGTATATATCAATGAACGCGATGTATCTGATAAACTCTTGATATGTTACTACGATTCCTTACGGAGATAACTTCTTTTTATACTTATAGGTACTTACACACAACTCGCGACAAGCTTTTATGATCATATAAATTGTGTATAATGAGGTTATCAGTTGATATTTGAAATTTTAAAGGAAAATTTTATTTTCTTTTCTTAGAGCATTTAAATAAAAGCTTTTTTCATATGGAGTATTTCAAGTTGTGCAAAAAAGTACTTAATGTCCTCTGTGGGCTTATTTCTTGAGAATTCTGAAAAGTGGGGAATATTGACTTAGATTCTAAGTCAATGGGAATTCCATTGTACTTACACAGAACTCGCGACAAGCTTTTATGATCATATAAATTGTGTATAATGAGGTTATCAGTTGATATTTGAAATTTCAAAGGAAAATTTTATTTTCTTTTTTAAGAGCATTTAAATAAAAGCTTTTTTCGGCAACCGTCCGGGAAGTACCCACTTCCCGGACGCTTTTTCTTTGAGAAAGTAACATTTCCTGGCCTAGTCCGGAAAGTACGTACTTTCCGGCCTAGGCCGGAAAAACTCACGTCGTTGTTGTCATTGTGATGATCATCACAATAGCAACGAAATAACGGATGACAGTTCTGTTCTGTTCAATTCAAATAAGAATCAAAATGTATAATAAAGAGATGTGTCATCTCATTGATTTGTAATTCTTCACGGTTGCCGAAAAAATATTGTACGCAACACGCCCAGAAAAAAGTGAATGGAATATATAAGACAGGCGCCTTTCAGATCTATGTACAATCTATGTACCGGGTGTCCCAAATTCGTTGTCTAGTGACTGGATCTCAGAAACCCGATGAGCTAGAAAAAAATGAGTGGCACATTTTCGGGCTCGATTTTGGCAAGAAATTCTCTGGTGAAAACCGCAACCTTCTAAGTCGAACCGTTTCCGAGCTATTAGAAAAAATTGGAAAATGGCGTCAAATGAAAAGTTCTCATAACTTCTTTATTACTGGCGCTATAAACATGAACCACAAACATTATACCGCCACTTTTCTCATTAGAATTTATTGGCCTCATCAATTTTTTTTTAATTGTAATTACATATTTTCGAAGTTATAATACAAACTTGTGTTTTTTTTTAAATGTAAACCATACAAATCTCTGTGACAGATAAAATTGCCTTTTTTTTCCTTTTCAAAAATATATAACATGATATATAAATTTCTTATCACACTATGAAAATCAGAAAAAAATTAATTTTCTCACAATAAATCAACCAGGTGCCTATCTATGATAATCTGTAAACTGATAATTATAATATTCGATGGTTGAGAGCAGAAATCACTCTTCTCTATCATCAACTATTCTATAGTTCCCTGATACATAGAAGAATGTCATAGAATATGAGAGCATGAGATGATTGAATTCCCAAGTATTCTGCTCTCAACCATCGAATTTTATAATCAGTTTACAGATTATCATAGATAGGCACCTGGTTGATTTGTTGTGAGAAAATTAAACTTCTTCTGATTTTCATAGTTTGATAAGAGATTTATATATAATGTTATATATTTTTGAAAAGAAGTAAATATAGCAATTTTATCTGTCACAGAGATTTGTATGGTTTACATTCGAAAAAACACAAGTTTGTATTATAATTTCCAAAAAATTGCAATAAAAAAATTGATGACGCCAATAAATTGTAATGAAAAAAGTGTCTCTATAATGTTTTTGTTTCATGTTTATAGCACCAGTAATGAAGAAGTTATGAGAACTTTTCATTCGATGCCATTTTCCAATTTTCTCTAATAGCTCTGAAACGTTTTGACTTAGAAGGTTGCGGTTTTCGCCAAAATGATTCTCTCAGAAATAGAGCCCGAAAATGTGCCACTCATTTTGTTCTAGCTCGTCGGGTTTCTGAGGTCCCCTCACTAGACAACGAATTCGGGACACCTGGTACAGGATAATGTAAATTCTGTGATCTCAAAGAATAATAACTATTACTAGTGTGAATCGAAAAAATATATCTGGTCTTGAAGAAAAACATGAGGCATTCAAATACATAAATACTATAAATAATCAACATATTATTCTATCTAAATACTCTTCTGCAGAACAAGCAACCTTCTTACTTCAGATCCCCAGAAAATAATACCATATCTCAACAGCCATTCAAAACTGGCAAAGTTTTTAAATTACATATTTACATTCAAATATTTGGACAATGTTACAATAGCAAACAACACGACATGGCTTCCCCAAAAGGTACTCCTTGTGTAACAACCATTTCTGGAAACTATCCAGGTAAACTCCTAAAAACTTAACTGATTCCTCATCCTGAAGTAAGATTTTCTTCGTTTTCTGCGTTGTGCCAAATAATACAGCTGTTGTTTGGTTCTTTGCAATCCATGATTTCAATTGATTTTACATTGAGAGAGTCTTTGCTTTGATCTCATCAAAACCACGAATCATCCATTAGTGTCATCAACAAAAGTAGCTAACAACTTAGTTATTTCATCAATTATATCACATACATCTATCAATAATAGAAATAATCAAGGGAATGGGACCCAAAACACTTCTCTGAGGAACCCCACATTTTGATTCAATGATGTCTGATTATTGTTGTTGCAATCAAAAATAATGTTGGGAACACTGATGAATACTGTCATGTGTCAGCGTTCTTGACTATGCGCAGAAGCGTGTTCAGTAGTATAGTTACAGTAGTCGAGTAAGAGATTCTAGAGCAGCCATTGTGTTAGTTTGTTAGTTAAATAATTCTTATTGTGTGAATAAAACATTAAATTGTTTCTTTCAAAGGCTTCCACCAAAGGTTATGGGCCCAGCAAAAAAGCTGTGAAAGTACAGTGATAATCGAAGTTATAAAAAGAATTTTTTTCCTGATTGGCGTGCACGTGTTCTCTCCAAGTGAAAATGGAAGTGATCACCAACAAATTGAACAATTCCAATTGGAATGTTTGGAGGTTCCAAGTAAAATTAACGCTGGTTTCGAAGGGATTATTCGAGATCACGTCTGGTGTAGAAACTCTTCCGACGCAAGATGCAGACAAAATTGCAAAATGGAAGGTGAAGGATGCTCGCGCCCAAGAAGCCCTAGTTCTTCGGATGGAGGATGAAATCATCTCCCATGTTATGCAGTGTTCAACGGCCCGGGAAATGTGGGAAAAATTAGAAAGTATCTTCGAAAGAAAATCTGAGGTTAGTGTTCATCTGCTCAATGAGCAGTTTTATAATCTGAAATTCAACAATGAAACAGTGAACACATTCATCTCAAAAGTAACAAATCTGCAAGCCAAGTTGAAACAAAATGGAGAAGACATCCCGGAAAAGATGGTCCTGACAAAAATCATCATGGCTCTACCAGAAAAGTTTCGTCATTTCCGGTCGGCGTGGGAAAGTGTCAGTTCGGATTGTCAAACGTTGAACAATTTGACAGCGCGGTTGCTGATCGAGGAGGAGCGGTTGGCGAAAGAAGAAGAACAATCCGTGGCATTAGCAAAGACTTATAAACTAAATGGACAAGGCCTTCGGAAAACGGCCATGTCCTCGCATATAACAAGAGATGGACTGCTGGTATCGTCATCCTTGTCAACCATGTTGCCGCTTTTTCTGATGAATCGAACCCAACTTTCCGAGACGGGTTATTTTCTGAATATATTCCATATTCAGAGTTCTGAGACCATTCTGAGACGACACAACTTTCTTCAAGAGGATTATACATTATACTGTTTTCCAATTGATATTGCTGTGCTTTGGCTGGAGCTAATAGCAAAATATATAACAAGTTCTTTTGAGAGCTAAGGATATTATTTTATAATACTTATTTTATTTTTTTTTTCAGTTGACGCACTATCAATCTATATATTATATTATCGCTCGCCGTCCGTTGCGGCTTTCATAATGAAAAAAATTATACCGTCAACTAGTAGAAAACAATTCGGCAAATTTAACGATAATCCTGTTGTAACGGCAACACTGATGCCTTCCAATTGCTTCTTGCCCACCAACTTTGGTGGGCAAACTATGTCCGTCTCTGTTTAGTCAGAGCCTCCAGATTACCCATCTCTTTTTATATCCGAGGACATCAGCCTTGGAAAGAGAAAAGATCGAGTGCCAGGGCACTGGGCATTAGTGACACTTCAACGTCGTAAAGTAAACAAAGATGACTTAAAGTGTTTCGCGTGTGGAAAAGTGGGCCATTTCAAAAGCCAGTGCCGAAATGTTGAGTGCAATTACTGTAAAAAGAAGGGGCATTTAATGAAAGATTGTTTTTCTAAGAAGAAGAAGGAAGAAAGAAATAAAACCAGGGAAAATGGTAGCGGAAAAGCAGCTGTAGCACTTCTAACAGTATCAGAAGAGGTTAAATCGAAGATAAACATGGAATGGTTTATGGACAGCGGGGCATCTCAACACATGTGCAAAGAAAGAAAAGTGTTCTGCAAATTCGAAGAAGTAAAAACTCCTAAGTTCGTCAAAATCGGTGATGGTTCGACTTTGCGAGTAAAGGGTCAAGGTAACATATGTCTTCTGGCCTATAATGGCACAGGTTTCCATTCTGTCACACTGTATGATGTTTTCTTTGTACCTGATTTAAAAGTGAATTTGTTTTCCCAAGGTAAAGCCCTAGATAAGGGTCTATCTTTAATTTCTGATGCTGAGAAGGCATGTTTTGTTGACAAGAGAGACATCACAGTAGCTTTAGCAATAAGATATGATAAATTGTTTAGAATGATGTTTAAGTGGTCCATGTCTTCTGAGCACACATGCCAGTGTAAAGAATCTCATGAAATTGAGAATAATGCATGCTATTTCGCGGGTACGAGGAATGATTTAGATTGGTGGCACAAAGCCCTAGGTCATCAAAATATAAAATACATAAAAAATATTTTGGATAAAAATCAAATTAAAATAGAAAGAAGTGAAACATTTTGTAGTTCTTGTGTACAAGCCAAACATGCTAGAGAACCTTTTTATGCAAGTAATAGTAGGGAAAAAGAACTTGGGGGTATAGTACACATGGATTTGTGTGGCCCTATGGAGGAACGGTCATTTAATGATTCTCGGTACATTTTTTTGTTGAAAGATGATTCTAGTAGTTACAGGTTTGCTTATTTTTTAAAGAGTAAATATGATGTACCTGAGGTGTTGAAGAATTTTCTAGAGTTATTCAAAACCCAAACAAATAAAAGGGTAAAGATAATGCGAAGCGATAACGGAACTGAATTTTTAAATTCATCGGTAAATTCTTTGTTTAAAAGGGAGGGCATCAGACACGAATGTACTGTGCCCTATACTCCACAACAGAATAGTAGAGTAGAAAGGGAATTTAGGACAATAATTGAGTCAGTAAGAGCTATGCTCGCTGACAGTAAATTACCAAAAGTTTTTTGGGCAGAAGCTGCAAATACAGCAGTCTTCTTACTGAACAGAACTGGTATGAGTCCAGTTAAAGGGAAAACTCCCTATGAGGTTTTTTTCAATAGATCATTCTCTTTGAAAATGGTTAAAGGTTTATTTGGCCAAAAGGTATGGTCATATATTCCTAAAGAAAAGAGAAGAAAATTAGATATGAAAAGTAAAACTAGAATATTTGTAGGGTATTCTGAAAATGTTAAAGGTTACAGGATCTACTATGAGGACAAAAATACAGTGGCTATTGAGAGAGAGATAGTTTTCGAGGAAATGGAAGAAGAAAAGGAAAAATCTATCTCCCTGGATATTGACAATCATACAGACTGTATCGATATTGAAGATGGATTAGATGAGGAGACCCAAAACGTTCCACAGTCTTCAGGTTTCGAACCTGAAGATCATAACCAGAATCAAAGTTCAGAGGAAACTGATGAAGAATTACTGCAGGAAGGATCATCTAGGCAGAGAGATAACAGGTTGCGACCTTTATCAAAACTGAAAGTGCCTCAGAACCTAGATAAAGACTTTGATCTGAGTTATTTTAGTCTGGACATTGATGAGCCCACAACTTATGATCAAGCTATGAATAGCAAGTATGCAAGTAGCTGGAAAAAGGCTATAGATGAAGAAAATAAAGCGTTAAAAGAAAATAATACTTGGGACGTAGTTGAAAAACCAGAAAATGGTGAAATAATAGATGGTAAGTGGGTTTTCAAAGTTAAAAGAGATAAAGAAGGAAAAATATTAAAATTTAAATGTAGATTAGTAGCAAGAGGTTTTAGACAAAATGTTATGGAAGATGTTTATAGTCCTGTAGTTAGATTAACTACTGTTCGAACAATTCTGGCTGTGTGTGCTCAGAGGGGGTGGATCATCTATCAAATGGATGTATGTAATGCATTCCTTCATGGTCAATTAAAGGAGAATTTATATATGTACATACCAAAAGGTTGCGAAATGAGTGGTAGAATTTGTAAATTAAATAAAGCCATTTATGGTTTAAAAAAGGCACCACTTTATTGGTACGAAGAATTTGATAGGTTTATGATAAGTGAAGGATTTAATAGAGGAAAATGTGATTATTGCTTATATTTCAAAACTTCAACAGAAGTGATCATTTATGTATTAATATTTGTAGATGACATTTTGATTACAGGGTCTTGCTTAGAAGAAATCAATAAATTAAAGTTGAATTTAAATAAGTCATTCAAAATGAAAGATTTGGGATTGTTGGATTATTTTTTAGGGATATCTGTTGAACAAGGTCACAAAGATGGCCAAATTGTATTGGATCAAAAACAATATCTCAATAATGTTCTATCAAAATTTGGTATGATAAACTGTAAACCTATCAGTACGCCAATGGATTGCAACTTTAGTTATGATTGTTTAAAGTTTGAAAAATCAGAGAGTCCTGACATAGAAAATAAATGTAGACAAATTATTGGCTGTATAATGTATGCCATGTTAGGCACAAGGCCAGATTTGTGCTCAAGCATTAGCCTTTTATCTAGGTATCAAAATTGTGCCAGTCAAGGGTTGTTAATAGCCTTGAAAAGGGTATTAAGATATATAAAAGGGTCAATTGAACTTAAATTTGTATATTGTAGAAAAAATAAGGATATATTGACAGGCTATGCTGATGCAGATTGGGGTGGCGATACTACCGATAGAAGATCAACAAGTGGTTTTTGTCTTTATGTATTTGGAAACATAGTATCTTGGAATTCAAAAAAACAAAGTACTGTCGCCATGTCAACCACTGAGGCTGAAATTGTAGCTCTGAGTTTGTGTATTAGTGAAGCATGTTGGCTAAGAAATATGTTTTTAGAGTTAAAATTTGAAAAGGATTTGAAGGTCAATATTTATGAGGACAATCAATCTGCAATTCGCTCATGCAGTTCTCACGAACAGTTGAAAAGAGTTAAGCACTTAGATATCAAATATCATTTTACGAAAGAAAAAATTGCTGAAGGTATTATACATCTTGAATATGTTCCTAGTTGCGAGCAAATTGCAGATATATTTACCAAGCCCCTGAACAGGGTGACGTTTGAAAAACTGAGGAGAGCTTTGCTATTATAATTAGTGTTTTTTTTTTATAAGATATTTTTGTGGGGTTTTTTGATTGAGGGGGTGTATTGTTGTTGCAATCAAAAATAATGTTGGGAACACTGATGAATACTGTCATGTGTCAGCGTTCTTGACTATGCGCAGAAGCGTGTTCAGTAGTATAGTTACAGTAGTCGAGTAAGAGATTCTAGAGCAGCCATTGTGTTAGTTTGTTAGTTAAATAATTCTTATTGTGTGAATAAAACATTAAATTGTTTCTGGCTTTGTTACTGACTTTCAAAGGCTTCCACCAAACTGATTTAACATTTTTACTATTTTCGACAATAGCAACGCCCTGAATGATATGAGGCTATCCATTCTTTTGCATTACCTCTAATTCCTAATTTTTCAAGTTTAAAAGAAAGGCCTAACTAAACAATCATAAGCACTTGCTAGGAACAAACCCAGACCTCCAGTAGCTCGATTATTCTTTCTGAGAACTTATATAATGCAGTCTGAATTGATCGACCCTCCAAATCTCCATGGTGAGAATCATTAAATAAATTGCACTCATTCATGAAACTCAAAAGTCTCACACATTATATTGATTGGCCTGTAACTTTCAAGAGAAGTTTCTTCCCCTTTTTTATAAATGGGTTTTATTGGTGCTAGATTCAGATGTTTTGGAAATATTCTGAAGTCAAGTGAATTTTTTATTCATTATTATTTCATCTGCACAATTTTTCATAATATTGACTGGTATTCCGTCATCCCCACTGAAGTACTTATTCTTTATTTTTCTTAATATTATAACTATTCCCTCAGGATTTGTTAGCTGTGAATTAATAGATCTGGAGTTTCTTGGTAAATTACAAGAATCATCTAAACATTCTGAACTATTTAACAGAATGGGAATTTTCTTGACTTAAAAATTGTTATATCTTTCAGCCACATCACCAAAACCTTCCTGAAAATATTGAAACCGTTCTTTATTCTTAAATGCTGAAAACCATTAGTACTATTTCCGATAGATTGTAGATTTTGATGGAATTCTGATCAATTCTGATTATATGAGGTTCTTGAGCTTGCAACTCGACATGGGCTTTAACAAGGCCTATGAAGAACCATGCCTTTTTATTGGCCCACTAAACTTTTGAATCAGCTACTGCCACCTGTTTTGGTCTGATATTTCTCCTTCTTTTCTGAATTATTTTACACTTTCCTTCATTTTGCACACTGGCATGGATATGTGATGATTTGTGAGATGTACCCCTATTTGTATGTTCTAGTTCTCTTGAAGTACTTACTCCTCACTTTTGTTATTGTTAGTAGAAATCTACAGAATGAACAAATTCATCTATCTCTATTGCAACATTGTAATGATACCTATATCTATTTATTTGGAGGAAAGTTCTTTACTGGCAGTCATTTGACTTCTCTTGTGTTCATTTAGTAGGAGGGGAGATGTACAACATTTCATTCGTACATAATAATCATAATCTTTATTGCTGCCCCTCAAATACATAACTAAATTTATTTGTATATTATATTTAATCTGTTCACTGAAATTTTGATTCAATATTTTATTGTCATTATTATGTGTTTGAACAGGAGGTGTTTTCCAATACCTGTGAATTGTTGGTTCTGCAACAAATGGAGCTGGGTTCCATATGACAGCAGAAATTGTTTCGACTGCGTACATTGTACTCAGTACAATGGTTTCACAGAAGATGGTGGTTACAATAAGATCATTGAAGACCAACACAGATCAATTAAGACACCCATAACAAACTCTCCCGAAAAATCCAATGGGCTTTGCACATCTTGCAATCTCAATCAGCAGCTGAAAATATCTCAACTGGCAATGTACACTCCTTTAGTTGAAGAAAATTATGATGAAGAAATAGAACACTTCAGGTAATTTTCGTCTCACATATTTTTTGTAATGTTTGTGCTATTCATGTTTATTAATTGTTCTTAAATTCAGGATTCAACTGGAGAAAGCATATGAACTATGTCCACCTTGCAGCCGTTTTTTGAAGAACACCTTGCTAAGAGAGAAGGCCAGTTTCTTTAGTAACCACATAATCAACATTCAGAGAAAAGGAATGAATATTTATGAAAAGCTTATGAAAAAATCGAATGCCAATAAATCAAGCTCACATTTTCTGAAGGTGCTTAAAAGGATTCAGGGTATCCTGGCTATATTAATTATTTTCGAAATATCATGTCAACGGTTTCCAGAGTATTTACTGCCATATCTCGAATTTTATAATAATATATCGAAGACTCTAGAAACAGTCTGCACTCAACTGATTTCTGCATCATGTTTTCCTTCGGCAGCTGTGGAATATATCAACCTCAAAGTTTTTTGTTTCGTTGGTTTCTTTATACAGATACTATTATTCCCAATGGAACAGACTCTAGCATGCATCAAGATCAATCAAATTTTATGTTGGAGCTTTTTAGCACTCGTATCTTGGACCAACAGCCAGGGAACGCTTATAAGTTCATTCCAAGTAAGTTTATTCCTTCTTCTGAAAGATTTTTATTCCAAGTTGGTGTCTTAAGATTTCAAATAATGTTTTTTCGTATCTACTGTTGAAATTCAGAATAATCATAATGTAAACACAAAAAATATTTGAATTTATTGAAACCCAAAACAATTTCATGAGGAAAATAAAAATATCAACACATTTATAAAAGCAGCAACCTGAAGTTTGGAACTTTTGCTAGCTTGTACAAATTTTCTAATGGAGCGACCTCCATCCAAGTACTGAATCCGAATGTTGGTAGTATTCCAGATAAAAATACCTTCCCAAATTTCTAATATCACGAGGATTACGATTTTTATTGGGTAACTAATTTGATTTTCTCATTGCTATATGCAAGAAATTTTAATCAAATAGAGAGATTAGGTTTGGAGATACGGAAATTTTATTGGATTTATTGATTCTTCTTCAGAGAATACAACCTAATTGTTACTCTCCATTTCAGATTGTTTGTGCCGGCCCAATATTCTACAATTCATTTTACAAATTCAAAACAAATCCTAGAATCAAAATAACGAAGAAAAAACTGCCAAGAAGCTGTGATAGTGGTTATAACAGTGACGATATATCAGACGATGAAGATTTTACCTCGTCTTATAAAGACACTGTGATCAACAAGAATATGACTGCAAAATTCACTGCCAACCATATCTCGTTTCATAAAGACACTGTGATCAACAAGAATATTACTGAAAAAATCACTGCCAACCATATCTTCAATAGAAAGATGGAAAATAATTACAATGTGGGCTCATTTACACGATCTCACAGGGAAGACCCACATCAAAGTAAGTCCTTATTCAAGATTAACAAAACAGATCCGCTGCCATTCAGTAGATCATCTCCAAACAAAAAACAAGGACTCATATCTCCTGCAAAGCTGAATCATCTGGACCAAAATAATATGTGGGTTGCAGGAGGGTTTTGGGAATGTGCTAATGGAACAATCATACCTATAAATAAATAATAAATAAATAATAAGAATCTTTATTTCAAATGATCATCACAGAAAAAGCAAATGAAATTGTGTCAACATGTACAATACTAACTCTTAGGTCTTATTTACAAAAAGAAAGTCTTCAAATTTGTATGGTTCAATTTTCAACAAAAGTTCATGTATTGACTTCTTGAATTTCTTCAAGTCTTCTTCTTTTTGGATTCCAATTGGCAATGCGTTGAAAAATTTAATGCACCTATATTCCACCTGGTCTTGAGTGCTAGTTAGACGGATCTTGGGGTATGTGTAATTGTGATTTCTTATGCTGTATTTTGTCTTATTTTCATTTATGTGCTCTCTGAAAAGTTCCTTGTTTTTATGCAGAAATATGAGGCATTCTTGTATATATACTGCATATACAGTCAAGATTTTATTTTTTTTAAAGATTCCACGGCATGATGTAATTCTACCTAAATTAAACAGTATTCTTACTGCCTTTTTTTGAAGAATGAAAAGAGATGATATATTTCCCGATCCAAAGAATATTATTCCAAATCTTAGTCTGGATTCTATTGTTGCATAATATATAGTTTTCAAGGAGATGCTTTTCAAATATCTGGCAACCACCTTCAATCCATAAATTGCTGATGAAACCTTCTTTCCGACATACTCAATTTGGTACTTCCAATTCAATTCGTAATCCATGTAGACTCCAAGAAATTTTACATAATTATTAATTTTATATGTTTTATCATTCAACTTTATGCTACTTGGGTTCTCTATACCTGACTTGATGTGGTGAAACATTAGAACATTGGTCTTTTCCTTATTCAATATTAGATTATTATTGCTGAACCATGTGTTGGAAAGTGCCAATATCTCTGAAGCCATCTTTTTCAATTCTGGCCATTGACTTGCAATAGTTAAAATGCTGGTGTCATCAGCATAGTTTACCACTGTCCCTGTGTGGTTCACTTCATCTATTTCTTCCCCAGACTCATTGATATATAGGATGAAGAATATTGACCCTACAAAGCTGCCTTGTGCAATTCCAAGTTTAATTTTCAGCTGATTTGATCTAAATGTTTCTCCATTTGATTGGATCTCAACCATTTGTGTTCTGTTGTCGAAATATGATTTAACCCATTTCAGTGCTTGTCCTCTAATTCCACAAACTTCCAGTTTTTCAAGAAGTTTCTCAGCAAGAACGCAGTCGTAAGCCTTGGATAAGTCTAGAAACAAACCCAAAGCCAGTTCATCCTCCTCAAATGCGTCTAATATTTTTTTGATGAAATGGAATATCGCTGTTTGTATCGATCTTCCCTTCAGATAACCATGCTGGTTTTTGGATATTATATTGTTATCCAGCACGAAGTTCATTAGCTGTCTACAGAAAGCCATCTCAAATATTTTGGAAAACGATGGTAGAATACTTATAGGGCGGTAATTTTCGTAATTCATTTGGTCTCCTCTTTTGTAAATGGGTTTTATTATTGCTGTTTTTAATTTGTCTGGGAAGATTCCATGTTTCAATGATTTATTGATTATGTATTCCAATGGTTCTTCAATTTCATCTATGGTTTGCTTTATTAATTTATTTGAGATACCATCTATACCTTGTGTTTGTTTATTTTTCATGCATTTCACAATATCCCTGAGTTCTTCTTTGGTTATTTGTTTGATATATATGGATTTATCTTGTTCTTTTGGAGTTGAGTGAGTTTTGTTCATTTTTATGTTGGCAGTTAAATTAGATGCAATGTTGATGAAATGTTCATTCAGCTCATTAGCTGTTCGCATAGGATCTTTCTTAATCGGCAATTTCCTTTCTGCTTCGTTTGCTTTTATAGATTTCACGACTGACCATAATGCTCTATTTTTGTTGTCAGATGTTGCTATTTTTTCGTCATATAATTGGGTTTTTTGTGTAACTAATTCCTTATCATATTGTGACTTTACTTCCTTGTATGCATTTTTTAGTGATGGATTATACTGACTCAAAATCAACATCAGATCTAATTTACTTTTTAGTTTTAGTATGGCAGGATTTTGTTTAAACTTTTCGTTGCTTTTAATGATTTTTATTTTTCTCAGAGGAAAGGCTACTCTAAAGTGCCTGAGATAGACGTCATGAAAATTGTTGAACATTACATTTACATCCAAGGCCGTAGCCAGGGGGGGGTCCGATGGGGTCCGGACCCCCCCCGAAATTTATTTTTTCAGAAATACCAGATAATCATTTCACCGAAAATTCTTCGAATAAATTTTTTTCTAACTACGGCCTCGGACGGACCCCCCCCGAAATTTTTTTCTAGCTACGGCCTTGTTTACATCATCAACCCCATTGCATATAAGTTTCCAGTCCTCTTGTTTTAATGATGCTTTGAATTTTTCGATATTTCTTCTGGAGTATATTCTTTTCCAAGCGTATTGATTGCTGTTTTCCTTTGTCTGGAATGTTAATTGTTGAGCCAAATGATCAGACAGATGTGTATCCCAGGTAGTTGTATCATATGGGATATCAAGGTTGGTATAGATTCCATCTATGCATGAGGCATTTGTCTCGGTCAATCTTGTAGCATTGAAAATTGTTTGTTTCAAGTTGTAACATTTTAGTAAGTTTAGGAGCTGCTGTTTTTTTGTTGAAGTTTCTAGCATGTTGATGTTGAAATCTCCTGTGATAGTTATGTTGTAATTATCAAGCTTGTACAAAATTTTATCCAGTTCATCTAGCATAGTCTCTGTGGTTCCATTATTGTATACAACCATGCAAATGTGTTTTCTTCCATTCAACTTAAATTCGATCCCTGCTATTTCAAAAATTCCCTTTACAGAGGTTGCAGCAATATCCTTTCTTTCCACTACCTGTATATCGTTTCTCACATATATAACCACTCCGCCATGTTCTCCATCACTCCTACAGAAATATGCTCCAAGGGTGAAATCTTCAATGCCAAAATATCTAAGTTGATCTTCTGCTTTCCAGTGCTCTGTGAGGCATAATATTTTGATGTGTTTGTTTTGATTCATAATTTCTTCTAGCTGATCTCTACTGTTACCTATGGAACGTATATTTTGATGGAATATTGAAAAATTCTGAAGTGGTGTCTCTGATTTTGTGTATTGTGTTGGTTGACTTAATTTGTACCTAAAAAATGCTGACCTCGTGAGAAGTTGAAACGAGAGAAAGATATCCCTGCGGGCCAAAACTCGTTCTCATATATTTTTTCCTTCAAATTGGTTGGTACTCCAATCATGAAGCTTTTGAAACTTTTTTCCAATTTTGTCTCTAGAATCTTCACATTAATGTCTTTGATGTCCATTGATGCTTTTTTGGCTATATAGGTTTGAATGTCAGATTCTTCTACTGTTTCTTTTACTCTAGATATAAAAAGCCATAGCTTTTTATTTTCCTTTTCCGGTTTGATAGACTGAAATTTGTTTTCCAACTCGTTTTTTTGTAATTGTGCTGTTCCAACATTAGCTTTCTTGGTTCTTGATCGTCTTCTATTTTCCACTAATTTGAAGTCTTCCTGTTCACCAACTGCAGAAAGAGGTTTTTGTTGGTTTGAATGATTATTAGTTTTCTTCATTGATTTGTTTGTATTTGGTATATTTTCGTTTTCTTGAGGTTTTCCATCTAGGTTAGGCTGTGACATAGACAAATGTGCATAAGTAATGTTCTTCTCTATGGGCTTTGATGTTAAAGTTGATGTTGACTTCCGATTTGATTCGTCTTGTTTCGGCTCTGTCATTGTCGATGCCTGTCTTTCATTTGCGATTGCGGGTAGTTCACCTGTGCGTAGCTTATTGGTATGCTGAAAATTGTCTCTTATCGGTTGTTTGCTATCTTTGTTGTTTATATTCGTTCTTGTCTGTATCGCCTGGGAATAACTTTTTATATTTTGATTTTTTTCAGTTTCCATTAACCTAATTCTTTCCAGTAAAAGTTGGTTGTTCACTATAAGTATTTGATTTTTCTCTTCCACTGCTTTGAGTAACTCTTTCAGGTATGCAATTTCCACACTTAATATTTTGTTCTGATATTTCTCCTCGTTTTTGGGTTGATTTTGCACTACATGTTTGCAAACTGCTTGTTTTTGATTTGCCGACTGTATCAGACAACTATTATGGAATATTTCATCACATTTTGCGCACTTAGCACCTTCCACAACTTTTTTTTTGCAATGAGCACACTTGTTTTCGTGCATTTTCTCGGATTTGCCGGAGCAAGTTTCCACATCTTCTTCACTATCCGCCATCTTGACTTTCCTATGAACCAGGGTGCAAAAAAATCTGGTAGTCCAAGCTCTGGATTTTTCTCACAAGCTAAAAATGATTTTACTACAACTTTCAGTAGTGACCAACAATATTCTCTCTCAGCATCAGTTGAAACCTCCCTCTCTGGAGAATTTGAAAAGCTGTCTATAACTCCAAAATCTTATGCTGCACCCTCTGGGTCTCCCAGGTGGAGAACACCAAATTTAAGTTATCCAATGCCACCCTTTGGCTCTTCACCTGTGAGAACACCAAATTGGAGTTATGCAATGCCACCCTTTGCCTCTACACCTGTGAGAACACCAAATTGGAGTTATGCAATGCCACCCTTTGCCTCTACACCTTTTCAACCTATTCCTTACATGCGGGATATAACAGGCCTATGGGAAACTTTAACTAGTTATATCATATCAGAATTCCCCTGAGGCCGATTCCAAATCAATCTGTGATTATCTTCAAATTTCAAATCATATAAGGGTAAATGTTCTAGCAAGGTGTCGTTGCTACATAGCTACTATGCTTCTCATTCCATACCACTTGCGAGTAGTTTCAGAAATACATATTTTACAAATTAATTTAATCTGCGCATAGCTTTCTCACTGTGGCTTTACAATTTTATTACTTAACTGCGATGACCGAAATCGGATTGGTTCATAATATTTGCGACCTGTTGATTGGCAGAAAAATACGCAACAAATATGGTGGTTCTTTTTGTTACATTTTTATGGTGCAGAAGTGAGCATGACTCGTAAATACCTGGATTCCCCAACTGGTCAATACTTCAAGGGTGTAGTAATTCGGAGATACTTGAGAAGTGGGTATATTGTGAAGGGTACTTTTACCAAATATCCTGTATGTCTTCATCATTAATGGAATTCAATGGTTCTGAGGGGGAGGTACATTTAATGGCGAAGCTTGTGGATAGACTGAAGGATAAGAGCATATAGATGGATTGGTTATATCTTGTTGTAATCCTCCACTATCTCCACTAATAGATGAATTAAATTTAACAATTCGGTCCAGAATCTTCAATGATAGCAAGGAAGGGTTGCAAGAATACTCAAAATTTCTGGTGAAAAGTTATCTTCACACGCAGATATGGTGGAACTGTTCACAAACGAGTTGCAAGAAACCACTGATCAGTTGGATCTCTCTGATCACCCAATATATTTATGCCGATGAGACTGGTTTATATAGGAAACTGCTTCCTTATGAAACTTACGTCGCTCTTCATGAAAAAAACAGCACCTGGTCTAAAAATATCGAAGAAAATAGTCACATTTCTGAGGGGGTAGTATATTTAATGGCGAAGCTTGTGGATCGAGTGAGGGATAAGAGTATACAGATGGATTGGTTATATCTTGTTGTAATCCTCCACTATCTCCACTAATAGGTGAGTGCATTCATGCTGACCAACTGTTTAAATATACAGTAGTTGCGCAACTGATGTGTTCATAATATTGATTTGTTCACACTATCGAGTCAACTTGATTAATAACAATATTTGAAGAAGAATAGGGTGTTCCTAAATAAGTGTATCAACGTTCAACTGTAGATTTGTCATGAAAAAATTCCATTTTTTCCTCCGGGTCTTCGTTTCCGAGATACAGGTTGTCAAAAATGTATTTCTTTTTCAGTTTGAATTACAGAATTGAGTTTTGGCACACACTAATAGTAGCCATTTTCTTGCACTTATCTCGGTTTTATTCGAATGTCAGGGGCAGAGATATTGAATTTGAACACAAGTTTCACCCCCAACTTCTACACCACTGGATAAATTTGCATCTGCACAGCATATTCTGATGCGCCAATGTGTTTTTACATATAAAAGGTTCATTACTCTAAAGTGAACCGTTTTCGAGAAAACTGCCATTTTAGATCTCAAAAACAATTTGCTAACAAATTGTTAATTTCTTGTAATTGGAAAAATGACCATCAGAATTTGCTGTACAAATGCAAATTGGTTCAGTGGTGTAAAAGTTGGGGGGGGGGGAGTGAAACCTTGTCTAATAAAACCGAGTAAAGTGCAAGAAAGTAGTTGTGTTATTTTTTATGAGAAATCTACAGTTGACCGTTGATACACTTATTTAGAAAAACCATTTTTCTTCTCTATAATCAGTTATATGTATGTTGGTATTACATTTTGAATAAAATGGCAAAACAAAAATTATTTTTAACAAGTGGTGGAGAATAAGGATCACAAGAAGTTCCATATATGTGTAATTCTTCCAGCAACGTTTCGGCTAATATGAAGCCTTCATCAAGCTAAAAATAGACAATGTTCTGTGTTTGAAATTGATGTTGAATGACAGAAAAAATAAGCGATGCTACAGAATTAGAAATCTTGAAAACAACATTTGAAAAAACAACAGTTTCAGAATAAACTATTGAAAATACATTGTAGAGCAATATAGCCATAAATTGCTAAAACAAATTAGAAAACAAAGCATTCACAACAACCAATCGATGTGGTTTGATTGAAAGAAAATCATTTAATTACACAAATTAATCAATCTAACAGTTACCAATTTTATCATGACAACATATTGACGCGGACATGTCGGTCTGATACACATATTCTTAACACAGAGAGAATAGAGAGAAAATAACTTTATTGATGCTATATCAAATAGCTATCGATCGAAGTCTTCCTTCCAGTTATTTACAATTTGTTTCAAGGTGTACATTTTATACAGAAAATAATATAAAGTGTTTGAATATTATTCTAGAGTAAGTAGGTGTTCATAAAGTGGGAGTGCTGGTAGTTTTGCCTTTTCAGCGTTTTCTCTATCATACGGGGTATTAATGGTTCCATAATGTTTCTGTTGTTTTCTTTCTTGTTCTTGGGTTGTCTCATATAAAAGAGTGTTTGAAGGGTCGTGTAAGGGATGTCTTAGTTTGGTAATCTTCCTAAGCCAAGTTCTTTCTGCTATTTCCAGGTTACTAAGTGAGGTTTTTGTTGAATTTGAGAATATTACTTGGTCGTAGTCCAATAGTGGTTGCATATCATCTTGTAAATTGCACTGGCTGTTTTGATGTTGATTCCCAGGTTTTTGTATGTGAGTGACCTGAAGTGACCGGCTGGTGTGATGGTTGCTTTTTTCTGTTTCTTTATATGGTGTTTGAAACTAAGTTTGTTGTATTCCCAAATAATTGCAAGTAGTTACAGGTCTTATTGTGTCATTGCCAATTTTTATATTTGGGGAGTTGTTCTTGATATTATGATGGGATATTATTAGCTTAGATTTTTTTGGATTTGGTTGTATTCGCTAGTATCTCATCCATGCTACAGTGCTATCTGTGAGTTTTTACCTTTCCATACATTTTTTAAATGTTGTGCTGTGGGTAATTAGAGATGTGTCCATCAGTGAATTGTAGGGGGTATGCTTCCTATGTGGTTTTCAGTTGGATAGTTGTGGATATGTCGCAGCAGTAGTTCTAAGAACATATGTCTACTATCTTAATCTGATTTTATTTATTTAATTCAAATACGACGAATTGAGTCCATCCGAATCAGTCCTATAATTTACAGTATTGGGAGTTCTTTTAAATAAAGCATTTGTTTAAAAATCCTTCTGAACCAATTTTTCTCAAAGTTAAATATTTCAACATGCTCGAAATTAAAACTATGTTCGCACGCTCGAGCATGCGCTGATATTGCTGTTGAATGTTTTGAGCGAATACAACCCTGCATTTTAAATATTGTGCCGTTCGTCCAACATAGACACAATCATTGCAAATGACGGCACAATATTTAAAATGCAGGCTGTATTCGCTCAAAAGATTCAACAGCAATATCAGCGCATGTTCGAGCGTGCGAACATAGTTTTAATTTCGGGCATGTTGGAATATTAAACTTTGAGGAAAATTGGTCCAGAAGAAATTTTAAAGATATGCTTTTTATATAAAGAACCCCTTGTACTGTAAATTATAGGACTGATTTAGGTGGACTTAATTTGTCGTATTTGAATCTAATAAATAAAATTAGATTGAGCTTGAGGCATATATGTTTTTGGGATATAAGTATCAGACCGACCTGTCCGCGTCAATATGTTGTCATGATAAAATTATTGACTGTTAGATTGGTTAAGGGCCGATTGCACCGTAGACAAAACTGTAGATTAAATCCAAACCCTCGATTAGTGTATATGATAATCATAGACACTAATCCAGGTTTTGGATTTAATCTACAGTTTTGTCTACGGTGCAATCGGCCCTTATTTGTGTAATTGACCATATTCACCGTCGCCATATTGTTGTGCGACAATACCAAATACCCAGTGTTCCCAACGGAGAAATATTGAGTTTATCAAAAGTACTGTCAGATTATTAGCACAGTATGTGGTTTGAGAGGTTATATAAAATTGGTGGTAAACTTTGGTTGAGTATTTTGTGATAAAACCCAGGAAATATGGGTAGATATCAGTATAGTGTAGGCCATGGTTGTTGTGTCAGTAATTGTTCGGCAAGAAATAGATCTAAAAATTAAAGAACTGACACCAAAATATGTCCATTTGAACTTTCGCGGTCCTAAGAAATTAGTAACTTTCGTTATTCGATGTTGAGGACCCTGGGTAGTTGGTATTGTCGCACAACAATATGGCGACGGTGAATATGGTCAATTAAATGATTTTCTTCAAATCGCACCACATAGATTGGTTGTTGTGAATGATCTGTTTTCTGATTCGTTTTAGCAATTTATGACTATTCTACAATGTATTTTTATAGCTCACTCTGAAGGTGAATCTCGTTTTTTCAGTAATTCTACATCTATTTCAAACACAAAACGTTGCTGGAAGAATAATAAATATATGTTCCTGCGACCGTTATTGTCCACCCCTTGTTCCAGATTAAAACACATGCACATACATATAACTTATTGTAGAGAAGAGCAAGCATATAGATATTTTATTTGAAAAAATGTACTTTTTTACTTTGTTTTCTTAGGGATTGCTTCAAAGCAACAGCTTTTTCTTCTAATTTCCTAAGACTTACAATTTCACTTATGCTAACATCATTTTTATTTCAAAATGGGATCAATTTATGGGTGCCTAATGCATTTATACGAAATATCGAATTGGATTAAAAATTACTATTCCTCAAATATTGTTATTGATTAAGTTGACTCGATAGTTGGTCAGCATGAAGTCACTCATCTATTAGTGGAGATAGTGGAGGACTACAACAAGATACAACCAATCCATTTATATACTCTTATCCTTCAGTCTATCCACAAGCTTCGCCATTAAATGTACCACTTTGGTGGAAGCCTTTGAAAGTCAGTAACAAAGCCAGAAACAATTTAATGTTTTATTCACACAATAAGAATTATTTAACTAACAAACTAACACAATGGCTGCTCTAGAATCTCTTACTCGACTACTGTAACTATACTACTGAACACGCTTCTGCGCATAGTCAAGAACGCTGACACATGACAGTATTCATCAGTGTTCCCAACATTATTTTTGATTGCAACAACAATACACCCCCTCAATCAAAAAACCCCACAAAAATATCTTATAAAAAAAAAACACTAATTATAATAGCAAAGCTCTCCTCAGTTTTTCAAACGTCACCCTGTTCAGGGGCTTGGTAAATATATCTGCAATTTGCTCGCAACTAGGAACATATTCAAGATGTATAATACCTTCAGCAATTTTTTCTTTCGTAAAATGATATTTGATATCTAAGTGCTTAACTCTTTTCAACTGTTCGTGAGAACTGCATGAGCGAATTGCAGATTGATTGTCCTCATAAATATTGACCTTCAAATCCTTTTCAAATTTTAACTCTAAAAACATATTTCTTAGCCAACATGCTTCACTAATACACAAACTCAGAGCTACAATTTCAGCCTCAGTGGTTGACATGGCGACAGTACTTTGTTTTTTTGAATTCCAAGATACTATGTTTCCAAATACATAAAGACAAAAACCACTTGTTGATCTTCTATCGGTAGTATCGCCACCCCAATCTGCATCAGCATAGCCTGTCAATATATCCTTATTTTTTCTACAATATACTAATTTAAGTTCAATTGACCCTTTTATATATCTTAATACCCTTTTCAAGGCTATTAACAACCCTTGACTGGCACAATTTTGATACCTAGATAAAAGGCTAATGCTTGAGCACAAATCTGGCCTTGTGCCTAACATGGCATACATTATACAGCCAATAATTTGTCTACATTTATTTTCTATGTCAGGACTCTCTGATTTTTCAAACTTTAAACAATCATAACTAAAGTTGCAATCCATTGGCGTACTGATAGGTTTACAGTTTATCATACCAAATTTTGATAGAACATTATTGAGATATTGTTTTTGATCCAATACAATTTGGCCATCTTTGTGACCTTGTTCAACAGATATCCCTAAAAAATAATCCAACAATCCCAAATCTTTCATTTTGAATGACTTATTTAAATTCAACTTTAATTTATTGATTTCTTCTAAGCAAGACCCTGTAATCAAAATGTCATCTACAAATATTAATACATAAATGATCACTTCTGTTGAAGTTTTGAAATATAAGCAATAATCACATTTTCCTCTATTAAATCCTTCACTTATCATAAACCTATCAAATTCTTCGTACCAATAAAGTGGTGCCTTTTTTAAACCATAAATGGCTTTATTTAATTTACAAATTCTACCACTCATTTCGCAACCTTTTGGTATGTACATATATAAATTCTCCTTTAATTGACCATGAAGGAATGCATTACATACATCCATTTGATAGATGATCCACCCCCTCTGAGCACACACAGCCAGAATTGTTCGAACAGTAGTTAATCTAACTACAGGACTATAAACATCTTCCATAACATTTTGTCTAAAACCTCTTGCTACTAATCTACATTTAAATTTTAATATTTTTCCTTCTTTATCTCTTTTAACTTTGAAAACCCACTTACCATCTATTATTTCACCATTTTCTGGTTTTTCAACTACGTCCCAAGTATTATTTTCTTTTAACGCTTTATTTTCTTCATCTATAGCCTTTTTCCAGCTACTTGCATACTTGCTATTCATAGCTTGATCATAAGTTGTGGGCTCATCAATGTCCAGACTAAAATAACTCAGATCAAAGTCTTTATCTAGGTTCTGAGGCACTTTCAGTTTTGATAAAGGTCGCAACCTGTTATCTCTCTGCCTAGATGATCCTTCCTGCAGTAATTCTTCATCAGTTTCCTCTGAACTTTGATTCTGGTTATGATCTTCAGGTTCGAAACCTGAAGACTGTGGAACGTTTTGGGTCTCCTCATCTAATCCATCTTCAATATCGATACAGTCTGTATGATTGTCAATATCCAGGGAGATAGATTTTTCCTTTTCTTCTTCCATTTCCTCGAAAACTATCTCTCTCTCAATAGCCACTGTATTTTTGTCCTCATAGTAGATCCTGTAACCTTTAACATTTTCAGAATACCCTACAAATATTCTAGTTTTACTTTTCATATCTAATTTTCTTCTCTTTTCTTTAGGAATATATGACCATACCTTTTGGCCAAATAAACCTTTAACCATTTTCAAAGAGAATGATCTATTGAAAAAAACCTCATAGGGAGTTTTCCCTTTAACTGGACTCATACCAGTTCTGTTCAGTAAGAAGACTGCTGTATTTGCAGCTTCTGCCCAAAAAACTTTTGGTAATTTACTGTCAGCGAGCATAGCTCTTACTGACTCAATTATTGTCCTAAATTCCCTTTCTACTCTACTATTCTGTTGTGGAGTATAGGGCACAGTACATTCGTGTCTGATGCCCTCCCTTTTAAACAAAGAATTTACCGATGAATTTAAAAATTCAGTTCCGTTATCGCTTCGCATTATCTTTACCCTTTTATTTGTTTGGGTTTTGAATAACTCTAGAAAATTCTTCAACACCTCAGGTACATCATATTTACTCTTTAAAAAATAAGCAAACCTGTAACTACTAGAATCATCTTTCAACAAAAAAATGTACCGAGAATCATTAAATGACCGTTCCTCCATAGGGCCACACAAATCCATGTGTACTATACCCCCAAGTTCTTTTTCCCTACTATTACTTGCATAAAAAGGTTCTCTAGCATGTTTGGCTTGTACACAAGAACTACAAAATGTTTCACTTCTTTCTATTTTAATTTGATTTTTATCCAAAATATTTTTTATGTATTTTATATTTTGATGACCTAGGGCTTTGTGCCACCAATCTAAATCATTCCTCGTACCCGCGAAATAGCATGCATTATTCTCAATTTCATGAGATTCTTTACACTGGCATGTGTGCTCAGAAGACATGGACCACTTAAACATCATTCTAAACAATTTATCATATCTTATTGCTAAAGCTACTGTGATGTCTCTCTTGTCAACAAAACATGCCTTCTCAGCATCAGAAATTAAAGATAGACCCTTATCTAGGGCTTTACCTTGGGAAAACAAATTCACTTTTAAATCAGGTACAAAGAAAACATCATACAGTGTGACAGAATGGAAACCTGTGCCATTATAGGCCAGAAGACATATGTTACCTTGACCCTTTACTCGCAAAGTCGAACCATCACCGATTTTGACGAACTTAGGAGTTTTTACTTCTTCGAATTTGCAGAACACTTTTCTTTCTTTGCACATGTGTTGAGATGCCCCGCTGTCCATAAACCATTCCATGTTTATCTTCGATTTAACCTCTTCTGATACTGTTAGAAGTGCTACAGCTGCTTTTCCGCTACCATTTTCCCTGGTTTTATTTCTTTCTTCCTTCTTCTTCTTAGAAAAACAATCTTTCATTAAATGCCCCTTCTTTTTACAGTAATTGCACTCAACATTTCGGCACTGGCTTTTGAAATGGCCCACTTTTCCACACGCGAAACACTTTAAGTCATCTTTGTTTACGTTACGACGTTGAAGTGTCACTAATGCCACGGATTGTTCTTCTTCTTTCGCCAACCGCTCCTCCTCGATCAGCAACCGCGCTGTCAAATTGTTCAACGTTTGACAATCCGAACTGACACTTTCCCACGCCGACCGGAAATGACGAAACTTTTCTGGTAGAGCCATGATGATTTTTGTCAGGACCATCTTTTCCGGGATGTCTTCTCCATTTTGTTTCAACTTGGCTTGCAGATTTGTTACTTTTGAGATGAATGTGTTCACTGTTTCATTGTTGAATTTCAGATTATAAAACTGCTCATTGAGCAGATGAACACTAACCTCAGATTTTCTTTCGAAGATACTTTCTAATTTTTCCCACATTTCCCGGGCCGTTGAACACTGCATAACATGGGAGATGATTTCATCCTCCATCCGAAGAACTAGGGCTTCTTGGGCGCGAGCATCCTTCACCTTCCATTTTGCAATTTTGTCTGCATCTTGCGTCGGAAGAGTTTCTACACCAGACGTGATCTCGAATAATCCCTTCGAAACCAGCGTTAATTTTACTTGGAACCTCCAAACATTCCAATTGGAATTGTTCAATTTGTTGGTGATCACTTCCATTTTCACTTGGAGAGAACACGTGCACGCCAATCAGGAAAAAAATTCTTTTTATAACTTCGATTATCACTGTACTTTCACAGCTTTTTTGCTGGGCCCATAACCTTTGGTGGAAGCCTTTGAAAGTCAGTAACAAAGCCAGAAACAATTTAATGTTTTATTCACACAATAAGAATTATTTAACTAACAAACTAACACAATGGCTGCTCTAGAATCTCTTACTCGACTACTGTAACTATACTACTGAACACGCTTCTGCGCATAGTCAAGAACGCTGACACATGACAGTATTCATCAGTGTTCCCAACATTATTTTTGATTGCAACAACAATAACCACCCCCCTCAGAAATGTGGCTATTTGCTTCGATATTTTTTGATCATGTGCAGTTTTTTCATGAAGACCGATGTAAGTTTTATAAGGAAGCAGTTTCCATTACAAGTCTATCTCATCGCCATTATACAGGGTGTTTCTGAATTGATGCTCAAGATGTCGAAGGGTGATTCCTTGTTCAAAATAAAGGGTAGTAAGTTATATATAAATGTTGGATCAAAATTTGAAGATTGAGAAGATATCGCGCTTCAAGGAAAATTTTTATTATGAAAACAGTGTTTCTTAAAATTTTTTCATATTTTTAGAATGAGTTGAAGGGGTTGAAGTAGATTACTCCTATCATTTTTGTGAATTGAATTCAAAGAAAAACTTACGACTTTAATAGAATTGAATTCGAATAGCCTCCTATATTTTTCTCGTGAAATGTAATGTACCGTTTTGAAATATAAAACTAAAATGTTAATCAGTTCTGAAATAAATTGCCCGTTCCCGACACGTATTGATTCACATTTTACGTACATTTTACGAGAAAAATAAAGGAGATGAAATTGTTTCCAACTAATTCTGTCCAAGTCGTTGCGTAAGTTCTTCTTTGAATTTCATTTTTCCGCCATCTTTGACGTGCGGACGTTTTTCCACTTATTCTTGCTGAATAACGTATGCTTATTTTGAACACGATTATAACCTATTTTTATGTCGAACTTTGTTTTTCAAATTTTCACCATTTTCTGTCTCTCATTGTTGTCGTGTTCCACGGGTGGGTCGCACAGAAATAATGTGTTGAAGTGATCAAATGGCTTTTTTGAGTGAAAGCCACAAAAGTCCTAACATTTTGTGAAGATTGAGATGGACAACCAACTCTGAGCACCTCTTGCTTAAATGAATTCCTCAAATAGCCCCACTTATATTTTTATTTAGTTTTGAGAATCAAATTTTATGTCTTTATGAATATACAGGGTGTCCCAAGATGTTCCAAACAGCCAATATCTCGGCTCTCAGACAAGGTAGAAAGTTCGAACAAAAAGTTTTTAGATGGCATCAAAAACTCTTAAGCCATTTTTTCGCGTGAATCACGGTTCAAAATTATTTCGAAAACATTTCGAAATAAACGTCACCAGTGCATGCCTCGCTAAAATGCCACAAATTCAAAACGGTGACGTCTTCATAGAAATGTCAATTCAATTTATAAATTTAAAAGTTAGAAACACGATACACGCACATAATAATGAAAATATTTATAATTTTCTCTATTTCAGTATCGTAATGAGTTCATTACAGTACTAAAAACAGTGCTATAATGAATTCATTACAGCATCGTTTGCAGTAACATTTTTCGTTTTGTGGTTGTCAGCAATGACTTCCGATCCTTTTAAATTTCAGCAGACGTCAATTTAGAAACGTCAATTTTCGTATTTCCTAACATTCACACCAACTGACAAGATACAATATGAAAGTCACTAGGACCTATAATTTGAATTTTTTCGTTGAATTTCTCAAAATTTGAGTGAAATATAGAAAATATCGTCTAATACTCGTTGCGGAATGCAATTCCAATACTCATGCGTTCGAAAACTCGCTCCTTCATCGTTCGTTTTCAAATTTCGCATTCGTATTGGAATAGGAGCTCATTCTGCAACTAGTTTTAGAATATACTATTAGGTGTGTTTACTTGTATATTATTATTAAATCTTGTATTTTCAAATTGGACTCCAATCAGTTTATCAATGATTCGAATGTTCTCGTCCTGATTAACGAATGTGGAAAAAAATATATGCAATATTCATATTGGTTGAATCAAGAGTAAAAAGCCGTAAAATCAATTTCAAAAATTTGAACATACATTTTCAAAACTGAATAATATTTCAGAATTCTAAAATAAAGGTGTGCTCTACTCGAGGTGATTTATTACTTCACAGGTTACAATGCATTCTAAAAACAAAGCTGTCATATTTAATATTCAAAATAAAAACGGTGAAAACAAAATAAATCCAACAAACATAACACCTATTCTTCAATCAGCTGATTCCAAACTTCAAACTTCAGTTCGAACTATTCCACTACCTGTTTTCAAACCGCTTCAAATTATTTTGAACCATTTGGTGCGTGACGTCACCAGTTCGACGCGAAAACACAGTTTTAAAATATCGTCACGCGAAAATTCGGCTATGAACTGGTGACGTTTATTTCGAAATAGTTTTGAACCGTGATTCACGCGAAAAAATGGCTTGGGTGCCATTTGAAAAAAATATCTGGGGGTAGCTTTTTCAGGAGTGGTAATTAGAAACAGAATTTAAACGACGTATTCTGGTAGAGTTTTTGATGCCATTTAAAAAACTTTTTGTTCGAACTTTTTACCTTGACCTCAGTCAATATCTCGGCTCTCAAGCCGAGATATTGGCTGTTTGGAACATCTTGGGACACCCTGTATTTTATTATAGAATGACATTCCATTTATTTATGTTACGTTTATTATGCTTGTGTCTGTAGTTTGGAAAATGAAACATTTTTTATCTAAATTTCCCATTTCCAAAACCACACATTCATGAACTTTAGCTGCAGCCGTAGCTGCCATATCAAAAATCTAACATGAAAATTCAGAGATACATTTGGCCATATAAAATGCACACAGCGTGACCCACCTGTGGGATACGCAGGTTCACCAGCAATAAGCAGTGTGACCCACCGGTGGGTCACGACGTCGTGAACGTGTTAATTCTGCTCTAGTCGTTGCGTAAGTTTTTCTTTAAATTTCATTTTCCGCCATCTTTGAACCGCGATATCTCCCTAAACGTTTGACTTTTGACCCAACATTCATATAACAAACTACCCTCTATTTTGAACAAGGAATCACTCTTCGAAATCTTTCGCGTCAATTCTGAAACACTCTGTACATTGGGTGAACATAGACATCTAACTTATCAATTGTTTCTAGCAACTAGTTTGTGAACGGTTCAACCAGATCTGTTTGTGAAGATAACTTTTCACCAGAAATTTTGAGTATTCTTGCAACCATCCATCGCTCTCGTTGAAGCTTCTGGTCCCAATTGTTGAATTTAATTCATCTATTCGTGGAGATGGATTACAACAAGATATAACCAATCCATCTATATACTCTTATCCTTCAGTCTAATCACAAGCTTCGCCTTTTAATGTACTACCCCCTCAGAACCACTGAATTTCATTTAGATAAAGACATACAGGAAATTTGGTAAAAGTAACTCTTTATAATATACCCACTTCTCAAGGATCTCCGAATGACTGCACCCCTGCAGTATTGACCAGTTGGGTAATCCAAGTGTTATTTTTTATGCAATTCTTAAATTTTTTGTTTTAGCATAGATTCATAGAATACCTGGTGTAACGACCTCTTACTAAAAATCGTGACCAAAATTTGTAGATCAAAACGGCATTCTAGATTTCAGATTTGGGTCTAGATCTGGAATAATCCGCAATATTTTGCGGTCGTGGCGCTATTGCGGCAGTCCAAAATAGCGCGACCCCTATTGGGAGAAATGAAAAGCAGGACAAATTCTCAGATTTTTGATCGCCAAGAAAGTCTTGAACAAAATCTAATCAGTGCCAACACCAGGTATTCTATGCATCTATGTTTTAGCATATCAATGCTCATTGGTAATTTCGCTCCATTTGGAAGCCACTTGTGGGTATTTACAATTTCTTTGGCTTTAAAATGGGTTTAGATACCTGTGACGCCACAAACTTATCAAATATAATCAGCAATGAGCTTGATTTTCCACCCAATAATTCTTCTGCTATAATAAAGTGGGTCAACTAAAGATAGAACATAGAAATGAGTACAAGAAGACACAACAGAAAGTTATCTGGGTACCGAAACTTTCATACAATTCAACAAGTATTCCTGAAACGTACAGAAAGCCCCTTTTTTATTTTAGTCGGAACTGACCCTTATATCTAGGAGCATAGAATAATTGGAGAGAAGGCTCCCCTACGAAAATGAACTGCCAAAAACGTCCGAACTTGTCAGTTCGCCGCAAGGTCACGAGATGGCGACAACGTCGTTTCTTCCTACAACATGGCTATCCTTAATAAAATTATCTTTAATGGTTATTCGTTGTTATTACTTATTAGGTCCCATTTATTACTATATCATAATATATATTCTTTTGAAAGAAAGCAATACATACTTTTTTTCGTAAATCCGACAATATAATGCATATAGCACGTGTAAAGAAATGGCTACAAGGATCAGATTGAATATAGGAAGAAAAATCTGTTTCCCGCTACGAATCTAAGTGTTAGCAGAGGGAATGTAAACGGGGTACCATACAATTCTGCGTATAATACACGAGAACAGATAAAACCTCAGTCTTCCCGTATAATAATAATAATTCTTACCTGAATGTTCGCTTTTTCCGATAAGGATATTGTTTTGACAAATTTATTACCGATCACAGACTTCCCATTAAATTGCGCATAAAAAGTTGATTAGAATGAAGCGATTGTATGTCATCAATCTATGTCTATGTTATGATTTATGGCCATTTTCAATCAAAAAGAAGCATAAATGTATCAATAACAATGACAGCCACATTATATTCTTTGCAATTGTAGGGCCATAGAACAAAATATCTGACGTTACTGAATAAAGAAACTCAGCGTTATCTATCGGGCGTCACACGAAACTCTAACCTCCGCCGTTATTGGCAGTTCAAAATGATCTGTCGAGAGTATGAAGCCTTCCCTCCAGTTATTCTATGCTCCTAGCTTATATGATTTGAAATAAACCTCTGCGAGATCTTTCATTTTTTTCTGTATAATTTTCTTATACCTATTTGTTTGCTATTATGTTGAATATTTTCTTTTTTTCGTTTTTAGAGAATTTTTTTATTTACGTATAGAATTATTTTTTATTTTTGAGCATTGTGGCTATTTTTGTTTTTTTGTTATATAGAAGACTGTTTTATTTTGTGAGGCATTATATATTTATTTTATATCTTTTTGTTTATTTATATCTTTTGGGAATGCTTATTTTTTTTGAAATAATAGAAATACTATTTTTATACAGTTATTGATTAAACGTTGCGGTGGAATAAGCATGGATATACCTACAGTGGCGACAATAGACGTTCACGTTTTGATTGGTCGGACTGTTTTCGACCACTAATGGCGGACTTTCATTGTTTTGTTGTCATGCCATAGTGATAAAAAGCTCAAGATCGAGTCAAATGTCAAACAGCACGACACTCAAATGTAAACAAATATCCGCCATGTTTGTGCAAAAAGTGTTCTATGACCCTATTGTCGCCACTGTCTTAAGGGTATAAAGCCACTGTAGATATACCTAAGGAAGATCTACACAAACAGCAATCTATGCATTTTTAAATTGTCTACACAAAGCACTAGAGAACTCGGAGATTGCCATACCTTTATTCCTCGACTCATCGAAGGCATTTGATTGTTTGGATCATGGGTTTGTTTTTGTTAAATTAATGAAATATAGAATAAAAGGAACCCAATTACAGTGGTTTAAGTCCTACTTGAGCCAAAACAAAGAGTACTAGTAAAAAAGGAAACAACTCAAGTAAAATCTGAATCAGGAGAGATCAAACTGGTAGTACCACAAGGTAGCATACTGGGACCTTAACAACCTGTCCACAGATGATCCTTCAGTATCACAGATAAACTGCGCCGATGACACATGTATCACCATTGAAGCCAAATCTTTTCCAGAAGCATCTGAAATCACAAACGCGATCATGCAGCAGACTGTCTCATGGTTTCAACAAAATAATCTGTTGGTGAATACTGATAAGGCAAACATAGTATTGTTCGAAACAACAAATGCAGGATTTGACACTCCAGCCAAGTTTAAACTCGAAGACTGCATCCTTCCTCTCAAGGGAGATGTCAAGTTCCTGGGAATGGCATAATAATGATGACGCTAGCTATCCCGATTCTCACCACTCTTTCGGGGTGGTGAACTGGACAGTAAACGAACTCCTCGATCTTGATAGGTCAAGAAGGAAATATATGAACATGAATCGTAGCTTACATCCCAACAGTTCAATACAGAGGATATCCCTTCCCGGAGCCAGGGGGGTAGAGGATTGCAATGTTTGGAATATCAACACTATCAACAAACATTGGAAATAGCAGTAACGATTCTAAGAAATGAAGATCCGCTTCTGAAATTTGTTGCTCAGCATAAAATTGCGAACCATGGAGCCTTCCTATTCCGAGCTGTACAAAGGGCCGTGGAGAAGCTCAGCATAACCGGCGTATCGATCAATCCTGAGCTCGCTGAAACACCGATCACTCAAGCGGACCAAAGAAGCCTAGCAAGACTGATCCGAAAGTCTCAGTCGGATACATTATTCGATCACCATATGAGTAAGAACTTGCACTCCATATATTTCAGGAGTTTAAAAGACCAGGACCTGTCTGAGGAATTGTCTTTCGCCTTTCTAAGGTCAGCTAGCCTTAAGTCAGACGGAGGGATTTGTGATGGCGTGTCAAGATGGAGTACTAAATACGAGATGGTATAAAAAAAAAACATCATGAAAATGGACACCCCAACAACCTGCAGGGCTTGCCGTAGGCAACAGGAAACGATTATGCACATCCTTTCCGCCTGCAGAGCCTATGCTCCATCAGGGTATGTAGAGAGACACAACCCGGCACTCCGAATTCTATACTTCCATCTGAGAGCCGTGTATGGGATAGACAAAGAATCGGTGCTACCATATGTGCCTCTGGAGATTGAAGCGGTGATCCAGAACGAAAGAGCTCGCATATGTTGGAACATTCCTGTCTCAACAACACGGCATATCAATGCTATTAAGCCAGACGTACTTTTGCTGGACAAGGTGCTGAAGGAGTTATTTGTCGTGGAATTCTCCTTCCCTGCTGAAAATAATGTTGTTATGAAAGAAGAACAGAAGAGCTTGGAACCTTATACCCATGTCATAAAATAAGGATGGTGGTACTAATCATAGGGTGTCTCGGTAGAATGAGAGCTAACTACGTAGATGAACTGAAGATTATCCCGGTCTGCAGATCACTGGCCGAGGTATTGGCGCACAGAATGCAGAAAGCAGTATTGCTCGGGTCACTTCATATCATCAGGTCTCATGAACTCTGGAAGCCACTTGCAGCTTATCTCTTTTGTTAAGGCATGCTACGAGGGCAGGATGAAGAACTCCTCCATGGAATGTGTGAGGGGTTTTTAGTGAGTAGCCAAACAAGATCTTGAATTCTCACACTACCGAGAGTGCGGTCTCTCTCGGCGCCTATAAAGGGTTTTCCCCTCATACGGACGTTAAAAAAAATAATAATGATAATAATATATTTATACATAAGCTGTTATGAACAGGTGTACCGGGTTTTTCACTATAATTTGACCCCCCCTTTAACTTTGTTACTGAAGGAGATACAAAAAAATGTTTCATACAAAAATTTCAATGATCAATGATCAATGATGAAATTTTTGTATGAAACATTTTTTTGTATCTCCTTTAGTAACAAAGTTAAAGGGGGGGTCAAATTATAGTGAAAAACCCGGTACATATCAGTAAAAGAAAAAACAATTCAAACACATTAGAATGATAAAAGAAGAAAAACAACAAACTCAGATCAACCTATCATCATCCCCAAAATACGCATCTATTGAATAGAAGCATTTTCTCATGAAAAAGTTCTTAATGTAAGATTTGAATTTAAAATAAGGCATGTCTTTGATGCTCTCTGGAAGACTTCATTAGTTTTTTGCCCGTATAATCTGGAGAGTACACGAACAAAGTCAACCTGTGTGCTTCCAGAGCATATCTCTCAGAATTCCTGGTCATATCATGAAGAAAGTTGGAGTTAGTTAGGTATTCAAATTCGTTCTGCTCAATATACAGGGTCATAAATGGCTGCACCTGTTTTCGTCATAAAATCTTGATAAAAAAATTGAGAATTACTCGAAAAAAGTATTATGAACTTGGTGTACAAATGTAAGGAAAAACTTCCCTGTTTCATCAGCTTTCCAAAAAGGTACATATCGAGTCATTTAGTGATCGAACCATGGCCCGCTTACGGCTTACGAATCACGTCGAGTGAAATAAAGGATAATAGGATATCTGAATGACTCGAAAAAGTCTGTTGTCTGCTTGGTTTTCCGGCCATATTTTTAGATTGCATGAAGGAATTATTGACATATGTACCTTATTGGAAAGCTGATGAAACAGGGAAGTTTGTCCTTACATTTGTACACCAAGTTCATAATACTTTTTTCGAGTAATTCTCAATTGTTTTATCAAGATTTTATGAGGAGAACAGGTGAAGCCATTTATGACCCTGTATATCTCGGGTTATCTGAATTTTTAGTGAATACTTTTTCGCAAGAAATAAGGACTATCTCCTCAGCTTTGAAAAAAATATTCATTGAATATTTGGAGTCGAGTAGTTTTCACTATATTAATTATTTTCGATAACGAAGGAGAAAATTTCAAAAAAGTTGAAAAATCGCGATATCTTCGTAACCATAGATTTTCGGACCATGCTTTACTCGACGTAATTCACTGCAAATGACGTCTAGTATATCCCTTTTCAAGGTTCACGTCGAATTACCAAACACCCTGTAGAGTAATAACCTATACATATATATGCAAGGGAAAGGCATGATTTTAATAACTCAGAAAATATGGTCTACAGGAGTTGTCCCTTTTGAGTTGAATATCAATCTTAATATCCTCTTTTGACTGAGCAGTACCCGATTACAATCACTGCTTTAGCCCCACAATACCACATTATAGCTCAGGTGGCAATGCGTGGGGCAGGGGGGGGCAGTTGCCTCCCCCTGGAAGAAAAAATGAATTAAATCTGCCTTTTCATTTTATCCCAAAATTTCACATTTTGAACGACCTTGGACCATGACCATGGTTTGCCCCCCCCCCCCCTGTTATAAATCCTGGCTACGCCCGTGTGGCAATGTATCATCGCGTAATATATCATAGTAAGTGACTGAGTATTGAACGCCTTTTTCAACTTATTGATTTTTTTTTTTAATGTTGTGGTTTTCACGAAAAGGAATATCCTGTAATGTTCAGAGAACATCGTGAGAACCAAGGGCAAGCTGGTAGGAATTGGTGTTCTTCTTGAATTTCTGGAGGTTATATGCCTCGGGGAACACCTCCCTAGGATATTCCACACTGATTCTGGAACACACGTGATCCACATGGATTTTCCATTTGACCAAACCGTCAATCCGAAGACCGAGAAAACATCAAAACCCCATCCAAATCAATGGTATCTCTGGCAGTGCTAGCCCGAAAGTTCATACATGTTGTTTTATTCAGATTATGTTATTTTTAGAACACCATTGCTCGAATCTATCTTTCACCCGCAGTAATCTCGCGCTAAGTGGCGAGACCACGACTGAGGTATCGTCCGCGAACATAACAACATATCCCCCATTAGCATACTCTGGAACCTCGTTTACAAAAATTAACAATAGCAGTGGGCCCAACAGTCAACACACACCCCTGCGGAACCCTCATGTCGACGTCACAGTCCTCAACAGGCGGTCTCCGATCTTATTACGAATTTTTCGTTCCCTCAAAATGACATTAGATTAATATACCCTAAACTGGAGCAAACATATCTCGGAGTTGAGCGCTACAAGCTATTCACTGGGTGTATTGCGAAAATATCTCGATGAAACTTCCCTGAAAATGGTGTATCAGGCGGTATTTTAGTCTAAACTCAGATATGGCATAATTTTTTATGGTGTTGTAAGAGAGACCAATAGAATTTCGATTTTGCAAAAACGGGCTATTTGCACTTCAAGATGAAGCGGCTTGATACATGCAGAGGTTGTTTTCGGGAAAACATTGTACTAACTGCCACTGCAATACATATTCAGGAATGTCTACTATTTACTTTCAAAAATAAAAACCTTGAAGAAGTCACAACAACTTACTATAATACGAGCACAACCCAAACTCAGATACCCCAAGCATAGACTAACTCAGACAGAGCGCAGTGTTGATTACACACACCTGCGTAATATTGTTCAATGAGCGGTAATGTAAGTCATAACACACGCAGATGAATTTTGCAGCCCGAGCCGTCAGGCGAGGGGTGTAACTCATCAAGTGACAAGTGTGTTATGACCATTACCGCGAATTGAACACTATGCTTTATCTTCGACTTCTTCAGGAAAATTCGAATTAATCTGCATTTTCAAAATTGACAACAGTTGTCAAAAGCGATTTCTGTGCTCGAAAATCGAATCGATATCGAATCCCGTAGAAAACGTCAAAAATTCACGTTTTCCAAATGCAATTTTTGGATATTCAGACCTAAGAAAATGTAGAAATGGATGGCGAGAACGTTACCTTGATGTCTGAAATAAAGTTCCCCATGGACCCGACTTTTTTATTCATTTCGTAAGCTACATTTTTCCTATTTTTATTAGAGTGAGTTATAGGCGTGAGTTATTATTACCTCACATTATTGGTTTATGGAGACTATTACAGATCAAAATCAGTTGAATAATGGATATATTATTCTATGGGAGTAGATAACATATTTTCACAGAATCCCAGAAGAAATAAGAAGGAAAAAGGAATTCAAGCGTTTCAAAAAACTAATATTTACGCTAATAGTGAAAATTGAACCATATTCAATTGACGAATTTATGAGTTATGATGGGACGAACACTGGCCGCTAAGAACATGGCAGAAACAGCTTTTGACCCTATTTATAAGAAATAATAGTCTATTCGTCAATCAACCACAATATTCACTACTCTACTAAAAATTGGCTATCTATAATAATAACTTCTCCAGTGGCGCACCGAGGGGGGTGGGGTTGTCGGGCTGTAGCCCCCCCCCCCAGCTGTGACAAAAAAAGTAATTCAAATATTTTCATCTTATTATTTTTCTAAAAGTAATAATAATTATTTTAGAACAGAATGGAAACTTAAACATTTCCTTTAGAGATAGAAATAGGGATTGATATTTTCACGCGCATCCTATTCGATATGCAAAACTGTGTGTTTTGGCACATCGTGTCACTGCTTGTCGCTGCGTTGCGGCCATTGCGAAAGGCTGTTCTTGAAAGTAGATGACAAATGTAAAGAATATGAAGTTCCACTGATGAAGCCTCGAATTGCAAAAAGACAAACAAAACGGTGTAATGTAGAATGCGAAAAAGCAGAGACTTACTTTCGAATTTCAATATGTATGTTTTGTCGTCTTTTGACTATTTCACTCTTTCCGTTTTTAGTGAGGAAGTTTCCGTAGCAACGATCGTTACATCTCGATGAAAGTTTCAAGCCGGCAAAACCAGCGATAAAAGTTTTGACGTTTCTCCAATTCATAGATAGCTTCGGAAATGAATATCATAGAGAAAACAAACAACGTTTAGTTAATCTATGAATTGTAATTTGCCAAATAGCGCAATCCGTGTCAAATGTGACCATGTTAGACATTTTCTCGTGGAATAGTCATGCCGAATACAATTCGAGATGAAATTTAAGCAGGAAAAATTTCTCTCTTGAAATATTCAAGTTTGTTGCTTTTCGGAAATTTCGCTCATGACATTTTTTATTTCTGTAGAATGATTAATCAAGTTCTAAGCGCCTCTTCTTACCCCCTTCACTTGGTATTTGTGAAAACAATAAAATATGCATTTTTTTAAAGCAAGCTTTTTTATAATTCCCAAAATAACGAATGCGATATATCCATTACTTAAGAAGGTTTTCGCTTGCGGCGCATGTTTTAAATTATATAACTTACAAAAACCTGATTACTCTTGAGCGATATCTGGCCACCCTGTACATGATGCATAGGATCTTGGCAATCTGCATCCGAAATTTCAGCTTCCCTAAGATTTTTAGTATGGAAGTAATGCATAATCTGATTCAATGTATCTATTTGCAAAAACAGATGCTTCCACAGGCAGTCACTCCCAATACAGAATTCAAAGTTTTGAATTTGAAACCCATATTGTTATATTATTATATCAAAGTTATGAAAAAAAAATTAAATTTGAAAATATCTTTATATACATCAAGTTCATACAAATAAATTAAGATTCATTTATGTATTTTACATCATAATTTGAAACAAATGCTGCAAAGAAATATGCTTATGCAAAGCTTTTCTTTATCGTTTTCACTTTGCAAAAGTGCTTCGAATATTTTCCACTGCAAAACAGAGGTCTAGGGGTTCAGACATTGCCAGAAGGCGATCAACGACCTGAAAATATAAAAATTTCCAGGTGAAATATATCAAGTAATTTTTTCAATTATATTCATGAAAATATCAAGGATCAAAAGGACTAGTTTCGGTTCATTCCTTTTGTTGAGGTATCCATTCATCCAGAAATGGACCTCTTCGCTAAAAATGTTAAATATGGGGAATGAGCCAATGGAAACTGAAGCTGGGCTTTGGTAAGAATTCAGATCTGCGCGTGTGCCTCAATATTGACAAAAAAATTATTTATGTTCGACTGCTTCATAAACACTTGATTCATGAATTCGTTTGGCGTCCAGAATTGACTACTTTATTGGACACCACTTTATTGGACACCACTTTATTGGACTCAACTGTCACAGTCTTCTCTCGATTTTGCAATTTTCTTCGTTTCACACCACTTGTTATAGGCCGCATACAAATTTTCATAACCACTTTTAGTGGGTAGGAGAGATTCTTTGGCATTTGCGGCTAAATTATTCACGCTTTCCTCTTCCGAACTATCCATTTTTGGGATTATTATGACGTTTGTCACAGAATTAACGAAGTAAACAACTTTGTTCAGTGAGGTTGCTAAGGTCGCTGATGGTTACTAAGGTAAGATAAGCAAAAGCACACTCAATGTATTTCTTGAAAGAAAGCGACGAATATATTAATTGCCATTCCAGAAAATAAAATGTCTGCATTGCAGTCAAACATAAAGCTTTGTATGCAAACTCGTACATAATTAGGCTTATGGACTTGCCCAAATTATTGGCCTCGCTCGCTTTGCTCGCTCTGCCATAAATTTTGGACTCGTCCATAAAGACCTAATTTATGTACTTGTTACATAAATAGCTATTAGTGATTCAGTCTCTCTCTCTGACACATCGTATTATGTCGTGAAACGTATATCTATATCTATACTAATATTATAAAGAGGAAAGATTTGTATTTTTGTTTGTTTGATACGAATAGGCTCAAAAACTACTGGACCGATTTCAGAAATTCTTTCACCCTTAGAAAGCTACATTATCCCTGAGTGACATAGGCTATACTTTTCACCCGAAAAAAGTAAGGATACTTACTATAACTTCAATAATTACAAAAAAATCAGCCATAATCAGCTATTTTCACGTGCGCTGCAAAAACCGTAAGACTTACGTTGATACAATGTATGACGGAAATGTACCTCTTAAATAGTTCTACAAAAAAGTCCGCGATAGCATATATCTATCTCTCAAGATTGACTTGCTATTACCTGTTTATGGTAATCAGATGTTTTCCAAAATTATGCACTATTTAGGAGTGAGGTTTTATGAATTGGGTATTGATCCTCATCCAACCTAATACGTTATTTATCCCCAGTATTTAATTTAGAACGAAATTGCCCTTCACATCATACAATTACAACAAAAGATATGGCAGGTTGAAGATGAAACCGCCGCGTGAAACAAATTTCTACACGGGCGAAGCTGGGACGGCCGGCTTGTCATTCATAAATTCGTGTTTCACGCGGCGGTTTCATCTTCAAAACTTCAACCTGCCATATCTTTTGATGTACTCGTTGTAATTGTATGATGTGAAGGGCAATTTTGTTCTAAATTAAATATTATAAGTATTTAAGTGACATATCTTCATTCTCAATATCTATTTTCTTTTTTGTGGATGAAATACTCCATTAGTGCGCTTGGTATTAAATGAAAAGGAAAATAAGGGAAGACACACTATTAATTATACTTGTATTCTTTGACTATCGATTTCGGCCTCTAGGCCATCATCAGGTCAGCTGAAATAAAGATAAAATAGACAATGAAAAACAGCACGTGCAAACTACTTATATAAAAACATTTTTACAGAATGATTTTCTCTAAAAAACGTCAAAAATGAACAAGCTGGACAAATTTTGGTGTCAGGTACTCACCGTCGTGAAAGAAATATGTACTTATTGTAAAAATTTTTTTCATTAATTCAATCTTTAAGCGAAGTCGGAAAACGGGTATATCTTTTCATTTTAGGTTAAATATAGCTATGGTTAAATAGATGGGATGTGTTATATCTTTGACAGTTCTCGTTCTAGTTGTTCGTCGAGTCAATCGTCTGTGATGTTCGTAATCAGAGATATCAAAGGCAAATACAGAGGCTGGCGGAAAAATAAACTTATATAGCGGGGGTAGGAATCAGTTTGAACAGATTGGGTGTGGGGAATTCTCTAATTTCATTGAGGAGATGTTCATTGTTCCGGTTTTTTAAAATTTCGAGTTGTTCTAAAAGTGTAAGTCTATAAAAATCTGTATGATGGTGAAGTAAAGACAGGTTATCCAGTGTGGAAGAGTGTTCATTGTCAATTAAATGGGTTCCCATGGCAGAGGTGGGTTTATTCTTGATGTGTTCTTTAAATCTGACCTTAGCTGCTCTCGTAGTCATACCGATATAGAAGGCGGGGCAGTCATTGCAGGTAATTTTGTAAATTCCGCTCTTTTGTTCGATGTCTTTCTTGGGCTTGTTATTGATGAGTGTTCTCTCTAGTGTTGCTTGTGAACTATTGACCAGGTTCAAGTCAAAATTTTTTAATAAGGATTGTATTCTGTTGTTGAGGCCGGATATGTAAGGGATGGCTATATAGGTCTTCTTGACAGTGGTGTGTGGGTAGATTCTCTTTAAAAGTTTTTTGTTCTTGATAGAGGTTAATATATCATCAACATATTGCCTGGAGTAATCGTTATTCAGTGCTATCTTATAGATGTTGTCAAGTTCTTTGAGATAGTTGAGCTCAGATAGTGGGACATTGGTTAAACGGTTGAGAAGAAAATGAAATGCCGTCTTCTTGATCTGAGGAGAGTGATAAGAATACTTCGGGACAATTACATCAGTCTGGGTGGGTTTCCTGAATATGTCGAATTCTAGTGAATTGTCAGGTTTTAGTGTGATATTTAGATCTAGGAAATTGATGCTATTTTCTTTTGAAATCTCTAGGGTGAATTTAATTTTGGAGAGTGAATTGATAAAAGATAAGAAGGAGTTGAGTTCTTCTGTGGTTCCACACCATATACAAAAAACGTCATCGACATATCGTCTCCAAAGAGTTATCTTTTCGGAAAAGGAATGTTCACTGATCAGAGCTTCCAAATGGTCTATGAAGATGTTCGCCAGAAGACCACTTAGAGGGGAACCCATAGGCAATCCATCTGTCATAGTGTAGACGTTTTCATTGAATGAGAAAAAGTTTTGTTCTGTTATAAGCTCTATTATATTCATAAGTGAGTGTACGTCCTCAGGATCGGTGTTGAAATCATCAACCATATTACAGTTGTTTAGATATTCTCTGAGGAGAATCAGGGATTTTTTAATCGGAATATTTGTGTAAAGGTTGACGATATCGAACGACACTAAAATATATTTTTGGCTCGAATCTAGATTGATGGAATTGATAACGTTAATTAAATCGGTTGAGTTTTTAATGGACATGGGTGACTTATAACCGATATGTCTTGTCAAGATTTGATTGATGATCTTAGACGTCTTGTGAGCAGGTGAATTGAATGCTGATGTTATGGGTCTGATGCTTTTGTCTGTCTTATGTAGTTTAATCAGACTGTATAGGTTAGGGATTTCTGGGTTCTTTTCCTTCAGGTTGTGGATATTTAAATGAGGTATGAACTTCTGGAGAGTTGGTAATGTGACCCTGAGCATCTTATTAAGCTGTGTTGTGTACTTTGTAAGGGGATTAGTGTTTTTTATCTGGATGTTATTGTTATCGAAAAAGTTGAGGGTTTTTTCATTATATAGCGTTGTCGGGATGACAACTAGGCCTGCATTTTTGTCTGCTTTTGTGATTGTTAGATTATTTAAACTTATTTTTGATTTGATCGATTTTAAGGTCTCTATAAACTGTTTATTAGTTAAACCCGGTATATGACTGTCAAGCTTGTTCACCTCCTTCGTTACATTATTTCTCAGTAAGTTTCCAAGATCTTCACGCATTGAGTTGTAGGCAGGATGTCTTCTCAGTTGTAGTTCCAAGTCGATAGCTAGAGTGTGCATATCTATCCTTCGAGGTGTGGGGGCAAATTTGTGTCCAAGATTGAGTAGGGTGGTCTCTCCAGTAGTGAACTCTACATCAGAAAGGTTGGGGAATCGTTTGTGGAAGGTATGTGTGGAGTTGTCATCTATCGGTCTGTTCGTGTTTCCATCAGTGGTAGCCATCTGTCGTGAGAAAATATTCCTCTGTCTGTTGTAGCTCGCGATTAGATTGTTGAGCTTTCTTGTTCTTCTGTTATCTGCTTCGATGTTTTCAAAAAATATGTCTTCCTCGAGCTTTCCGATCAATGTCTCATATTCTATTGAATGTAGTAACTTCAAGAGATGGTGATGTAGGAACTTGAGTTTCATATCTCAACCGTTTAACCAATGTCCCACTATCTGAGTTCAACTATCTCAAAGAACTTGACAACATCTATAAGATAGCACTGAATAACGATTACTCCAGGCAATATGTTGATGATATATTAACCTCTATCAAGAACAAAAAACTTTTAAAGAGAATCTACCCACACACCACTGTCAAGAAGACCTATATAGCCATCCCTTACATATCCGGCCTCAACAACAGAATACAATCCTTATTAAAAAATTTTGACTTGAACCTGGTCAATAGTTCACAAGCAACACTAGAGAGAACACTCATCAATAACAAGCCCAAGAAAGACATCGAACAAAAGAGCGGAATTTACAAAATTACCTGCAATGACTGCCCCGCCTTCTATATCGGTATGACTACGAGAGCAGCTAAGGTCAGATTTAAAGAACACATCAAGAATAAACCCACCTCTGCCATGGGAACCCATTTAATTGACAATGAACACTCTTCCACACTGGATAACCTGCCTTTACTTCACCATCATACAGATTTTTATAGACTTACACTTTTAGAACAACTCGAAATTTTAAAAAACCGGAACAATGAACATCTCCTCAATGAAATTAGAGAATTCCCCACACCCAATCTGTTCAAACTGATTCCTACCCCCGCTATATAAGTTTATTTTTCCGCCAGCCTCTGTATTTGCCTTTGATATCTCTGATTACGAACATCACAGACGATTGACTCGACGAACAACTAGAACGAGAACTGTCAAAGATATAACACATCCCATCTATTTAACCTAAAATGAAAAGATATACCCGTTTTCCGACTTCGCTTAAAGATTGAATTAATGAAAAAATTTTTACAATAAGTACATATTTCTTTCACGACGGTGAGTACCTGACACCAAAATTTGTCCAGCTTGTTCATTTTTGACGTTTTTTAGAGAAAATCATTCTGTAAAAATGTTTTTATATAAGTGGTTTGCACGAGCTGTTTTTCATTGTCTATTTTATCTTTATTTCAGCTGACCTGATGATGGCCTAGAGGCCGAAATCGATAGTCAAAGAATACAAGTATAATTAATAGTGTGTCTTCCCTTATTTTCCTTTTCATCTATTTTCTTGTTGTCTTTCAGAATAAACATAATCTCTAACTTTCTAGCAATTTTTGAATTTCCAGTTGACGCAAGCGTACAACTCAAGCCTTACCAAAGACTTGGCTTCACTTTGAGACTGTGAAAAGCAGGGGTATAATCCATATTGATGTTATTAGATATATGGATATATGATTACATGTCATGTGTGTGAAAATGAAACCAGAGAGTGAGAGGAATAATGAATTCAGTGAAATTAGCTCCGAATAAATTAAAAAGCACTGACAGTTATTCAGGAGCTTTTAAGCGCTCTCCTTTCCACCTTGTAGGTAGATTTGCATTTGAAATTCCAAAAAGAAAATTTTTGACAGCTATCGAATAATCGTTCATTTCATGTTCCCGGATGCGTTATAATAAGTATTTTGGGAATTTCGAATCAAAAATTCCCTAGAATTTCACATGGTTCTGTCTAAGAGATCTGGACATAACATTGCATTCGGCTTGAATGCATAATACAAGCAAAATTTCAAATCGATCAAACCAGCAGTCTTGAAATAATCAGTAAAGAAAAATTTCGAACGGCCATATTTGCGGAACCCCTGGTCGAATTTGCCCATTAACGGAATAACCACGGCAATCGAGATCTAAACTTTCAAGTTTCTAGGTTTATCCGTTCGAGAGTTATTGTGTTTACCACGGATTCGTCATCAGCCAGTCGAACCATATCTTGACATTATGTCCGGCTCAGAATTCAATAAAGACGAAATGATGATCTTTTGCTTTGGTACGAGCGATTAAGAAGTATAGAAGTAGAGGTAGCAGTAGGGAAGTAGTAGTCAGACGGTATTGACCAACATTCACTTTTGGGTCAAAAATTAACCGTGCTGTGCCTAAGATGTTGTAAGGGCACAATTACAAAGCCTACACAAAACACAACAGATTCTTTTAAGTAACGAGATGGGTAATGAGGTCTATAACCAACATCATAACCCATCTCATTAATGATAAAAACCAACATGGATAATTCAACCGATTATATACAGATTCTTTTAACTCATACAAGCTCAGAAGCTTATAGTTTTTGAGAGGACTCCTTGGGAGACCTAAGAGTTATCAGGATAAGCATAATCAAAATAATAAAAGATTCCGTTCTACTTACTTTTCCACTTGATTGTTATATTGGTGTTCTTGTTCCCCATTACCTTTCCCTGCTTATAATATCTTTCTTTATATCAACATCAAATTCCAATATTCATGTCATCATTTCCCTTGATGGTTGTCCTCTTTATAGCCAAGCGTTTGGCTTTAATTGCAGCAATTTTTTCAACAGACATCGCCTCTGACAAAGATCTGGGATGATATTATGTAGATAGATAGATAGATAGATTTATTAGTCCTTTAGATGTACAAAAACTATACAGATAGGATAAGTCAAAATTTACAGAAGAGTAGATTTAAAAAAAAAAACATTGAGATTACAGGTAGACCTGGCTATAGAGCCTCAAGATACAGACATACATAAAACACATAAACAGGCGTACATACAATATATAAAAATAAAGAACTTACAAAAAGGGGCCGCAATACCCGACATAAACAGACACATATAAGGTAGGGGCACACAAAGCCCAATACAACAAGCAAGTATATATAAAAACAGATTGTCAGATCAAGTATAGGTACACGTTCAATGAGCCATTGTCGTGAGAGCAGCCATATATTCCCTTGTGGAGTAACATGCTTGAGATATCAAGAAGTCCTTCAGATATTTTTTGAATTTGAGCGGGTTCATGTCCTTTACGAATGCTGGCAGTGCATTGTATAGGTTTACATCAAGAGAGTTTTTGGTGGATTTCTGCAGTCTCATTCTGCTCGGCCTGATCAATTGGCTACCCCTGGTTGGATAATCGTGGAAGTCCGAATTTATTTCATAGTTTTCTCTATTCTTGTGAATTTCTAGTAGAAGTTGGTATATATATATGGATGGTAATGTCATGATTTTAAGAGATGAGAAGAGTGGTCTACAGGAGTCGGTGTAGCCGGCACCAGCTATTATTCTTATGGCCTTTTTTTGAAGGAGAAAAACCTCATGAGCCTTTGTGCTATTACCCCATACAATTGTTCCATACGAAATATTGGAGTGGAAAAAGGCATAATAAGCAGTCAGCAAAGTGTGTAAGCCAATGATATTCTTCATTTTTCGAAGTAGAAAGATGTACTTTGATACCCTTGCGCAAAGCTGTCCCACGTGAACCGTCCAGCTTAGTGAGTCATCAATGATGATGCCCAGCAATTTGACACTGTCACCCTTGGTTAGAGACCTATTCGATGAGAACAGTATTTGTTGCGTTTTACTTGCATTTAGCATCAGGTTATTTTTTCTAAACCATATTTCCGCTTTTCCATGGGCTACATTGATCTTATTCAAAGTATCACTCACCACCTTTCCTGAGGTAGCGAGAGTTGTATCATCGGCAAATGCAATACAATCGAAGGGTGACATGTAGGCAAAGAGGTCATTGATGTATATTATAAATAGTAGCGGACCCAGCACAGAGCCTTGCGGAACACCACATGTGATCGGTTTCAGTTCAGAAATGTCAGAATCAAGTACAACACATTGCTGCCTATTAGAGAGATATGATGAAAACAGATTAAGAGATATTCCCCTTATACCATATGCCTCCAGTTTCTCCACCAGTACTGCATGTGAGACACAGTCAAACGCTTTGGTCAGGTCACACATAGCAGCCACAGTGTGCTCACCCCTCTCAAAACCATCTATTATGTTGTCCACAACTTTTTTCAGTGCTTGGGCAGTCGATGAGGATTTTATGAACCCAAATTGGTTCGGGCTGAATAAGTCATGCTTTATGAAGTATTGATAGAGCCTATTTTTCAGAATTATCTCAAAAATCTTACCAAATATGGGGACTATTGAAATTGGTCGGTAATTACCAATTTCATTTTCATTTCCTTTCTTGAAGATGGGGGTTACTCGAGATATCTTAAATTCGTCCGGAAATTTACCTTCTAGAATGGCGGCATTGAATAGATCTGTTAGTGGTTCAATCAGGCATGTTTCAGTTCTCTTTATAACTTTAGCATTGAGGTCATATACATCAAAAGAGTTTGAGCTCTTTAGTTGACAAATTGCGTTTGCTGTATCCGCAGCTGTGATGGGCTCCATAAAAAAAGATCCAGGCGTTTTTGGTCTGTCAACTTCGATGGGCGAGATAGAAATCGGGTTTATTTGTGATAATTCTTTCGTTATTTCAGTTCCAACATTTGCGAAGTAAGAGTTAAATTCATTAGATGTAAATTTATTTTCTTTCATATTGGCATGTTCTCTGTTCATCTCAAATTTAATGAGTTTCCAGCTATCTCTGATTTTGTTGTTAGAATTTAAAATGATGTTATCATAATAGTTTTTTTTTGCCAATATAACGATGTTTTGATATTCCCTGTTTAGATATAAAAAATCTTGTTTATGTGCGGGATCATTTGTGACTTCGTATCTTGTTTTCAGCGCCTGTACTTTGTTTTTTATGGTCTTTAATTGATCATTGATCCAGTATTTCCTATTTTTTCCTTGACCTGATATTTTCCTGAGGGGAAAGTGCTCATGTACGAGGCTTGTATAGCAGTTTAGTAAACAGCTTGTCTTGTCTTTAACACTGTGCAGAATGTAGAATGAATCCCAGTTTACCCCACCCAAAGACATCTGCAAACTTTGTAGGCCGACCTCAGTGATATGTCTGATTTTGAGAGGTGTTTTCTTGGCAGTAGCTGCACTCTTAAGTTTTATGAATTGGCCATAATGATCGGATAGACATGGATCGGATACTCCAGTCTCATAATAATCGTTTTTTGCAAGATTTGTGATGATGTTGTCTATGCAACTACTTGTACCGTTTTCAACCCTGGTGTTTTCAATGATAGTGGTTTCTAGTCCGAAAGAGTTTAGTAGTAGACGAAGTTTTGACATGTTAGAGGAAGGTACCAAAAAGTCAATGTTGAAATCGCCTAGGATAACAATGTTAGTGAATTTATCAGAGAGGTTGTCTAAGAGATCCTCGAGTTTATTCAAGAACAGATCACAATTTGTGACACACGCAGATCTATATATTGTAATTATGGCAGTGTGCATATTTATCAATTCGATTCCACAGACCTCAATATCTCTTTCAATGCTGAAATTGTTCAATAGTAGAGACCTTACCTGCATGCCAACATCTCTCACATACATGGCTACCCCACCATGCATGTTTTTCGGTCTGCAATATTGTGAAACAAGGGTATAGTTTGGGATTCTACATAACTGGAGGCATTGCTCATCCAGCCAATGCTCAGTTAAACAAACAATATCATAATTGTGTTCATCCAAATAAACGCTCAGTCTGTCTATTTTGTTCGCTAGTGCCCGTATGTTCAAGTGATAAATGCTCAATTCCCGACTTCTCTCACCCAATCCTTTCTTTTTTGATGGTGATTCCAGTATTTCTTGAGATTGTTCCTTCAACTGTTCAGAGGATCCACTTTTTCTTTCTGCTGTAGTGGCATCCTCCTTTTTGATAAAAAACGTGAGACTAGTGCTCCATCGGGCCAGATCTCCCTACGCCATGCTTCACGGAAGTGCTCCTGCTTAATAGTGACCTTCATTGAAGCATATATCTATCTATCTATCTATCTATCTATCTATCTATCTCCTTACTTGATATTATCTGCAACAGTAAGAGTTGATTCTTTAGGGGGATTTAGCCTTGCAGTCAGTTTTTCTCTGACTTTTTGTTCATGAGAATCTTCCAAACAGGGTTTTTTCGAAACAATATCAGATGCATCATAATCAGCTGTTCTTTTCACCTGGAATACGAATTAAAATTTGGAAGGCACTTAAATGATAAACAAGAATTTTACTTTAGATCCATATTTTCACGCAAAATAGACTATATAGTGAGATAGAACGATTTGATGAAGTAATTGATAAAAGACCTTTAGTGTTAGAATCCATATTTTTTGAAATATTGATTGGTAGAAAAAAAAATTCTTAGTATGGAGTACATTCTAAAGAAAAATGGGTAGCAAACTCTATGCTTGAAGCCGTTTTTCAAATCTTATATGAACATAAGCCTTTTTTTCCACTTATCAACAAGTTTTTAAACCAACACAAATATCTTTCATTCAATCAGGAAAGAAATTTTGGTAATCCTGTTGTTTAATCAAGTAGAATTTGGGCAGTGGTGGGGGGTCCGTCAAATTCGCCGCAACGTTGCCAGATCGGGCGATTATTCCGGTATTTGAAGAAAAGGTCATGAACTTTTTCTTTGCTTGGTTCTTTCCTTCATTAGCACTTCGAACTAAGCAACCCTGAATAAATTATTAGAAATCATATGATTTCTTTCAATATAGTGTTTAATCCAAAAACAATTCTAATTCATTAAATTAGAATCAAATTCTAATTTATTGAGTTAGAATTTAATTATTTATCAAATTAGAATTTTCTAATATCTTTATAACGTGAAGATAGACGAGATTAAAAAACAATTAAGTGAAATTGAACTGGATTTTTTCCCTTGCATTTTATTTCATGTTTAATCAAGTAGAATTTGAAGGCCGATTTGCGCATGCGCGAACTGTGTCAAAACCGGATTTTGTTGCCAGATTGTGCAAATCCATTTCTTCAGAGTGAATTATAATGTCAGAAATGGAATAAGAATTATCCACGGCGTTCAGGAATTGGAAGGGTAATTTTTTCGGCCTCTCAATGGCAGGCATCACCACTAGAAAATATCTTCCGCATTTTTCGATGAAATAAGTTTGAATTCCATTTGAAACAAAATTATGAGAGTTAATAAATAATGACTAAGTTGAATTAATCAGAAGGATCGTAAATTTTGAAATTAGTAATTTGAAATTTTTTTGCACTTCCTAGACAACATTTTATGCATTTGTCCTGAAATTTACCTTAGTGGCATGAAATAAAATGCGAGGGAAAAAAATCCAGTTCAATTTCACTTACCTAATTGATTTTTAATCTCGTCTATCTTCACGTTATAAAGATATTAGAAAATTCTAATTTGATAAATAATTAAATTCTAATTTAATAAATTAGAATTTAATTCTAATTTAATGGATTAGAATTGTTTTTGGATTAAACACTATATTGAAAGAAATCATATGATTTCTAATAATTTATTCAGGGTTGCTTAGTTCGAAGTGCTAATGAAGGAAAGAACTAAGCAAAGAAAACCTTCAAAGAAAAAGTTCATGACCTTTTCTTCAAATACCGGAATAATCGCCCGATCTGGCAACGTTGCGGCGAATTTGACGGACCCCCCACCACTACCCAAATTCTACTTGATTAAACAACAGGATTACCAATAATAATGTCTAAAGCTAAGCGTCCACATGTCCCCATCGGACGGATCGGATTTACGGATCTCCATTGGCGAATCCAAAGATCAAAGCGCCCTCTTTCGGCAAAAACGCCAAACTATGGAACAAGTAATCCGTTGAGATCTTCTATGTTTCGCGTGCTTTTGAGCAATAATATTTTGTTTCATATCCAGGTATTCTTGAGTGATATTTCGAAGTTTTTATAGTGTTCTGAACAGATTAATTAGTACTTAAATAAAAATTGTTGAGAAGGTATTTATATCAGTGTTATTAATTTAAAATATTATTCACAAAGTTATCATGTTTTAGGTTACCAGACGTCTTGTTTGAGTTTGATTTTCTGGTGCAGTTTTAACTGATGAGAAAGGTTGATACCACAATTATCAATAAGAGTGTTACGAAATTGATCATCGTAATTCACGGTACTGAGCTGTGCCTTTATTATTCTGTAAGATAGGAATTAAAAAATAAGGTGAAGTATCTGAGCGAATGGGTTCATGTTTTAATGCTAATGTTATGTTTAATTTCAGGCCAGTGCATTGATTATAGAACAATGAGTAAGCTTAGTTCTAGTGCTGAAAAAAAAACTGTATTCAACTGTTGTGGTTTCAATTGTTCTTCAAGGAAAAATAAACACCAGTCTATACGTTTTCATAAATTTCCTGAGAAAGATGCCTTAATACTATTTATCACTAATGCCTTCGCTAAATCGGAAAAATTGGACTGAAGAAAAGCATGGATAAACTATAGATGGAGAAAACTTGCTGAAAAGATTTTCGTTGTTTCTCGAACAACTGCGAACAATATTTTTAGTGAATATATTAAGTATTTAGCAAATATTTTGGAAGTTTGTATTCAGTGGCCAAGTTCTGAGGTTGAATTGATGAATTTACTGCTTAACGTTTTGGGAATATTCAAGTGATACTTAATTATGAGGATATACCATACAGATCTTCATGTTTGTCATGTCGCATCAGAACATATTCACATTCTGATCATAGTTTAGGCAGATGTGAATCTTTTTGTGTTGCTATTTTGTAGTATATTTCCATGAAAATAAAGAACATTCAAAACAATAATTTATTTACATAATTTCCATCGTATACCTCGTGAATTGTCGATCCAATTAGAAGGGAAAAAAGCCAAATTGTATAACAAAATTTTATAAACTCGACACTGTGCTGTCAATAATACATTAATTCACTGAAATTATGCACAAAATCATCACGAGAACAATGAAAATCACCTAAAATAATCTGTTTTACATATCAAAACAACGTAGCTTCAAAAGAGATTACTGGAATTCCGCCATGTTTGTTTACAGTCAGCAGCGCCCTCATCGGTGGTTGGAATCGCCAATTGCAGAAATGCCGATGCTTAGACATGGGTAACACCGCAATTTTTCGTGTGCTGTCACATAAGCACCAGCACCGGCTTATGTGTCAGCACACTGTGCTAGTGTGCTAACACAAATGTGCTGAATAACGCAGACAACACCCAACACTACGAAGCGGAACCTTGCCTTAACACCAGTGCCGGGTCCGCCGCTGGCCGGTGCCGACGTTATAGTTCTGCGTCACACGATCGGTATGAGAACGAAACGAATTTTTTGTTATTTTTTTCACGGGGAGACAGGGTTTTTTCAGCTGAGGTTTTTCCCTGAGCTCTAGTATCATACGCTGAATGTTATGGTACCCCGTTTTTTTTTACCTCAGCTAGGAACTTTTTGTTACAAGATGTATTGTATTATTTTAGCTCTCTGGTTCAAAAGAATATATATATATATATATATATATTGTTGAAGATAGTAAAAACTATGAATCAGTGATTTGTCTTGATTTTGAAGTTAACTATTGACTATTCAAAATTATTATAGAGTTCATCAAGAATTTCCAGTTCTAATGAATTATTCGAATTATTATTGTAGAATATAGAGTTTTCGGTGTTATCGCTCCGACGCACCAGCACCAGCCCCCACCAGTTCATCTGTGCTTCTCAATCTACGAACGTACGAACCACGGTTGGAACTCGCACTCGGATCTCAATGTGCTATGGTGTTAACACTTTTGTTATTCCGGTGTCAGCACCGGTTCGGGTTTCAGCACAATAGACCTTTCCAGAATACGTAGAACAAAGATGAAAGATGTGAACTAAACCAGAATGAGAGAGAAACAGGTATATTTCATGCGCAACTTGTGGGCAGCATTAAAAGATGCGCAAACCTTAGTGCGTGAGAGAAAAGAAAGAGAGAGAGGGAAGCAATGAAATGAGATCCTACTGGTTTTATCGTACCGTGACCGTAACACAACATTGTTGAGGCATACCAAAATTTTGATTTTCGATGAACAATACAACAAATAACATCCACATCCATCGACTGTGTAAAATAATATCAATTGTCAAATGTCAACGATTTAAGGAGGGAAATTTTGACGACCAATGATATTCATTCTTAGCCCACAAGTGACGCGCGCAACTGTCACCTGCACAGGTAATTCTGGAAAGGTCTATAGCGCAGCACCGCACTGTGTTACCCATGCCTACCGATGCTCCGATGCGTCCGGTGCGGGTCTGTGGACGGGCTTGCACGAGAATACCGAAATCCGTTTGATCCGATCCGTCCGATGCGGACCTGTGGACGCTTAGCTTTAGGCACCATAAGGGCACACTAATTGACCATATTCATCAGCTATCGGTTGCAGCTTTTTGAGCATCTTTGGGTTGGTACCAATGTGTTATCAATGTCATTGTTTAATGTCAAACGTCATTACTCAACGTCATTACTCATTGTTAATATTTACAATTTTTGAAGTTTTGAACGTGCTATTTAATTTGAATTTTTGGAAGAGAACAGACATGGAGAAATTCATCTCAAAAAAACACATTCCCATTATTTTCAGGTATCCGTGAGTGGATAGCTCCAAGGATCTTTTCATAGAGGAAATTGATTTCGATGAGAACCTATGGGTAGACCAGAGTTTACCCATTCTGACCAAATTTTATTTCGATAATTTTGAAAAGTCCTTGGAAATGCTCAGCTCACCAACTTTGTGAAAATATTGATACTGGTACCTGAATATATAACTTTATAGCGGTAAAAAAATAATGTTATTTTTGGGATTTGAATCCGTACTACCTTTTGATTATATATGTAGTATGTACCTGTTAATATATATGTATGATGGAAGTATCTGTGGTTTTTTATACATACTCAATACTGAACTAGTGTTTTGGAAGGAAGTCTATTAGTTCACTTTGGACAGAGGTGTTTCTATATGACTTCTGTCAGATAATTCTTTCCTTGCGGCAATGTTGTTATCGACACTTAAAATCATCAAAATAGTGTTGTTTGCTGCTGCATCACAAACCTTCGTGACAGTGGATCTCCACAAAAACTTGCTTGTAATAGACTTTTTCAGTTCACTACAGGCGAGGTTTCATCAAATACAAGTCCATCTTGTCCGAGGATTTTACATTGTTTTAATTCAGGACTTGGAAATTGGTTCATTACATGGGAGTTTCCATTATATGCGAGTTCATTATAAGTGGACTGTATATCAACATTATCTGCACATTCATAGGGAAGGGACATTTAGAAATGAAAACAATTATTGAAATTAAATACTTTTATATTACTTATATACTTCTTCGATCTAGAAGGGGTGCTTTAGAGAAATTGGGAATCAAACTACAAACTGTCCATATCTTATTCAGTTGGTCCATGGTACTGATGGGAATCGTAGATTTCAGCATATTGAAAATTTTCACTTCACCAATTTTCCTCTCGACATGAATTCTGAGACCTACAAAAATTAAGATATAAAAAAGTTGAGTAGCTGGAACGTATTGAAATGTATATACTATTTTTCTAGTTGGGCATATACTCACTAGCAATGTCTTTGGTGACTTGTTCTTCCAACTCATTAAGTTGATTATTATTTTTGAGAACAAATGGTGGTATATTGAGATCACAGTCCACCTGCCGAAGTTCATCAACAATGGTGAAACCTCTGTTTGCTATCACAGAATCACCAGGTTCCAGTTTTTGAATAAGGCCACTTTTCAAAGTCCTTGTCACTGATTCTACCTGGATATATTTCAGACACAACTGACACAAAACCATTGGGACATATGGCAATTAATCCTTTTCCAGTATTTGTGGATTTATAATGCGAATATGTCTGGCTTCGATTTTTGTAATCAGATGGTTTTTGGATTCTTATTTCTGCGGCATCCAATATAATTCGTGTACTCGGATAGAGAATGTAACCATTTTGTAGCAAGTGCTTTATCCTTTGGAAACCTATGGAATTTTAATTTGGAATCTTTGGCCGAGCTACGGCTTTATCAGTGCTCCACACAACATTTCCAGCCACTTCCAACAATATTGGGGTTGCTGAAATACAGATCATGAACCCAATTGAGGATTACTGTACTCCTTGACATGCTGGATGTACTCAAAATATACCTACACCTTTTTAGAATTCATTTTTACCAAAAATTCAAAATAAATAGCACGTTCAAAACTTCAAAAATTGTAAATATAAATAATGAGTAATGACGTTTGACATTAAACAATGACATTGATAACACATGGGTACCAACCCAAAGATGCTCAAACAGCTGCAACCGATAGCTGATGAATATGGTCAATAAATCTCACTCATATAAACTCTTTCTAAAGGTCCATTCATATTTACCGACGCCGCACGTGGCAGACACGGACCAGCACAGACGAAGAAATATGATTGCATACATTTCTTATGGGCGTATTCATATTTACCGCGTATGAACGTAGCGTGGCCGGGCGGGCACGGGCCAGCAGCGAAAGACATTCTCGACGAGAATGTTTTGTCTGCGCTGGTACTTGTCGCCGATGACTCTGCGTGCCTGTGTGGTGTTAAATTCAAAATCAAAACATCGCTCAGCCTCAGCAGTCGAGTGTACATATAGGAACGGACAGAATGCAAGCGTAAAGGAGGTATATTTTAGGTCGTAAGAATACTGAATAACGAGAATTTAATTGAATTAGTTCGAAATTATTCTTTTCTGTATGATATGAGCGATCGTAGGTGATAACAATAAAAATAGATGACACATGGAAGGAAATTGCAAAAGTACTATGAGTACGAGATAAGAAAGAATTCAATAAAAATAAAAAAATTGATATTTATATAATTTCTATTTTTTATTCCAAAAATAAAAACTAGGCACCTCAAACAGACAGTTAATTTTTCTCGTAGCGATAAAGATTGTAGATATGACTGGAGTTATTTCACAAACAATAGTTTCAAATTCATATCTGCTCATTCTAAAATAATTGAAAATCTATCTTCATCATCCACGAGTGCCTTGTGTGTAAAATTATCCCTCTTTTTTCGTGTTTATGGGATGTACAGTAAGCCTTCTTTTTCTCGGCTGTTCTTCCATGGAACTCGATTCATCTTGTGAAAGAATTGCCATTACGGCTAGTTCTTCCAGGGGCGCAGCCAGGGGGGGGCCCGAGGGGCCCGGGCCCCCCCCGAGATTTTTCTGCCTGCAAACTTCTCTACCTGTATATCAGTAGAAACAGTTGAATTTAAGCACATCTTCAATTTTTTATTTAAAATAGCTGAATGGTATTCATGGATACAGTCAATTTTCAGAACCTAATTGATTCTGCTTTCCAGCAAGAACATAATGATCAACTTTTTGAAAATGAGTCTAGGTACACATATATATTGGAAAGGTATTTTAGAAATGATCACCAGATTTCAGAAAAGATATTGTGAATTGGACATTTTTTATCAACCAGAAAGAATTCTCTTTCTGGTTGATAAAAAATAGAATAACGATTTTTATTCCGTTTTTGCATGGCATCATAACAAATCTCCAGAATCGGTTTTCAAAACATAAACAGATTGTAACGAATTTTGAATGCCTATTTCCTGATAACGATCAAGACTTCGATAGCCAGTTGAAGTCTTTTTTGGATCTCCACAGCCTCTATAAAGATGTGTTTATCGAGGAGTTTAGCAGCCACATATCATTAAAAACTGAGCTTCAGATGTGGTATAGAATTAATGCCAACAAGAATTTGAAAGATGATCTTCTTCAAAGGTATTCTGAATGTGATGCTAATATATTTCCAAATATAAAGAGGATTTTACAAATTTTCTTAACTTTGCCTATTACAACCGTATCAGCTGAGAGGTCATTTTCAAATTTGAAGTCTTTGAAGAATTATCTTCGTAACACCATGGAGGAGGAGAGACTGAATAGTTTAGCGGTTCTTTATACCAATCAAGATATAAATACAGGGTGTCCCAAGTTCGAGTGCCTATTAGACGTTTCTGGAGATCTGGACTTATTTGAAATATGAATATTGGGATTATGATATTGTTCGAAATTCTCTACAGACCTTAAATAGTTTCAGGGCCAGAGCACTTCCGGTTATACAGGGAGTGAAAATAAATTTGCAAAAAAAAATTTTTTCAATCTTTTCGTTTCTGATATGATAGAGTTTCCCATGCTGAATACATTTCTGTTGAAACCATTGAATTCATTCGAATAGTTTTCGAAATATCGAGAAAAACCTGAAAAAAAGTCAAATATTCATAGCCAGTATTATGCGCATTTTTCTTATTCTGATCATCCCGAGTGTGAACCGTTCTCACAACGTCAAATTAGAAGAACGTGGAAAGGTCATGCATCTTTTGAATTTCATAAATATCATCACAGGGTGTTCCAAATTTTGTGTCGAAAACTGTGATCGAAAATTGGCCATAACTTCTGTTTTTCAAATTAGAACCCTATTTTTTTATGATTGCGTTGGATTCTGCGAATAAAAATAATGATTGTACTCTCAGATGCTCTTGCTCCTAAATTCAGTAATTTTCGAGTTATTCGAGCTTTTCTAGATTCATGTCGTACAAATTTATTTTCACAAATTTATTTTATTTTCACAAATTTATTTTCACTGCCTGTATAACCGGAAGTGCTGTGGCTCTGAAAATCCAGAAACGTCTAATAGGCACTCGAACTTGGGACACCCTGTATAACTGTTGAGGAAATTTTGGACCAAATGGCGAAAAAAAAGGGAGAATTTCATTTTAAAATCTTCTTATAACGGTTTTTATTTTGAGTATGAGTATTTTATTATGTAAAAGTCATTCATTTCAAATAAATCATTGAAATGCCACATGTTTTTTTCTCCTTGAATATTTGCATCGGGCCCCCCCCGAACGAAAATTCTGGCTGCGCCACTGAGTTCTTCTATCGACAAATTGTGAAATATAGCGAATACATTACAGCACCTGTTAAAAAGGTGTTACCACAAGCGCGGAAGACACCAACATATATTGACCTAAGGTTACGTAAGACCTTGTTGGTGTCTGCCACGCTAGGTGCTGGCAATATACCTGCTGGTAAATATGAATACTCTTGTCTGTTCACTGTCTGTGCTGGTCCGTGCCTGCCACGTGCGGTGTCGGTAAATATGAATGGACCTTAAGGTGTATGATGAGCTTCATAGTGACTTATGGTTGTCACCAAGCCATTGACCTAGAATATCTACATCAATGTATTAAGCAAAGATATTTTACCAGTGTGGGAAATTGAAGGGGTGCAGTATTATCAATAGCAGAACATGTTCGTGTTCCTCCATTTAAATATAATAAAAGCTGTTTACGATCTGGTCTTTTTACAGCTTGTATACTTTTTCCAGCAGCTCCTTTCACATAAACTGGATGAGTTAAGTTTAAATTCTTTAAGAGGAACAGTAAACATTCCAAAGTATAGTATTCTTTGAGAACTCCATCTTTTCCAGACCTGATAGAGGAATGATAATGTGAACACTGCAAGAAATAGAAATTATTTTATACTTACCCATGCTTCAAATAATTTGTTTTTACATTTTTGGGCCAGGAAAATCCACCAAATATTATTTGACCATCTCTTTCAATAATTTCCTTTTTATTTACATTATACTGACGAAGTGAACTTAAGGGATCAGCCATCCCAATAAACACAGTAACCATTAAGAAACGTTGTATTTTTTAGGTAACGACACTAAATTTCATCGTTGAAAAAACGGTAAAATGTCGTTATGAAATACGTTTCTTTTTGGTTTCATCGTAACGTTTTCCCTGCACGTTGATTCAACGTTGCAAACCTCCTATTGTCATAAGTAAAATACCGTGATATAACGTTATTATTAAGTTTCAACGTAACGATGTATTTCCGTTTCGGAAATAACGTTGATGGTATACGAATTCTCAACGTTGATGTTTATGCCTAAATACCACAAATATATAACGTTCATTTCAAGTGTCAAGGTAACGTTGATTTTAGGGAATGAAAATACCTCGATATAACGTTATTTTTAAGTTTCAACGTAACGACGTATTTTCGTTTCGGAAATATTGTTGATGGTATACGAATTCTCAACGTTGATGTTAATACCAAAATACCACAAATATTCGACGTTCATTGCAAGAGTCAAGGTAACGTTGATTTTAGAGAATGAATTAATCTTGAGTAAAAATATTTTTGAATTGTTATTATTTGAATTTCAGCATAATTTCTCCTAAATTAAGGAAACTTATAAACCTTTGTCATCTACATCTTGAAAAATATTCTAAAAACTTTCAAGATATTCAAATGTTTTTTTCATGAATATGAAAATAAAGAAGAGGAAATAAATTTTGGTCCAAATTTTAAATGAAGTATTATCACAAAAAATGTTTATCATTGGAGATATAATTTTGGTCATATATATAGGTGTAGTTATCGTTAGTAGTAAAATATTATTTCTGTGGACTCTTGTTATTTATAAAGGGTGAAAAATTTGGGAAATATTCAAGTACTTGTCTATTCAAGTGGACAACAATTTCAAAATGCTGACAATTAAACACAGATTCATCAATATTTTGTAATAATAAAAAAATAAACAGAATAAGTAAAATATGAAAGAAAAAACACAACTATAAATATAAAGAGAACAAACAAAAAAATTTATAGATTTTTAAATGTACCTACATATTGAAAAAAATGTTTAAATTTCATTTTTTTTTTCTTTACTTAATGCAGCGTCCTTGAGTCTTCTTTCGCAAATTCCAGCCAATCTTTTGTTGCGTCTGCAATTTTTAGGTCTGTGGCTGCCGCAAATTCTTTCTTGACAGCCACTGAAAAAACCCATAATGCTCATTAGATATTTTGAAAATATAGGTCTACAAAATGAAGCCTTACCATAAATGAGTTCCGTCGACTTCTTGTCTCTAAAAGGTTTTTTCTCCCTGCCCTTCCAATTGTATTGGCAAGCTAAATCATTACTCAATATGAATCTGAGAATTCTTCTGGTATGGTCCTCGGGACCATTACCTCCCATTGACTTATATCGGTTAACCTTAAAAAAAACGAGAATAATTATTTTTACAGGGAACTGGGGTTATAATTTTAGCATTGCTATATCAATTTATGCCTTCGTAAAAAAACAAACTAACATTATTTATGTAACAAATTTCACAATTAACTGTGTTAGGAATGACAAAGCTTTCATATTATGTAGATATGTCCGAAAATTAACATTTACTCACAAATTATTTCGGTATCCTCTGCTGATGAAACAGGAACTGATTCATCCATAAAAATCGGTGGTGTTAAATGTTCCATATTCGAGTTCTCCGATTCTTCAGAAGAGCCCTGGAAGCTTTCCAATCTTCTTTCAATAATCAATATGAAACTTTAGGGTACTGATAGGTACTTACCAAAATCTTTGTTGTCGCACTTCTAAACAAATCAGATAATTTTCCTAGCAAACTCGATTTACCACGTCGAAAATAGCGAAGGGAACTATCGGGTGACTGCGGCACTAGCTCTTCAATATGTGGAATGCACGAATGCAGGATTCAACTCAACTCGATCACAGCAGGATCGCCGGCGCCGGCCTATATGGCGCCGGCACTATCACGTATCACGTCATCACAACCCCTGGCGACTCTAGTGCACCGTTGCCTAGGTTGATTAATTATTATCTTTCAAGAAACTTCATAATTTTCTATTAATTGATTTTTGCAAAGACGATGTATGTTACGAATATAAGGTTATTACTAATAATGGGTTTCATATTTTGAACGAATAAAAAATTCATAGTAAAGAATGCAGGAAATAAGTTCGGACATTTCGGTAGGTATGAAATCACTATATCACTTCACATAAAATGATAATATTTCTCCATCCTTTCGAAATGAAAGATTTTATAAAAGAAACATTAAAAGCGTTTCAAAAAGGTATATTTAGGTACCTACCTTCATTATAATATGCTGTTAAATATTCCTTCGTATTAATAAGAAGCTGATATAATACAATACATGTAATAAATAAAAAATGTAATAAATATACGTTTCATAATGGTGGATGAATCAACCAGTTGAATTGAGTAAGTATATTATATGTATAATCAACGTTCCGTTGAATTTGTGTTTCGGATGTAATAAGTAGAATTGAAGTGGGTTAACGTCTGAGTTGATAAAAAGTAACTCATTTAACGTTTATTCAATGTTACTGAGCTCACGTTGAAAAAACAATTAAAAAACTGTAATGAATATACGTTTCATAATGGTGGATGAATCAACCAGTTGAATTGGGTACCTATATTATATGTATAATCAACGTTTCGTTGAATTTGTGTATCGGTTGTAACAAGTAGAATCAAAGTAAGTTGACGTCTGAGTTGATAAAGAGTGACTAATTAAACGTTTCTTCAATGTTAAAGAGCTCACGTTGAAAAATCGTTTGAAAAAATACAATACATATACGTTTTATAACGGTTCATCAACCAGTTGAATTAGGTACGTATATTATATGTATATTCAACGTTTCGTTGAATTTGTGTTTCGGATGTAATTAGTAGAATTAAAGTTGGTTTACGTCAGAGTTGATGAAGAGTGATTCATTTAACGTTTATTCAATGTTACTGAGCTCACGTTGAAAGAACGTTTGAAAAAATGTAATAAATATACGTTTCATAATGGTGGATGAGTCAAACAGTTGAATTGGGTACGTATATTATGTGTATAATCAACGTTTCGTGGAATTTTCGTTTCGGATGTAACGTAGAAAATTCAACGTGTAACGTTAAATCAACTTCAGCCACTAGAAATAAACGTTTATTATACGTTTGTGTGTTTATTGGGATTATAAATAATATCCAAACAACCTGTTCTGCAATATTATTTATTTTTTAATTTTTTATTTAGAGTGTGGTCCGTAAATCAACCAAGGTACCAAACAACCAAACCAACGTTTTCACAGCGGTTACGTCAATTCTGACAGCGGTACATGTCAAATTATCAACCAAAGCTGTATTTACGGGACGCCCGGGGATGAACCATTTGTTTTTATTGTGGACTTAGAATATTCGGAATATTCTTCGTCAATGGAATGGGTTCATTCCTATTTGAGAAACTGATATTGTGCAAAACATTGGATTATGGAATCGTATCGCATTGTTTTGGCTATTCGATTTATTCAAAATATATATTGTTTGAAGCTTAAGCTTTAAGTCTTGATTGTCTGATGGATCTCTTCCTAAAAAGAATATGCAGGAAAAAAGATTTTCTGTGTGATAAAGGTTCATTCAAAATTTCACACTTTGAATTGTCCTATCCTGCTCCATGGGCTTGACGTTGGACTGCTGCCTGGCCTCACTGAAACCAGTTAAGCCACAATTCGTAACTGTATTTTTCGAATAATTTATTATCCATATGTGAAACATTCAATGTTCGTAAAGCAACAACATTATGAGGAGAGTTAAAGATGAAGTAATGTTTTTAAGCCTCAAAAATCGGTGAATGGCCCACTGACATATACCTTAGATTATTGATTCTTTGTTTCACAGAAACACTCTTCCCTAATACAATCGGATTTATTGACAATATGCATGTAAGAAAACCAAAGGACTATTTTATCGTATATTCACATAATTATTTGTAAACAATTTTTTTAGACCATTTATGATCATGAAATGAAATTTATTCATTCACCCAGGCGGAGTTGGATTATGAATCATGAAGCGTAGTTAGATCTAGACCTTCATGGAAAATTCTCGAATAATACTCTGTTAGTTGGGGATAAGACTTCTGTTTACCAGAATCATTAACTATAAAAACAATGATCATTGAATAATGTCCAAAAAAAAATTATTTTTATGGTCAAAAACAAGAACTATAATAGGTAGAATTCTGGAGAAGTACCTACTATGCAAGAAAGGGGTGAGATATATCAACCGTTATTTTATTGATGATACAAAAAAGATTGCAGTTGATATAGAAACTAGTGTGGAATTGGTGGTTGCAGTTGAATGGTTTGAAGAAAATAAACTCTTGTTAATTAAAAACATAACCCAAACATTGACTTTCTCTCCTCAACACTTAGACAGTCTCAGTCGAGGGGTAAACCGCTGACCAAAATCTGTACACCGGACATCCCCGGGAAATCTACGGACATCCCTGGACATCCCCGGACATCCCCGGGACATCCCCGGAAAATCCCCTGGACATCCCCGAGCTTGTACACCGGACATCCCCAGCGGTTTACCCCTCGGTCTCAGTTGATGATATTTTAAGGAGTAATATTTTGACAAGATCAAAAATGGAGTGAACATTTAGAAGAATTATTCAAGAAGCTGTTCTGAGGTATTTTCACTATATGCAGAATGATGCACATTGGAAATTAGGAAAAAAGCAATGACTGCTTACAGAGCCACCTTCCGTAGCTGGGCCTCCTACATTATTTATTTTTTTCACACCTAGATGCTGAACATCTGTATTTATCACATGCAACCTCTAGTTTTGTCCAAAAAAAAATAGGATTCATTCATACATACATACAGATACATAAAACTCCTGTAATTTTTATGAACAAATTCATAACATTCTCTTAGGAAGCTCGAAGGTCTATTTTTATGATCAAAGGAGCAGATTTTCGATATAAATAGATTCCGTATACTAGTGTCTTTGTTGAATAGAGAAGTCTTGTAATAAATAATCTGTTGACAGTTTTTATTACTTCTGAAAAGTATGCATATGCGATTCCTAATTTATATAGTGTGTTATATAAAGACCTCTCCATATGAGTACATATACCATATCTGAGTATTAATTTGGCTAGGGATTAATAAACTAGGATAAGAGAGTCTCTTCTTAGGATGTTCTTAATACAGTAAAATATATGTACAGGTAACTGAATATATTTGATATGAATATTCCATTTGAGATGTTTAAAGAGAATGAGGCGTAGATATTTATGATTATCTACTTTGGTCATTTCCAATATACATAAATAAATGAAAACTTAGGATGTGTGGCCATTGTCTAGAAGAATGCCATATACATTTTTCATTGTTCTACTCATAAAATTTTAACCGCAGGCCAACTGTTACCTTTTATGAAGATGTATCTTCAGCATATGATGAAAGTAGTTGAATTTCTTTGTCTGAATTTAGATATGAAATAAATACAATTGGACCAAGTAGTTTTCCTTGTGGTATTCCCATCTTTGCAATTGTTTGGCGAACAGTCCACAGCTTTTGTCGGTAGGTACTCAGAGATGTGTTCAGATTATTTCATATATTTCTGCTTCAATACTGAATTTAGATATGAAATACATAGAATTTTGCTAAGTATTTCAATACAGAAGTGGATTAATTTATATGATTACATATTTGTTATGCTATTTGAATTTCTTTATATTCCAATAAATTTACTGGTGAATAGCTAGATGAATTCATCATTGTCATATTCTCTTTTGTTCCCCCAATTTGGAATGAAATGTGCTTTGAATCGACTCGTATTTCCTTGATAATGAATGAAAAATACAACTTCAAATATAGTTTTTTATTTCAAAAAGTAAAGATTTTAAATATTCTCTCGAATAAATTTTATATAATAATGCACAAAAAAATGTACACCCCAGAGCATTTGTACAGGTGTTAGTAAAAACGTATCGAAATATCATATTAGAAAACTTGATAATGAATTCTCAAATAATCCGAAATATATAAATAGAAAACGTTAACGTCGTTAACGATAGGGGGCGTACTGCTTCTTTGGTTTCGCCTATTGGACAAAATACACAAACGAGGAGTCTTTGATTCAAAGTCCGTCGCGAGAACCCGAAAAGTTCATCTCTTTTAACTTTCGCTTGATCTGTGAGCAACAGAAACCCAAGGAACCGACGAAAATTCTTGGTCAATAATCTACCGCTGTCATCAGGAAACATCCGCCGTAAATTCGAATAATAACAAACCGAAGAAACCCGAAAGCCTACGAAGCAGCCCACGATCACCTCCGGTTGATTCGGTTCATGAAAACATCGGGTGATTTGAATGAACCATGTCCCGTAAATATTCGGTTTCCATCTACCAACCGGACATATTTCATTAACGGAACGGCTTGACAGTCACCAACCATAGATTCTCATGAACCAACCGAACTTGGTTGATATACGGACCATACCCTTACTTCACTACTGTCAAACATTTTTCAGGTTAGTGATGATCACAGAACATCTGATGATGGTCAGACCACAGGTAAGCGCGTTCGGCAATGACATCTGACTGGTCGGATTGATCTAAACCGTTCGTTTGTTACATCCAGATTGAGGGGAGTACACATCTGGACCGTTCGGCAAGAAAATCTGATCAATCGGATGTAGATCTTTTTGCTCGGTGTATTTCGACGGAGGAAACGGATTTTTTCCACAGAACAGAAACAGAGATTACTTTTCGGCCTTTGTGAATGGATTTTTTATCCCGCTTCGAATATTCTTGAACAGTCTGTTGAATTTTCGTGTCTTATGTTATTTGTTGTGTAGTAATAAATAAAAAAATGTTGTTTGATAAAAAAATAATGATTCAAAATATTGAATCATCTCAACCAAGGGGTAGAAATATTGAGAACTATAACAAAAGAATTAAAATAGTACCCAGACTACCTCTACGGACGAATAGTCTGTGCGAATAGACCTTTAAGCTCTCTTAATTAGGCATGTGACGGTTTTAGCGAAACCAAACTGAAAACCGTTTTCAGTCAGAAAACGGTTCGAACCGTTCTCATCATCTGAAAAAACCGTTTTCGCAAAACTGCCAATTCAACTATCACAGATCACAAGAAAGAAACGTTATTCAAACAAGTGAAAACGATTAAATTCGGAACTGAAACCAACGAGAACCGCATCATCTCCTTCCATATATTGGAAAACATTGGGAGCGAGAGAGATAGTGCAGTTACCGTTGCCAAAACTGACGCCAAACGATATGAAATACGGGAATAACAACTAAAACTAACGAAAACCACACTATCTCTTTCCATACATTAGAACGCTTCGAGAGCGAGAGAGATGGTGCGGTTTTCGTTTTCAAAACTGACGCCGAACGATATGAAAACCAAACCGGAATGAGAACTAAAACCTTAGATAAAGGAAAGAGGAGACCTGGCATGTCATTCATAAATTCAGGAACTTTTGAAGCCAACATCCCGACCAATTTCCCATGAGTGGAACAAGGACAGATGTAGCTGTCCTTGTTCCACTGTTATTGTGCTGGCAACAATGCAGAAACTAGATTCGCGTGAATTCATTTGCCGCCAGTGGCGTGGATCTTCCGTGTTGTTTAGGGGGTTCCGTAGTTATTCACATTTGAAAATGATTGCTTCGGAGCTCAATATTTTTGGAACTATTAACCACAATTAGCAGAAATTAGGTTTCAATTTGATATGCGCACGTTAGGTAAATAACTCTTCATTGATGAAATCAGAATTCCACTAATTTCGACGGAAAGAACTAAATATACCCACATTGTCCGATTATGGGCCAATTTTTTCGCGTGGTTCCGTAGTTATTCACATTTCAAAATGATTGCTTCGGAGCTCGATATCTTTGGAACTATTAACCACAATTGGCTGAAATTTGGTTCCAATTTGACATGTATATTAGCCTTGAAGATGAACCGGTTGAAGAAAAAAATGAGCTCACCCCAATAAAATATCAAATTAATAATCGATAGGTGTTTTATTGAAACAATAATTATAGTCAATCACAATCAGTTTCCACAATAGCACAATACATTGAAATCTCAAAATTATCCATTCCTAATTTCCTAAACAATATAAATTTTGTATTCATAGATCTTGAACTATTTTTTTTTGACTCATCTAAGAGTTTAGTTGTTTCATGAAGTATCCTTATTCTGAAATAATTTTGATCAACTGATCAGCATGTCCATCAATGAAATATCCATCAAAAAGATGATTTTCAGAATGGTCTAAAATGGATGAATTAACATTAAAGATAGTTTGGCTGATCAGAACTGGTAACAAATGTAACAAACTTTTCTATTGAAAATATTTGAAGTTTTATGGGAGAATTTGAACAATTTTTCGTCCTCTTTACAAACATCAATTACAAATGAATTGTGTCAAATACGGGAATTCATTTCTCTACAGAGAATGGTAATTTATTCCTGTAAATGTAACACAGTACTATTCGTTTTGTGCAACAAAATATTCCAGTGTTCGCAGAAATTTACAGGAAATTATTAGTAAATAAATCAGGATTTTCCTCTACCATGCAACCTATTTTTTGTTCAATTCACTGGAATTTGTTGTTATTTATTTATTAGGTACTCATCATCGAATGTATTAGGCTGTTTCTTACGATCACATATTTCAGTTTAGCGTTACTATTTAGTATTTACTACAATTTCCATTATTCCAGCATTCCAAAATAATTCTTCACATTCACATTTTAATCCAACAGCATCTACAAAATATTGTTTTCCCATTACAGGAATCTATAGAGAATTCTAAAGTTTTGATTCCTGCGAACCCAACATTAATTTCTGTTCAAACGGCATATTACTCAACAGGAATCGAAATGCTTGGTTGACAGTAAATTTCCAGTTTCTGCAACAAAAGTAGTTTCTATGTTACAGGAATCCAATTAACAGGAAATTCCAGTAGTCTATTTTTTTGAGTGTGCAGATCAAGAAACCTAAAAATCCTGTTTTTCTTCCACTTCTTGTAATAGGGATCCCATTCAATGTCAGTCCGAGAATAGATCTTTTCATCGTATGCATATAATCTGGTAAATTTCTGCATCGAGGTATGAAACTTGATCTCTATAAATATATTTCTTTGAATATTCATTGTTAAACGGCAAATTATAACTGCATAATTACCTATTAGCATCTTGGGGAGTGATAGTTGAGCTTGAGCTGCAAAAAAGTTCTCAATTAATGTATTGAATCATACTTAATAAAAAATAATATAATATTATTATATAACAATATTTACTGACACACATTCTGACTCTATTTCATGAAGTTATAATCAAACAGGTTGAATTAAAATATAAATCTCTTGAACTTCTCACAGAAACTTACCTTGAAGACGTTAGTTCCCAGAGTTGGAACAGGATTGACATCATTTTTAAGATATTTTGTACCATTCACTCGAAAACCAAAATCTTTAGATTCGAAGTGCTCCGAACATAAGAACAGATTTTGAGGCATGTTTTCAGCATCAACCAAGTCCGAAATTGAAAGCCATATATTTCTTCTCTCAATATTAGAGGGAAATCTAAAAGTAAAATTATAAACATCGGACAATCTACGCCACTGACTGTACAAACATGAAACTAACCTGTGAAAACTCAAACTATGGTTGTAGGAGTCCAATTTGCCACGTACGAACCATTATTTTAACGTATTTTCAAAAAACTCTTTGGTATTTTGCTCAAGATATTCGGAAATATCTCCAAAAATCACTTATTTGACACAACTCAACTAGATATCGGGTTATATCGGTATGGCAACGTGTATCAAACATGAAATGTCAAATCGAAGGCCAATTTCGCTGATTGGTCGCGAAGCCATATTATGAATATTATGAATGAAACTGAAACAACCGGTGTTGTCAAGTTGGGAACCAGGGAATCTCTTGAATGGCCATTCTGGAAGGATTCGAAGTTAATGAACCGGAAATCTCAGACAATGTGACAACGTCGTTCAGATCTTGGCGTAATTCTCGTTTTGTAGTAATACAGTCGTCCAGTTCGTTCTTCATTATGTGGCATCTTGGCTTCAAGATTTATCATCCTATACCGCGTCTCCTCTTTCCTTTGTCTAAGGTCTAAGACTAAAACCAACGAAAACCGCACCATCTCTCTCGCTCTCGAAGCGTTCTAATTTAAGGAAAGAGATAGTGTGGTTTTCGTTGGTTTCAGTTCTCATTCCGGTTTGGTTTTCATATCGTTCGGCGTCAGTTTTGAAAACGAAAACCGCACCATCTCTCTCGCTCTCGAAGCGTTCTAATGTATGGAAAGAGATAGTGTGGTTTTCGTTAGTTTTAGTTGTTATTCCCTTAGACAAAGGAAAGAGGAGACGCGGTATAGGATGATAAATCTTGAAGCCAAGATGTCACATAATGAAGAACGAACTGGACGACTGCATTACTACGAAACGAGAATTACGCTAAGATCTGAACAACGTTGCCACGTTGTCTGAGATTTCCGATTCATTAACGTTGAATCCTTCAAGAATTACAATTAAGAATACAATTCTTTTAATTGTTGCTCATGTAAATGTTTGAAATGATTATGCACCCTTTTGAATATTAATAAAATGTTTTAAATTTCAAACACTTCTCAAGCAATAATGTGCATAGAACTTGGAAAACTTTTGTCTAAGGCATAGAATATAGCTCCTCTCGTTAGAATGCATCCCCTCTTAAAATTTACCTCCACCCTTAACTTGGGTCACATTATAAAAGCAGGTATTTACCCTTCTTCAAATCTTTCCTTCCTTGCTTTCAAAGCAGTCAACATAGCTCACGGAGCATTTTTAAATTTGTCGATTGTTCCAGAGGCTCCCATCGTGACAACACCGGTTGTTCCAGTTTCATTCATTAAATTCATATATTATTTCCCGACCAATCAGCGATTTTGGCCTTCCATTTGACATTTCATGTTTGATACACGTTGCCTTTCCGAGAACTGTTGAATGTGTCAAATAAGTTTTTTAAATCAATGCAAATAAGTGATTTTCTGAATATCTTGAGCAAAATACCTTAAAATAATGGTTCGTAAGTGTCAAGTGTGTGGCAAATTGAACTCCTACAACCCTAATTTGAGTTTTCACAGGTTAGTTTTATGTTTACAGATCAGTGGCGTAGATTATTCAATGTTTATAATTTTACTTCTAGATTTCCTTCTGATATTGAGAGAAGAAATATATGGCTTTCGGTAATCCTGTTGTTTAATCAAGTAGAATTTGGGCAGTGGTGGGGGGTCCGTCAAATTCGCCGCAACGTTGCCAGATCGGGCGATTATTCCGGTATTTGAAGAAAAGGTCATGAACTTTTTCTTTGAAGGTTTTCTTTGCTTAGTTCTTTCCTTCATTAGCACTTCGAACTAAGCAACCCTGAATAAATTATTGGAAATCATATGATTTCTTTCAATATAGTGTTTAATTCAAAAACAATTCTAATTCATTAAATTATAATTTAATTATTTATCAAATTAGAATTTTCTAATAAGATTAAAAAACAATTAAGTGAAATTGAACTGGATTTTTTCCCTTGCATTTTATTTCATGCCACTATAAGGTAAATTTCAGGACAAATGCATAAAATGTTCTCTAGGAAGTGCAAAAAAATTTCAAATTACTAATTTCAAAATTTACGCTCCTTCTGATCAGTAGTTGATTAATTCAACTTAGCCATTATTTATTAACACTCATAATTTTGTTTCGAATTCCTGAAAGCCGTGGATAATTCTTATTCTGATATTACAATTCACTCTGAAGAAATGGATTTGCACAATCTGGCAACAAAATCCTGTTTTGACACAGTTCGCGCATGCGCAAATCGGCCTTCAAATTCTACTTGATTAAACAACAGGATTACCTGGCTTTCAATTTTGGACTTGGCTGATGCTGAAAACTTGCCTCAACATCTGTTCTTATGTTCGGAGCACTTCCAATCCAAAGATTTTGGTTTTCGAGTGAATGGTACCAAATATCTTAAAAATGATGTCAATCCTGTTCCTGTGAAACAACTCTGGGAACTAACGTCCTCAAGGTAAGTTTCTGTGCGAAGTTCCAGAGATTCATAATTTAATTCAACCTGTTTGAATATAACTCCATGAAATAGAGTCAGAATATGTGTCAGTAAATATTTTTATACAATAATATTATTAAGTATAATTCAATACATTAATTGGGAACTTTTTTGCAGCTCAAGCTCAACTATCACCCCCCAAGATGCTAAAAGGTAATTATGCATTTATAATTCGCCATTTGACAATGAATATTCAAAGAAATATATTTACAGAGATCAAGTTTCATTCCTCGATGCAGAAATTTACCGGAATATTGCTTCTATTCCTTGTTCTCCAAAAAGAAGGTAAGACCTGTGTGTCAGTATTGGCACATTCTGATTAACCATATTTGGTGAATTTTGTTACAGTGAAGAAAATGTGAAATCACCTATTGTAAAACTGGAGCAACAAGTGGAGAAATTTGATGCGAAGCCATCCATCTCTGCCGAAGAACCATCTACCTCTAAAATTAGAAGGGGAAGGTAAATATTTCATTCAAACAATGCCCAAATCGAATTATTTTATAAAGTTCAAGACTAATTATTCTGTTACATTACAGAAAGAGAGCTTATGTAGGTGATTTACATACCAGTGATTTTTCTACACCTGAGAAAAGGAAAAAGAGTATGAGTATTATCAGAAGGAGAGTGCAGGGTCAAAGCAAACAGATACGCATATTAAGGCAGTCTGTTCGAAGGATGAAGAATAAGATCACCTCGATGAAAACATTGATGGATTGTTTGAGAGAAAAATTGCTTATATCAGAAGCTTCAGAAGCAACCATATCTGTATGTTTCCTTTTTTTTTTTTGTGAAAGTGCAATAGCATGTAACTTGATTTTTTATGATTCGGGATATTGGAGCCATTAGATTTTAAATAGTGTTGTGCATAGGTAGTAACAACATTTATGTCGTTTGAAACCTTACACCGCGTTTACATTAGTCAAGTGAGTTGATCAAGTCAGTTGAATTGAAAGCGAATTGAATGTGTAAACCCCCCAATTCGTTTCACTCGATCGGCTGAATTGAACGGCTTCTAAGTTGAAGCACGGTCAACTTTGTGGAAGTCACTTGAATTCAACTGACTTGATCAACTCACTTGACTAATGTAAACGCGCCATTATCTTAGAAGTGGAAATCAAGTACAACGTATCGTAACTTCAGAAAGAAGATTATATTTTTCTGAGAATTAACACGTTACTCGAATATGAAGCTGGTCTAATGTTCTCATTTAACATATATGAGTTACATGGTATTGCACAGTGAAAGATGAAGTAGAGAAACATTTTGAGACAACCAGATGATAACATTTTTCTTTTTCAGGCATCTGTCAATCCTGGAGCTGCTACTGATTTATTCGAGAGAATGTTGAAAGGATCGAATAGGCAAAAATTCAATCCAACATTGAGAGCATTTGCTTTAACTTTGGCATTTTATTCACCGAAAGGATATAATTTTGTCAGAAAAACCTTCAACAATAGCCTTCCGCATTTAGATACTATCTCGAAGTGGTATAGGTCTGTAGATGGAAGCCCTGGATTCACAAAGGAAGCATTGACAGCCTTGTCTCTACGACAAAAAGGAGTCTCCTATCCTTTGTTGTGCAATCTTGTTATGGATGAAATGTCCATCAGACGTCAAGTTGAGTGGACAGGTTCTAAATTCACCGGATATGTTGATGTTGGTACCAACTTGGATTCTGACATTTTACCCGAAGCTCGAGAAGCATTAGTTTTCATGCTAGTGTGTCTGAATGGTTCCTGGAAAGTTCCTGTGGGATATTTTCTGGTGAATGGGTTAGTGGCGACAGAGAAAGCTGAGTTAGTGAAAAAATGTCTGGGTTTTCTACATGAAAGTGGAATCAAAGTAATTTCACTAACTTTTGATGGTGCTCCTTCAAATTTTTCAATGGCTGAAAAATTGGGAGCAGATTTCAGTGATCCATCAAACTTGAAAACGAAGTTCGAACACCCAATTACCCAGCACGATATATATATTAATCCTGATGCCTGCCATATGATTAAGTTAGTGAGGAATTGTTTTGCATCCCAAACTGGCTTACGAAATATGGAAAATATGGAGATTAGATGGACTTTTGTTTCGACTTTAGTGGATAAGCAAGATATTGAAGGTCTGCACGCTGCTACAAAGGTAAGGCAGAGGCATTTACAATGGATGAGAGAAAAAATGAAGGTGCGATTAGCAACTCAGACACTAAGCAAAAGTGTAAGTGATGCAATAGATTTTTTAAGAGATGATCTTAAGTGTTCTGAATTTCAAGGATCAGAAGCCACTTCTGAATTTATTCTGAAGTTCAACAACTTATTCGACATCTTCAACTCGAGAAATCCTTGTGCAAAATACTTTTTTAAAAAACCATTCATGACAAGTACAGCTGGAGTCTTCACAGATTATATGGATACGATGAAAAGATATATTCTTGGACTGACATTGAATGGGGTCCCTATCACAAGAAGTGGAAGAAAAACGGGATTTTTAGGTTTCTTGATCTGCATTGAAAGTTTGGAACAAATGTACAAGAAATATGTCATCGAAGAAAAATTCCTCAAATATCTTCTCACTTATAAACTGTCGCAGGACCATTTAGAGCTGTTCTTTGGATGTGTTAGAAGTAAAGGTGGACATAACAATAACCCCACTGCAAGACAGTTCGAGGCGGCATACAAAAGGTTGATTGTTCACTCGCAAATATCCGCTTCTGATACAGGAAATGCCATCAATCTGGAATCCATCAGTATCCTGACATGTGGATCTGCAGTTAGCATTCTCTCACCTGAACATGCAACCAATATTGAAAAAAATGAACAGTTCGCTTCAGTAATGGAAAGTGTTTTTTCAGATATGGATAAATTTGAGTATGCAACTTCAACAGCATGGAATCTCACTCCATATGTAGAAGATATTGTGGGATATATATCTGGATATGTTGTTCGGATACTCGAGAAATTTATTTCATGTCGAAAGTGCCTCGATCTTTTGAGAAATGAAATAGATGTCTCACTTCTCCAAAGAAGAAAAACATATGGAAGATTAATTAGGGCCAGCCAATTTGTAATTGATATTTGTAAAGAGGGCGAAAAATTGTTCAAATTCTTCCATAAAACTTCGAACATTTTTAATAGAAAAGTTGAACATTTGTTACCAGTTCTGATCAGCCAAACTATGTTTAATATTGATTCATCCATTTTGGACTATTTTGATAATCATCTTTTTGATGGAAATTTCATTGATGGACATGCTGATCAGTTGATCAAAATTATTTTGAAAAATTATTTTAGAATAAGGATTCATCACGAAACCACCAAACTCTTAGATGAGTCAAAAAAAAAAATAGATCAAGATCTATGAACACCAGACTTATACTGTTTAGGAATGAATAATTTTACTATTTCAATGTATTGTGGATTGTGATTGACTATGATTATTGTTTCAATAAAACACCTATCGATTATTATTTTGATATTTTATTGGGTAATTCATTTTCTGTAACATGCTTGAATCTTCTGACTCAACATATTTTCGTGAATTTTATTAAGTAAATTCAGGTGAGCTCATTTTTTCTTTAACCGGTTCATCTTTAAGGCGGATTCTTCGACAAGTTCATTCAGCTAATATACATATCAAATTGGAACCAAAGTTCAGCTAATTGTGCTTAATTGTTCCAAAGGTATTGAGCTCCGAAGCAATAATTCTGAAATGTGAATAACTACGGAACCACGCGAAAAAATTGGCCCATAATCGGACATGTGGGTATATTCATTTCTTTTTCCGTCGAAATTAATTGAATTCTGATATCATCAATAAAAAGTTATTTACCTAACGTGCGCATATCAAATTGGAACCAAATTTCAGCTAATTGTGGTTAATAGTTCCAAAGATATTGAGCTCCGAAGCAATAATTCTGAAATGTGAATAACTACGGAATCACGCGAAAAACTTGGCCCATAATCGGACATGTGGGTATATTCATTTCTTTTTCCGTCGAAATTAATTGAATTCTGATTTCATCAATAAAAAGTTATTTACCTAACGTGCGCATATCAAATTGGAACCGAATTTCAGCTAATTGTGGTTAATAGTTCCAAAGATATTGAGCCTCGAAGCAATCATTTTCAAATATGAATAACTACGGAACCCCTAAACAACACGGCAGATCCACGCCACTGGCGGCAAATGAATTCACGCGAATCTAATTTCTGCATTGTTGCCAGCGCAAGAACTGTGGAATAAGGACAGCTATATCTGTCCTTGTTCCACTCATGGGAAATTGGTCGGGATGTTGGCTTCAAAAGTTCCTGAATTTATGAATGACATGCCAGGTCTCCTCTTTCCTTTGTCTAAGACTAAAACCAACGAAAACCGCACCATCTCTCTCGCTCTCGAAGCGTTCTAATTTAAGGAAAGAGATAGTGTGGTTTTCGTTGGTTTCAGTTCTCATTCCGGTTTGGTTTTCATATCGTTCGGCGTCAGTTTTGAAAACGAAAACCGCACCATCTCTCTCGCTCTCGAAGCGTTCTAATGTATGGAAAGAGATAGTGTGGTTTTCGTTAGTTTTAGTTGTTATTCCCGTATGGTTTTCATATCGTTTGGCGTCAGTTTTGAAAACGAAAACCGCACCATCTCTCTCGCTCTCGAAGCGTTCTAATGTATGGAAAGAGATAGTGTGGTTTTCGTTGGTTTTAGTTCTCATTCCGGTTTGGTTTTCATATCGTTCGGCGTCAGTTTTGAAAACGAAAACCGCACCATCTCTCTCGATCTCGAAGCGTTCTAATGTAAGGAAAGAGATGGTGTGGTTTTCGTTGGTTTTAGTTCTTATTCCCGTATGGTTTTCATATCGTTTGGCGTCAGTTTTGGAACGAAAACCACACCATCTCTCTCGCTCTCGAAGCGTTATAATTTAAGGAAAGAGATGGTGTGGTTTTCGTTGGTTTTAGTTCTTATTCCCGTATGGTTTTCATATCGTTTGGCGTCAGTTTTGAAAACGAAAACAGCTCTCGCTCTCGAATCTGGATGCTTTGCGATATTTGGAAAGAGATTGTGCGGTTTTCGTTTGTTTTCAGTTTTTTGAGTTATTATTTCAGTTTTGTTTTACTATTTTTCTCCTATAACCCTTTTTTACTGTCGAATATAATTGCAGTTATTAAATAATAAATAGTAACATAACATAAACTGCCTGATAAAGTGTTGAATTTTTTACATTTTTTAAGTTTTCTCACGATTTGATCTTCAATATTGTAATGTGTAATCGATACTCAAAAACCAAACCAAAAACGGTTTTGAAAACCGTTTTGAAATTCTAAAAACAGTTTTAAAACGGTTTGCATAAAAATCTGAAAACGCCCATCTCTAACGGAGAATACTGAAAGTGGTCACCAGAGAGTTGAAGTGCTGCCATGAACGTAAACGTTAACGCAAGAATTGACATCTACGCACGCGCATTCGTCAGGTATTAGAGAGTTGAAGTAAGTACAGTACGTGAAGCTTTACGTAGACGTTAACGTACGAAATATAACGTTTACGTCTGGTTTACGGATTGAATGAAATTTGAGTTGAAGTGTTCATGTGCATGCGTGGTTGATGAACGTTAACGTGTATGGGTGTATGTCAAACCCTAACCTATAAATTTGAGTGTATTTTGTTTTCTGTCAACAAAATAATAAAATTTTAGAATTGGATTTGTTGAAATTCTACTGAAAATAGAAGCTACATTTTATGGTAAGCACGTCGTTATACATGTTCAATTAGGCTCTATTTCAGAAAATTTAATTCCAGATGGAAGGTATTCTTGATGCAGCACAACTTGAGGATGAAATGGATGAGACAATCTTGTTACATAATTTAACAATGATCCTGTTGGGAATCGAGCAGTGCTTTATGGACGATTCACTCTGGACAATGTATCCAATACCGAGGTAAAAAATTGGTTCCGCTTTGAAAATGTCATATTCCTCGCCTTGCAATTGCATTAGGCCTTCCGGAAACTATAACGACGGAAAACAACATTACATTGAATAGAATATTCTTTTTATAGGTTTAATAACAATGTTTTAACATCCTTATTATTTTCTAGGTGTGGAAGGTTTGCACATCCTAACATCGCCTCATAGATTTGGAATGTATATTTGGTTATAGTTACAAAAGTACCTATCTCCAGCATTATTAACACTGTCATGATGGTCATATGCAATAATAAAAGCCATTTATTGGAAAACCTTGGAAATATGCCATGGTTGAATGAAGCCAAGTTGAGAGCATATTCAGAGGTATGTGATATACTTATAAAAATGATATTGTCATGTGTAGGTCCTTCAGATCATTTACAGGTGCTTGTGAATTCACATTCTAAAAATATATTTATTTTAATCGAAACGATGTATGAAGAAACGTTAAATAAAACAAACAGAAAACCTGAATGTGTTATGAACCAAAAAATAGCCATATAGCATTAATTTGAAGCCAAGACCCATTCTATTTCTATAAATTATTTTAGCAAATTATAAAAAAATTATCAGTTTATAAATTTATATATTATATAATTTGATATTCTCATCACTTTCAGGCAATAATGGAAAAATGTGCTCCCATAAACAATTGTTGGGGCTTCATAGATGGCACTATCAGACCGATTTGTAGGCCAACAGATAATCGAGAGGAGTATTACTCTGGATACAAAAAAGTGCATTGTGTGAAATACCAGTTTTATGCCCTGATGGAATTGTTATTAGTCTGAAAGGTGCTTATCCTGGTCGTCGACAAGATGCAGGAATGCTAAGGGAGTCAAGACTTATGAAGAACTTCTCCAGTACACGATATTTGGAAATCAGAATTATGTCATTTATGGAGACAAAGGCTATGGCTTGAGGGGAATTACTATTGAGGCCATATACAGAACTAGAAATAGTAGGACACCCAGACCGTCAAATTTTCAATACGACCATGAGTATAGTTTGAAAATTGCTGTAGAATGGGGATTCCAAAAAATAGTACAGGAATTTGCTTTTGAGGATTTCAAGAAGAATCAGAAGCTTTTACTGCAGGAAATTGGCACCATGTACAAAACATGCATGATTTTGACTAATTGCCATACCTGTTTATATGGAAGCCAGACCGCTACATACTTCAACATTGAACCTCCACAGCTGGAACATTATTTAGGGAATTGAATGTTCTGATGATACTTATACACCTAATAAAAAAAGTTTAAACTACTAGAAGAGTTTTTTTCGTCTTTACATATTAAATAAATAAAAAAACTAATCTGGAATAAAACAAAAACAAATATTTAGTAACTTCTTTATGAATTTTCCAACTGAATGTAATCTAATAACAAAAATTTATTAAAAAAAAAGTAAAAGTCCTAGTACCTACACATCACTACCATTTATATGAGATCAATTATGATCACAGTAGTATTACCACAAACATAATCACAGTAGCGTTTCAGTCATTTCTTAAATATAAAATAAATAAAAAAACTAATCTGGAATGAAACAAATATTTATTAATTTCTTCATGAATTTTCCAACTGAATGTAATCTAATAACAAATATATATAAAAAAAAAAGTGAAAGTCCGGGTACACATCTCTACCATTAATATGAGATCAATTATAATCACAGTAGTATTACCACAAATATTATAATCACAGTTAGTAGCGTTTCAGTCATTTCTTAAATATAAAATAAATAAAAAAACTATTCTGAAATGAAACAAAAACAAATATTTAGTAACTTCCTCATGAATTTTCCAGGTTATGGATATCTACTTCGAATTCAAAATTCGGCCATTCGGAGCTTATCGGTATCATTCGTATATTCTTCGGTTTACGTACGTTCATTTATAAGGTATCCGTGAGAGATCGTTACGTTACGTACACCCGTAAACTCATTTTCAACGTTAACGTTAATATCTGACGAATGCGCGTGCGTAGATGTCAATTCTTGCGTTAACGTTTACGTTCATGGCAGCACTTCAACTCTCTATTAACGTTAACGTTGAAAATTAGTTTACGGGCGTACGTAATGCCGGGTTTCCACCAAGCGGACAGAACAAAAACAAAACACGAACTCGGTCCGTTTGTGACAGTCCGCGAACTGTTTGCAAACTGTTCTAGAACTTGTGGATTGTTTTCCGGACTCGAAAGTCCGCGAATTGCGTTTTTACGGACACAAACAGAGTCCCATCCAATGTCGGTAAACTTCAAAGGATTTACGAGTTCTAGGACTGTTTGTTAGCTTGGTGTAAACGCCTAGTTTGTTTTTATTTACGTTGTTGCGATCTAATGTCAATGTGGTAGTTTGATTCGGTGCGTGAAGGGAAGAAGTCGTAATGTTTATTAAAACTTGATCGATGTTTACCTCCTATACTCATATCATCTCCTCTGAGATCTTGTAACATTTCCCCTTTTTTGCCTTAAGGATGGCCTAATCCAAAACCGGCGTTTAGTTTTGTTCTTTTTAATAATGTAAAATGTAACTGCCAGCAAAAATAAATCCTCGTCGTTTTGTTCTCTCAAGTTTGCAGCGCGCCACATTCTCAGAACTACACGTCCGGTGTCTCTATGTAAACTGAATCAAACTTAAACAAAACACGAACAGTTTTCATTCATTTCTGTCCGCGACTGGTGTAAACTGAAAGTCCGTTGGGAACCCCAACAGTCTTCGAACATTTTCCAAACAAAATTGTTCGAAATTTCTGTCCGAACGGACAGTTCGTGTTTTGTTTTGACCTGTCCGCTTGGTGGAAACCCGGCATAACGTAGCGTTCTCTCACGGATACCTTATAAATGAACGTACGTAAACCGAAGAATATACGAATGATACCGATAAGCTCCGAATGGCCGATTTTTGAATTCGAAGTAGATATCCATAACTTGGAAAATTCATGAAGAAGTTACTAAATATTTGTTTTTGTTTCATTTCAGAATAGTTTATTTATTTATTTTATATTTAAGAAATGACTGAAACGCTACTAACTGTGATCATAATGTTTGTGGTAATACTACGTGATTATAATTGATCTCATATTAATGATAGTGATGTGTACCCGGACTTTCACTTTTTTTTAATATATATTTGATATTAGATTACATTCAGTTGGAAAATTCATGAAGAAATTACTAAATATTTGTTTCATTCCAGATTAGTTTTTTTATTTATTTTATTTTTAAGAAATGACTGAAACGCTACTGTGATTATAATGTTTGTGGTGATACTACTGTGATTATAATTGATCTCATATTAATGGTAGTGATGTGTAGGTACTAGGACTTTTACTTTTTTTTAATGAATTTTTGTTATTAGATTACATTCAGTTGGAAAATTCATAAAGAAGTTACTAAATATTTGTTTTTGTTTTATTCCAGATTAGTTTTTCTATTTATTTAATATGTAAAGACGAAAAAAACTCTTCTAGTAGTTTAAACTTTTTTTATTAGGTATATAAGTATCATCAAAACATTCAATTCCCTAAATAATGTTCCAGCTGTGGAGGTTCAATGTTGAGGTATGTGTTGAGAATATATATTTTGTAGGAAAAAGACTCATCAACTTCTATGACACACAACAAACCCCGCTCTCTATGGGTTTAGTTGTAGAGGTTAGGCTCTCTTGCTCTTCAAGCGTAGTATGTAGTACTAAGTACTCATAAATGATTATTGTGTGTGATCACCAAAGTTCTTTTCTTTTCTTATAATAAATAATTCAGACTTGTTCCGACTATTTCGTTGTGTTTAATCCACAAACCTTATCAGGTTATGGGCCCAGATTTACGTAAAACACTGTGAAGAGAAATATAGGACAAGTTTGCCGTTTAACTCGACAAAAGGACTCAGACTGGTGAGAACAAAATGGATGCCGGTAACAGTTTTGTACAACAAATTAGCAAATTTAACGGCGACAACTACCTTCAATGGAAGTTCCAAGTGAAGTGTGCCCTCCGAGCCGAAGGCATTCTCGATATTGCTACCGGAAAGAAGCCAATACCTACAACTGATGACGACAAAATCGCGAAATGGAACCAGAAGGACGCCGCCGCCATGTGCATGATGACCAGTGCAATGGAATTATCACAGATTTGTTTAATAGAAAACTGCACAACATCCAAAGATCTACTGGACAAGTTAGATTCAATTTTCGACAGGAAATCCGAAACCAACAAAATGTTAGTGCATGAAAAATTTTATCAGTGCACTGTGAATCCAGCAGAATCAATTTCACAGTTCATTGCAAGAGTGGAGAGCCTTGCCCAACAAATCAAGGACTCCGGAGACACTGTCAGTGAAACAGCTGTTATCACAAAAATATTAAGTTCACTGCCTAATAAGTTTGGAACCTTCAGACAGGCATGGCTTTCGCTGGATGAGTCAAAACAGACGGTGAGACACCTCACTGCAAGATTAATAGATGAAGAAGCAAGCATCTCCAAAAGTGAGGTTCAACAAACTGCTCTGTTGAGCACAAAAGGAAAAAATCCAAAGAACTCGAAAGTCAGGTGTTATAACTGTAATAAAACTGGACACTTTGCCAGAGAATGTCGAGCACCCAAAAGAAACAAAGAAAAAGGTGAAAACCCAGCAAGACAAAGTGGCAGTGCTTTCAACGTCGAAAAGGAGGAAGTGGAGGAAGAACCCTCAGAAGCCTTGCTAGTTGACATTGATTCGACATGGATACTAGACAGTGGGGCTTCACAACACATGACCTCAAACAGAAGCTTCTTCAAAACCTTTGAGGAATTCCAGGAGTCAGTAAAACTTGGGAACAATGACCAGTTACTAGTCAAAGGAATTGGAACGATCGAAATAGAAAAATGGATTAACGGAAGCTGGCATCCTGGATCAATTGAAAAGGTTTGGTACGTTCCTGGCCTCAGAAGAAACTTTTTCTCCGAAGGAGCTATAACCAAGAAAGGTTTTGCCATAAATAAAAGTGAGCACAAGGCAATCATAATGGAATCCGGTAAAACGGTAGGAATCGCGATTCGTGACAAAAATAACCTCTACAAGTTGTTGTGCCGCACAAAAACAGACAGTTCCGAAGTTAATTCAGTGACATCTGGTACATTAAAACAGTGGCACGAAAGACTAGGGCATATAAACATAAAATCACTCAAAGAAATATTCGCGAATAATCCCGATGGCATCAAATTGAGTGGAAGTGAAGAATTTTTCTGTGAAGCTTGTGCCTATGGTAAACAACACAAATTGAAATTCGCGCCAGTGCAACATCGGAACACAAAACCGGGAGAATTGTGTCACATAGACGTTTGCGGTCCGATGGACACAGAATCTGTAGGTGGTGCGCGATTCTATGTTCTGTTCAAGGATGACAGTTCTAAATACTGTGAGGTTAGGTTTATCAAAAACAAATCGCAAATCGGACGTTTATGAATGTTTTCGGGAATATATAAACATGACTCGTGCTAAGTTCGGTCGCTATGTACAACGCGTTAGATGTGACAATGGTACCGAATTTTTGAATAAAAATATGATGGAACTATTTCGCACTAATGGTATTGTTTTGGAGCATACAGGTATTTACACCCCAGAACAAAATGGAAGCAGCGAAAGGGAGAATCGAACCTTAGTGGAACACGCTAGAGTCATGCTTTATAATAAAGATCTGCCTAAGGAATTATGGGCTGAAGCCATAAATACAGCAGTCTACATCATGAATCGAACCAGAAATGTTGGAGGCAAATCTCCGTTGGAAATGTGGAGTGGAAAGACTCAGACGTTAAATCACTTGAGAGTTTTTGGTTGCGAAGCTTTTCTACTAACAGATAAAAACCTACGAAAGAAGCTAGACAAGAAAAGTGAAAAGTACATTCTGGTGGGATATGAAGGAAATTCCAAAAATTATAGATTGTTCAATCCTGCTAATAAACACATTAAGATTTCTCGTCATGTAATTTTTAATGAAAACAACCTTGTTTCAGTTAGAAAGAATACAGTGGAATTGAATATTGATGCCAAGGAACAGGAATATTCTCATGATGGTATCCCAGACTCGCCCATTAGAGATCCAGGTAACTCTCTTGAAGAAGTTGAAGGAGAAGATCAAACTGGTACTGCAGACAGCAGGTGCAAATACGATCTGAGAAAAAGGACATCCATTCAAAAACCAAGAAAACTCCTTGATTACGAAATCCAAAATGAAGCCAATCTTATGGAAATCATCGAGCCGCTTACATACGAAGAAGCCCTCATGAGTGCAGAGAGAAAGCATTGGCAAGTTGCAATCAAAGAAGAACTGGATTCTTTAGATTCCAACAATACATGGGAGTGTACAAAATTACCAGAAGGAAAGAAGAAAATCGGATGTAGGTGGGTGTTCAAATTGAAAACTCCGCCTGATGGATCTATAAAGTTTAAGGCAAGACTGTGCGCCAAAGGATATTCACAGGTAAAAGGTGTAGATTACAAAGAGACATTCGCCCCTACTACTCGCTATGATAGCATACGAACAATTTTAGCTATTGCAGCTCAAAACCAGATGGAGATCATACAATTCGATGTGAAAACTGCCTTCTTACATGGAGAGATTGATGAGGAAATCTATATGGACCCACCGCCAGGAGTCCAGATGGAAGAAGGATATGTCTGTAAGTTGAGAAAATCTTTGTATGGGTTGAAACAATCTCCACGGTGCTGGAATGCAAAGTTTACCAAGTATGCCAATGAAATGGGTCTAAACCAATGCAAGAGTGATCCATGTATTTTCAAGGGACACATTAAAGAAGAAATTGTTTTGCTCCTCCTTTACGTGGACGATGGACTGATATTCTGTAAGAACAGAGGAATCTTGATGGAAATGGTAGACTTACTTCAGGAAAAATTCAACATCATGTATCATGAACCAAGTATTTTTGTTGGAATGGAAATAAAACCAAGTAAGGATTACTCATCTATTTCCATCGGTATTTCAAGATTCATATCAAGAATTTGTGAAAGGTTTGGACTGACAGACTCACATGAATTAAAGATACCAGCCGACCCAAACATATGCCTGACTACAAAAGATTACGTTCCTGAACCAGAGGATGTTCCATATAGAGAAATAGTTGGCTCTTTAATTTTTGCTACAACGACATGTAGACCAGATATTGCATATATCACCAATATCCTGAGCAGACACATGAATGATTTTGGCAAAACTCATTGGAATGCAGCCAAAAGGGTAGTCAAATACTTGAAAGGAACTATAAATCATGGTATTATATATAACCGATCCCAAGACTTGACATTGGTTGGGTATTCTGATGCAGACTTTGCTAACGATGTAGAAACCCGACTTTCAACCACTGGATATGTTTTCCTGTTTAACAACAGTGCAATAACTTGGAGGTCACAGCGACAACCGATCGTTACAACTTCAACGACAGAGGCTGAATATGTGGCTGCTTCTGAAGCCTGCAAAGAAGCAATATGGCTGAAACAACTATTCAGTGAAGTGTTGGAAAGTGATGTGTTAAAGACTATATTAAGAGTTGACAATCAAAGTGCCTTAAAGTTAATTCAAAACCCGGTATATCATCACCGTTCCAAACACATAGACATTAAGTATCACTTTATTCGTGAAATTGTTGCTGCTGATGTAGTTTCCATTGAATATGTACAAAGCAAACTACAGATAGCTGACATATGTACTAAAGCCTTACCACTTGTCTCTCATGCAAATCTAAAGGAAATGATGAATTTCAAAAACCTTGATAATGTTTGAATATGACTTATAATGATGTTTTTTTTTTGTTTGTTGAATCTTTTCAAAGTTGAATGTGTCTTTTCATGGGAGTGTTGAGAATATATATTTTGTAGGAAAAAGACTCATCAACTTCTATGACACACAACAAACCCCGCTCTCTATGGGTTTAGTTGTAGAGGTTAGGCTCTCTTGCTCTTCAAGCGTAGTATGTAGTACTCATAAATGATTATTGTGTGTGATCACCAAAGTTCTTTTCTTTTCTTATAATAAATAATTCAGACTTGTTCCGACTATTTCGTTGTGTTTAATCCACAAACCTTATCAGTATGTACCGGTCTGGCTTCCATATAAACAGGTATGGCAATTAGTCAAAATCATGCATGTCTTGTGCCAATTTCCTGCAGTAAAAGCTTCTGATTCTTCTTAAAATTCTCAAAAGCAAATTCCTGTAATATTTTTTGGAATCCCCATTCTACAGCAATTCTCAAACTACTCATAGTTGTATTGAAAATTTGACGATCTGGGTGTCCTACTATTTCTAGTTCTGTATATGGCCTCAATAGTAATTCCCTCAAGCCATAGCCTTTGTAAAAAGGCCTTTGTAAAAAGATAATTCTGATTTCCAAATATCGTGTACTGGAGAAGTTCTTCATGAAGTCTTGACTCCCTTAGCATTCCTACATCATGTCGGCGACCAGGATAAGCACCTTTCAGACTAATAACAATTCCATCAGGGCATAAAACTGGTATTTCACACAATGCACTTTTTTGTATCCAGAGTAATACTCCTCTTGATTATCTGTTGGCCTACAAATTGGTCTGATAGTGCCATCTATGAAGCCCCAACAATTGTTTATGGGAGCACCTTTTTCCATTATTGCCTGAAAGTGATGAGAATATCAAATTATATAATATATAAATTTATAAACTGATAATTTTTATATAATTTGCTAAAATAATTTATAGAAATAGAATGGGTTCTTGGCTTCAAATTAATGCTATATGGCTATTTTTTGGTTCATAACACATTCAGGTTTTCTGTTTGTTTTATTTAACGTTTCTTTATACATCATTTCGATTAAAATAAATATATTTTTAGAATGTGAATTCACAAGCACCTGTAAATGATCTAAAGGACCTACACATGACAATATCATTTTTATAAGTATATCACATACCTCTGAATATGCTCTCAACTTGGCTTTATTCAACCATGGCATATTTCCAAGGTTTTCCAATAAATGGCTTTTATTATTGCATATGACCATCATGACAGTGCTAATAATGCTGGAGATACTTTTGTAACTATAACCAAATATACATTCCAAATCTATGAGGCGATATTAGGATGTGCAAACCTAGAACCTAGAAAATAATAAGGATGTTAAAACATTGTTATTAAACCTATAAAAAGAACATTCTATTCAATGTAATGTTGTTTTCCGTCGTTATAGTTTCCGGAAGGCCTAATGCAATTGCAAGGCGAGGAATATGACATTTTTCAAAGTGAAACCAATTTTTTACCTCGATATTGGATACATTGTCCAGAGTGAATCGTCCATAAAGCACTGCTCGATTCCCAACAGGATCATTGTTAAATTATGTAACAAGATTGCCAAATCCATTTCATCCTCAAGTTGCGCTGCATCAAGAATACCTTCCATCTGGAATTAAATTTTCTGAAATAGAGCCTAATTGAACATGTATAACGACGTGCTTACCATAAAATGTAGCTTCTATTTTCAGTAGAATTTCAACAAATCCAATTCTAAAATTTTATCATTTTGTTGACAGAAAACAAAATACAGTCAAATTTATAGGTTAGGGTTGTTAACGTTTGACATACACGTTAACGTTCATCAAGTAGCATACATTAATTCTCACAGAATCCTAGCCAATCAAGAACGACGTGGGCGTGGTCTGTTCGGCGCCAATTTGAATTTAAAACGTTTGCTGAAACTGTCATCACGTATAAAATAGGTATTCAGATTAATTTTATTAATAATTGGCCACTGAATGGCTTGGATTTGAATGTTTAATAGTAACGTTATTTGAAGAAGTATGTATGCTATATTATGTAGATTATTCAATGGAATGTTGCATTTCAAAAGATTGAAATAGGTATGGAAAACCTTTTTACTATAACAACTCGCTAGTATCCTTTGCAATAATTTTGGTATTTACCAATTTACCGCTTTTTAACCATAAAAGCTCAACATTTTTTTGTGAACACTCAACTAATTACACAATGATTATTAGGCAGAAAATATTTCACTCATCAGTTCAGATACTATAAGTTTGTTTTTTGTATTGATGTTGATGTACATATTCATAAGAAACATAACAGTGTGCAAATATATGAAGTTATAATGATCAAGGTAGTGAAACATTGGAATTTTCAAAGGCTAAACTAAACATTAAAAATATAACCTAGATAAAATAATCTTGTTATATTTCTCCAAGCAGTTCTTGAAAGTATGGGTAATGTTGTTGTGAGGGAACTAGGAACGGAAAGAATACACAATGAATATTTTTCACATTGTTTATATCGCAACTTCGAGCAGATCACAATAAGCACAAATTGGAAATTATATATCTATTTATTTCTTATTTACTAGAGTAGTAATCCATTGAGAAAAAAAACAGTATTTCTACCACTGAAAAAGATTGAGTATGTGTTAAACTATTTCCATTCTGCTACTTTCATCGTAGTTGCTACCCTATCGTCAGCATGCCTTTTCTTGTCTATATTATATTTTCGGACCAAATATGCTAAATCTCCTCGTGTAATTATATTCAATCGTTCCAGTTTGTCATCCTGAGCTTCCCTAGCGTCCTGAATTATTCTGTCCGTAGATATCCCTGCAGCTAATTTTCCAACAAGAACTTGCTGTTGGGACTTGGATAGTCGTTTCGATCTCAGATCGTCATCATGCCCTACATGTGTTTCTATAAATGTTACATTGTATACTCCTAAAAGAAGTTTGATAAATTAAATTGATTCTAATATATTGATTAATAGTTGTTACCATCAGTTGAGATTCTAACTGTAATTCGTGAAGGACATATTCCTCGAATATGAATACTGCCCCCGAGCTTCAAGTTACGTTGCTCACAAACACTTTCATATCCTAAAATTTAGCACTGTTGATTCCTCATTCACCAAACCGAAGAGCCTTACCTCTGTAATCACTTCGGTTACAATAGTAGTAAACTACTGTTTCTCCATTCGTTGTTTTTAGGGTCCTAACAGAAACATAATCGACTTCTCTGTTTTCTTCCCCACGCCAGGCTTCAAACTCTTCGCTGCTTCGAAATTGAAATACATTTTCTTTAATATTTATAGAGTGAATATTTGTTATATGTTTATTCAAACTATTATAAGAAGAAAACTTCTCTCTGTTGTCATGAGGGCAAAGACAACACACAATATGTTGCATCCTATCCACTTTTGCAGAATCGTCGTTATGGATTTTGCGGAGGTGTCTGTTTTTATTAGAGACACTGGTAAACTCCTTTTGGCATATTTCACAAAGTAGTGGATTCACTCTATAAGAAATTCGAACATTCAATATTCGAGGATCAACTACCTTAGTTAAAAGAAAAATATATTTACCTCTCAGCAGAGTCCATAATCACTCAAAAAATTGAGAACGTTTATAATTATTATTATTATAATAAAGAATTTAGCAATAAGAATTGCTTTTTCGATACTCTTGTTAACAATTTGCACTGATAATTTTCAAAAACTAACAATACAGTTCACATCAACAGAGTGTTTCGTGTCAAATGAATTGTAGAATTTGTAGAAAGCGGGAAAGCGCTGCCAAAGAGTAAATATTTACTCTTTGGCGCTGCTGTCAGAATCGAGCCGATCGAGTTACGACTTCACACGAATTTACTCGAAAGCGCACGAGTATCTGATTGGCCAGGATTCTGTGAGAATTAATGTATGCTATCAACCACGCATGCACTCATAGATTAAAGAATTCGACACCCCCCCTCTAATAGGCGGAAAATGGTTGAGCGCTATTTCGCGGCGGATGCGAACAGAACTTTAGCAGTATATAAATAGAGATATAGAAATCTACTTTATCGATGAATGGCGCGAAAATTTGAATTTGCCTTTGGGTTCTTGGTGGTAAAAAAATATCTTGAAGTTGGTAGAAATTCATTTTCAATGTAATCAACAAACTCCAATTTTGTTGAAGTTGTCTAAATTACATTGAGAATGAATTTCTAATAGTATTGGTGGAATTTTGAATAGTAAAGAAAATTGCTGTTAATAATATAATTATTTATTCATACATAATGATACAATCGAATGCAAAATTATGATTTTCACCTATATATGTAAGTTGTATACATATCAATTTAATTCTACATTTCTGATTATCAACATATTGTAGCGTCTCCTGAAGAAAGCTTAAATAAAGTCGAAAGCTTGAGAAACAAGGAAAAGAGTGTTTCTTTTATTACCGACTGCTAAGCCAAATGAAGTCAACTAATTATGTATATATATAAATATTTGAAATGAATATCTGACACATATAATTTACTTTAGTAGGAACATTCTGAGAACAAACAGTCTCGTCTTAGAAGCCCTAGAGGAATCAATAATCAGATTATAATACTTTTGTAATGAGGACTTTACAGCAAGGCACTATATAAATTAGAAGACGAACATGAATACCCTTAAAAAATAATATATGATGTTGACAGATGATATCCTACAAGACTTCTATACTCATCAAAGGCACCTAGTCTATATAATAATTCCATAAGGAATATAGAAGTTTTGACGTTTCTCGGGAGAGGCCATAAAAGAGCGATCCGCGAAGCGGATCGCGGGCGTCGCTTGCGACGCCCGACGGGCGAAAAAAGCGGTTGGTCGGAAAGTGGAAGAACGGGGGTAAAAGTAGGTGTTTTCGGATTTTTCCTGCGACATCGGGAAGTATTTTGAAAAAATTCGCGAAAAAGGTCGAAATCGCCCGATAGACCGAATTTGTGAACCAGTTTTCGGACTTTCGGAGGCCCCCAGACGACGGTTTTTTTTTTCGATCGGAGCCCCATATCCCCGTTCGGCGACAGATGGGAAGCGTTTTTCGACACGGTCCTCCGGGTGTCGGCAAGAAATTCGAAAAGTTTTGACGTTTCTCGAAAACGGTAAATTTTTCCGATCCGACCCACGGATACTCAAACACCGGTCAGCGCCCTTTCACCCCACCACTTTTTGGCATCCATGTTGTGACGTAGAATTAGCCAACAGATACGGTGTTTACATTGTAGTGTGTACTGTTTTTGAAGTTTTCTTGGTTTTGTGGCTGGAAAACGGTACTTTTTGATATTATTTCAGTTCATTAATTAGAGTAGGACTCAGAAATGAAACATTTCCAATGAGTCTTGATTGAGAAAATACAAGAAAACTGGCTAGAACTATGTATAACCTTACCTTCCAAACGTAACTTTGGGATTTTTTCTTGGAAAAACTAAAAGGATTGCTGAATTTTCGTTTTCATTTTCGTAATCTGGGACCCAAACTTGGTGAGTACAAATTTTTTCACGTCTCCAACACGGTTACTTTAGTTCTAAATGAATCGATTATTATTATTCTTATATTCTCATTCTAAATCTTCTCGTTTACAGATAATCTTCCATCTGCAGGAGAAATTGATTGGAAAATAAAATACGAACAGCTGCTAGAAAAAATAGTCAGCAACAGAAAGAAATTGAGATTCTAAGGCAGCTATTTCAATTTGTAAAACTTGAGACGAGCAGACAGCTCGAACAAATATCAAACAATATCTCATACACATGCTATATTTATGATCGATGTTGAAAATTTAATGCTCATTTAAAAAAACATTTTTACATATTTGTTTTTTATTTAAGATAAAATTTACCAAATCAGCACTTAATAACCAAGTTGTCATATTTTCAATTCGAATATACCTTTTTTTAAGTTTCTATGTTGAAGCAGATTTTATATGAATTTGAAGAAATTTCAAGTGGTGAGACATAAAATGTACCATCTTTCAACATAAAATATTGCTGGTATTTATTTGCTCGTTGAGAGTACCTATAGCCCTTCCGAAGAACTAATTTTCTTAATGAATGCAAACTACTTTTAGCAGAATTTCGTTCTTGAATCAATGAATTTAGATTTACAATATCAGGTTTGCAATTTTCTGTTATTCTATTTGCTTGGATTAGAGTACCTCAGTACCTACCTAGCTCATTCATGGACCTAATTTTCTTAATAAATGCAAACTACTTTTACCAATATTTTGTTCTTGAATCAATGAATTTAGATTTACAATATTGGAATTGGAGCACCCTTTCTACGACCGAAAAATTATATATTTTTTCCGTGTTGTATAAGGCGAGAAGGGGGCAAAATAAGGTAGAATTTAATAAAAATATAGCTGCAGCAGATATATTTTCATATTAATTCGTTTTTTAGGTCAATAAGGTTTATTTTACAAACAAAATTATACTAGAAAAATCATTCATACGCGATTATTAGTGATAAAAGCAATTCATCTCATTCAAAAGTTTAAATCGTTGGCTAATTTGACGTCATCACATGTTTGCGAGAATGGAGGGGATGAAAGGGCGCTGACCGGTGTTTGAGTATCCGTGGATCCGACCAGAAAAAATCGACAAAACCAGAGAGTTTCAGTCATTTCGATGATTTTTCACGTTAAATGTAGGTTAGGGTTCTTGACAACGGGACGCACAGATGTCCGTTTTTAGGTTGGGTTTTTTCGAAGTTTCGAGACGTCACAACTCACGGGCGGCGTGAAGTTTTAGTAGGTTCTGTGAACATCGTCAATTAAATTTGAAGGCATCTATGCATTGGCGAACAAATGAGCATTGCATATGCCGCCATATTGACTTCGCAGAATGTTTTCGAATATCATTTTCGAGAGTGACAATTTCTTCGAAGGAATGTTGCAGTAAGTATGTAAATATGGGATTGTCATACAAAATGTGATGTTAAACTTAAATTTTTTTTTAGGATGTCTTTGAGGGACTCTTCATGCTTTCATGAGAATTGATATCTTGGATATTTTTGACCGAATGATAGCCTCATTGCGAGTGTATAGAAAAATGAGACGTTACAATTAGGACGGTTTAAGAATTCATTTCAAATGAAATAGAATCAAGGTGAGGATTTTCATACAGGGTTTTTTGAGAACGCCTGTGGAAATCTCTGTTTCATGGGAATGGATATCCCGGATGTTTTTGACTGAAAAAGACCTCCTGCGAAGAAGAAGACGATGAAATATGAATGCAGATTTGTTAAATGAAAATTGAACAAGAAGCTTCGGTGTAATTTCAAGATTTTTTCTTTGTTGAATCGATATTTTTGAGGTGAGTTATGAAAGAGAGCCTTAACAGTTTCTGCTTCTTCTCCTTACGGCTCCCAATTTTTTCAGTATGACGTTGAAACTACGGTCTTTCAAAGAAACGTTTTTTTTCAGCTTCTAAGAACGATTTGGTCAATTCTTCCCCGTCCCTCCCAGAGTAATTCCGTGAACAGTGCAATCCAATAATACAGAAGAGGACCCCCTGGCTGATTTTCCGCAGTTGAAGAGGATAGATGGAAATGAAATAATTTGAAGTGTACCAAACTGATATATCAATAATTGCATTTTGTAACTATTCCATTGTATACATTGTAGCCTTTGAATAAACAATAAATAATCGTTATTATCTTGATTTTTTTGACTTTTAATCCAACAATTCCCAACGTTCTTTATTCTCAAAGTATTATTTCCATTTATATTCGGAAATGAACTTGAGTGAAAGAGAATCGAATCAAGGTAAGCATAATTATTGTATCTGCATATTCCACTCTTTAAAATAACTCACGTAGTGGCTCTCGAGATGTTAAAACTTCCCAAAATGTTAATTTTCCATTTCATTCATTATTTCACCGATGGCAATGAAGAAGTCAGCTGTTTCGTTGTCGGTCACGAAGCCGTTTCATAGGGAGTTCGCGGGAAACGTACAGGTTACGTATATTTCGAAAAACGACAAGAAAATAGATGACGACGATGAAAATATTAAACTGAAATATTCTCAGTTCGGTTCGGAGATACGTTTGAGAGTTAAAAATGATATTCGGGACTTGAAGAAGACGGAATAAAGCGATCGAAAGATTTCACGTGAGAGTGTAAGGTTATGGTCGAAGATATTCACATGAATGAGCGAAAGACATAGTGCAATGTGTCAGAGTGAGATACAACGAAATAGACATGTCTATTATATCCCTGCACATAGATGCATAGAAATACCTGGTGTTGGCAGTGATTAGATTTTGTTTAAGACTTTCTTGTCGATCGAAAACGTGATATTTTGAACAGCTTTTCATTTCTCCCGAAAGGGGTCGCGCTATTTGTCGTTGCCGCAGTAGCGCCACGACCGATAAATATTGCGGATTTATTCCGGAACTAGTCCAAAATCTGAAATCTAGGATGCCGTTTTGATCTACAAATTTTGGTCACGATTTTTAGTAGGGAGTCGTTACACCAGGTGTTCTATGCATCTATCCCTGCACGAATGATATCTATGTTCCTTCATAGCGGTGGAACATACAAGTGTCACGTTGTGACATTCTATGGTTGTCGATGTCCGTCATAGAATTTGACACCTGTATTCTATGGTTGTCGATGTCCGTCATAGAGTGACACGAGTGTCAAGTTGTGACATTCTATGGTTCTCGATGTCCGTCATAGAGTGACACGAGTGTCATGTTGTGACATTCTATGGTTGTCGATGTCCGTCATAGAGTTTGACACCTGTCAAAAAATGTTTTCTTCTTACCAACTATTGGCCTCTTTTGTATATAAATGCGAATCTACATTTAATATTGATCTACCAACAAGGCGGATCCGTGGGCCCAAACTAGTGTACAAAATAAATTCATATTAAAAATCTGTTCCTCGTTCATGAAAATTTGAATTGTTCAATGATTGTAACTTACATATCAATCATATTTCTTTCTGTAAAAGTAAAAAAACTTATAATTGCATGTGATACATACAGATGTTAAGCATCTAAGTGTCATTGTTGATAAATAAATAAATGAATTGATGAGCCTAATTTCTTACAAAATATTTCGAGAGCATCTCTCTATCTACGTTTCCTTCTTGAATCGAAAGAATTTTTGGCTTGAACCTATCTATCAAGTGTTTGTCTGGATTACTTGAGAGAAATTTGAAAAATTTTGAATCGCCTTAATTAGCAATTTTATTTATTTGATTACACCACCAAAACAAAGAACACCTAACAATTGTTTCACACATCACTTTGTCAAGGTTGTGTGTTGGGCATTCAATAATTTTAAATTGAAATTTGTTAAAAGGATTTTTTGAAGTAATTTTGAAATATTTTTTGTTTTCGCAAATTCTAGGGATTAAATAAAACAAATAATTGAATGAATGAGTAAATAGGAAAGAAGTGCATTTGCCTGGTTTGATTAAATGCCCAAACTCATACTCTCTATAATCAATAAAATCTAGATCTTGTCCCAACTCATTATTACTGAGCAGGTTATTCCTACAAGATTCACAGTCCTTAATGAATTTATTTTTTAGAAGAATCTTGCAAATTGCACCACTCATATAAACGAGAGTCCATCTTCCAAGTTTACTTCTTTTATAAAGTGCTACGCTTGGAGGAATAACCGCAGACATTTCATCAACAGTTAATGGGGCACTAACTGCTGATGGAATGTTCCGTGTAAGAAAAGATTTAAGATTATCCAAACACTCTGTGGACGAATCCTCACGACAATTTGAGCCAGCAGAGTGTACAGATAAGAAATTATTGATAAGTAAAGTTTTGAATGACATAGTAAAGTGTGCAACATCTGAATTGGTGTTCCTTACCCCATGAGATCAGATGTAGCCAAAAAAATTTTCCAGACAATCTTGATTAAAAGCCCTTGTCAAGATGTAGCTAAAACCCTTTCTGTTCAGAAGTTTTGGTCGTAAATAGAGAAATGCTCTCAAACTTTGCACCATGTTCTTTACACTGGGTACAACAACAAAACTTTTCTTTGAGGGACAGCAAAAAGTCATGGTATTCAAGACTTCTATAGCATGCTGCCAGAAACTATCATAATTTGAATTACTGTTTACTTCCCTCTTCAAAGGTTTTGCTGTTGGCCCATATGCTACGTTGACATTCAAGGAATCAAACAATTTATCCAGAAATAGTATTAAGTCTGCCGTGTCTGCAGCTTCTGGGGATAGCTTGAAGTCGCTGTTTATATCTGAAATGAAAAATATATGTAATACTATCACTTTCTTTTTTCAGAAAGAAAAAACTTAGTTGGATCATTTTTTTCATATGACTTCATAACTACCAGAAACAACCTATTGTTGGAATAATATTACATACCTTTTAGAGCTTCCTCCTCTATAACCTGCATCGCATCAGAACATGTTGGCTCATCAAAATGAAGTATCACTTATGTTCTCCTCAACATTAATTAGCTCCAGAATATGTTGGTTGATCTAACGAAACATAATCATCTTTTAAAATAAACAATGCAATTGATGAATTTCAAAGGACTGAATATTGTTTTTGTAAAACTTACCAGGAACATTTATAGTAGGGAACGCATCAACTGTAAGACCCCTTCTGAATTCTGGCAAACTATGAGCCTCAGAAAAATGTGCATGGCAGACATAATACCTGCTGTAAATCTGATCATTGTTAAATTTTGCCAATTCAGAGGTTTAATAATTTCTATTCATCTTTTGAACAAAATTGGATTGCTCTTCGGTAAACGATGTTTTTTGTTCACATCGTCGTTCGTCGTTGCACCCAGATACACAGCATTTCCTTATTCTCGACGGCATTTTTCACTATATTATTGTAGTTGACTAACTTAAAATTATTAAAAATTCCACGTGTTACAAGAGCAATGTTTCTTCTTAAAAGCAAAGACTTATAAACTAAGTTCTAACCAAAAAGAACCTCAAATCACAGAACATATAATAGCCTCAAATGCTGAAATCACTAATCAGTGAAATCAAAACAACGAAAGAAACGACATATACAGCGCCGTCTACAGGCGGCTGAACTTATTAAAAGCGTATGCAGCGCTCCTGGTGTATGCCCACATAAATAAAACTCGTTGAATGGTGGGGAAAGGAAGTGCCAGGACCCTGCATGCACTTCAACTCAAATTTCATTCAATCCGTAAACCAGACGTAAACGTTATATTTCGTACGTTAACGTCTACGTAAAGCTTCACGTACTGTACTCACCAGGGGGGTGTAACTCTCTAAGTACGGCCGAATTCATGCATCACTACCGCCACCTTAGCGTTGGTGCAGAACTAAATTCCATGATTTTCTGGTTCACGCTTGCCGCATGCGCGTAGGCCGTAGACTCTTTATTCATTGTGACATGAAAAGTGTAAACAATAACAATGTTGGAAACGCCAATTTCATAAATATTTTAATCAATGCAATATTTATTAATTCATTTTATATATATGTATTTAGTATCTAAGTTTCTGAATTGGAATATACAGGCCATAGCTGTCGTATTATAGAAACTCTCAATTTACCAGGTAATTTAAAACATTCCAATTTCATTCACCTATTAAATTTTTTCTCCTATTCCAGAGTATGTGAGTTCCGCAAACAATAAAGATATATTTTTTGATACGTTTGTGAATAAAGATTATCATCCACCAACTCGAAGGTTCTTCAAAGGTGTATGGAAGAAAAAATCTCCCCCTGCAAAGTATCAGTGAAATTGCACATGAAGTTGATTTTTTCCATGGGGTTAAATCAAATGATGAACCAACAACTTCAAGTAGAACATTTCAATCTGATGTGACTAGAGTTAAGGAGTACCCCAGAAGGTATTTAGTTTTTAGAAAAAATAAATTCCTTGATTGAATTATTCTGATATCAAACCACATCAATCTTTAAAAATTGATAATTTGAGAGATGAGAACATTTTTTCATGTCTAATAAAGTCGTTTTAATTTTCAGATATTATGAACGTAGATGTGCCATCAGGATCAAGAAAAGTCTCTATTCCTAAGGCAACTTCCAGCACAAGTAGAAAAGGTAACAAAAATTGTGTTGTAGTCAGTTTCGAAGATTAGGAGATCTATGTCAAATTAATTGCTAATCTTCAAAAATTGATAATTTTTTCATGTCTAATAAGGTCATTTTAATTTTCAGATATTATGAACGTAGATGTGCCATCAGGATCAAGAAAAGTCTCTGTTCCTAAGTAAACTTCCAGCACGAGTAGAAAAGGTAACTAATATTGTGTTGTAGTCAGTTTCGAAGATTAGGAGATCTATGTCAAATAAATTGCTAATGATTAATTGCTAATCTTCAAAAATTGATAATTTGAGAGATGAGAATTGCCAATCAACATTTTTCATGTCTAATAAGGTCATTTTGAGTTTCAGATATTATGAACGTAGATGTGCCACCAGGATCAAGAAAAGTCTCAGTTCCTAAGGCAACTTCCAGCACAAGTAGAAAAGGTAACTAAAATTGTATTGGAGTCAGTTTCTAAGATTAGGAGATTTATCTCAAATTAATTGCTAATGATTTATTTTGAAATAATTTTACTTTCAGTGTTTCATGGCAAGCGGATTGCTTCTGGGAAAGAAATTTCTGTTCTGAGGGAACTCAGATAGTACTCGATAGTGTTCCAGTTTGAAAAAGGTTCAAATTTAATGTGTGTATTGGATGCAATGATTTGTTACTGATTGTTCTCTAAAATAAACATTTTATTTTTAATATTCGATCTTTTCTTTTGGTTTTCATTGAATTTGGTGACAATTTCTTTCAAGTTGTCACCAAATTTGATGAAACCTCACCTTTAATTAATTTATTCTCAACCTTTTGTTCATACTGGTACTTGATATGCCAACCACTAGATGGCGTTTGTGGACGGTTAGGAATCTGTAATTTTGTCCAATGTTTTCCAAAAATAGTGTGTCTACACATCATAGATGGCGCTTTTCAATGAACCAGAAATCGAAGGGGAGTTGCTTATCTATAGTTAGTCTATGGTACTCACTTCAACTCTCTATTATCTAATCAACGCTAATCTAACTGCGAGTTTTGAAGCATTGGCAACGTTGCAGAATTCGCGGCTGGAAGGTCGAAATATGGCGCTCACGAAATCAATGTAAATAATACATAAAATCGTCGATTTCGACGAAATGAAAGCTTTATTTTGCAGGAAATTCTCAGAAATTGATAAATAAAACATTTCCTATGAGTATTGATTGAAAAAACACAAGAAAACTGTCTAGAACTATGCATAATCTTACCTTCCAAATAGAAACTTTGGGATTTTTTTTTGGAAAAACTAGGAGAATTGCAGACTTCTCGTTTTCATTTTCGTAATCTGGGGCCCAAACTTGGTGATTACACGGCTCCAACACAGTTCTTTTAGTTCTAAACTAGCTGGCCCGGCGAACTTTGTTCCGCCTAAATGATACTTACGGTGGATTTCACAAATCGTAATCACCGGTGATCGGAGATCAACAGCTTGGTTCTCTGATTTTTGAACTGTCAAATGTTTCGATGGATATGAACTGTCACACAGAACAGATACATAAAAATAATATGTCAATTACAGCAATTTTGGATTTAGTGATTTCCGCAAATATATTTATTACCCAAACAGAAATTCAAAAACATTTTAAAAATTATGAGAAAAGATGAGAATGGACATATCACGATCGAAACTGATCGCCAAAATCGTATATACTTGACATTTCGATAAAAATTCACTGTGATATTCACGCGCTTCTGGATCTGTTAATAGACCTTCATGGTACTATAAGTCCTATGCAAATTTCATAGTAATTGATGTCATATGTTCTTTATTCGACCATTTCAAACAACGACGACAGAAATTCTCGAAAAAAAAAACAGATGACATGATGGTCGCGAAAGCCTCAACAAATTCATCGCCATCTAATGGTGCTGATGTCAAATATAGTACCTTCACGATAAGATGTCTAGACTCTAGAGTAATGGTGTAGGCACCCGTCAATTTTTGAATGGAATGACGTTCGACCAAATTGAAAATATTAGAGAGTTGAAGTGCTGCCATGAACGTAAACGTTAACGTATTAATTGACATCTACGCACGCGCATTCGTCAGGTTTTTACGTTAACGTAGAAAATGAGTTTACGGGTCTACGTAACCAAACGTTCTCTCACGGATACGTTAAAAAGGAACGTACGTAAACCGAAGAATATACGAATGATACCGATAAGTTCCGAATGGCCGAATTTTGAATTCGAAGTAGATATCCATAACCTGGAAAATTCATGAAGAAGTTGTTTCATTTCAGATTAGTTTTTTTATTTATTTTATATTTAAGAAATGACTGAAACGTTTCTGTGATTATAATGTTTGTGGTAATACTACTGTGATTATAATTGATCTCATATGAATGGTAGTGATACTAGGACTTTCACTTTTTTTTGTAATATATTATATTTGTTATTAGATTATATTCAGTTGGAAAATGCATGAAGAAGTTACTAAATATTTGTTTTCGTTTTATTTCAGATTAGTTTTTTTATTTATTTTATATTTGAGAAATGACTGAAACGCTACTAACTGTGATTATGTTTGTGGTAATATTACTTTGATTGTGGTAGTGATGTGAACTAGGACTTTCACTTTTTTTTAATATATATTTCTAATTAGAATACATTCAGTTGGAAAATTAATAAAGAAGTTACTAAATATTTGTTTTTGTTTTATTCCAGATCAGTTTTATTTATTTATTTTATTTATATATTATGTAAAGACAAAAAAAAACTCTTCTAGTAGTTTAAACTTTTTTTATTAGGTATATAAGTATCATCAGAACATTCAATTCCCTAAATAATGTTCGAGCTGTGGAGGTTCCATGTTGAAGTATGTACCGGTCTGGCTTCCATATAAACAGGTATGGCAATTCGTCAAAATCATGCATTTTTGTACATGGTGCCAATTTCCTGCAGTAAAAGCTTCTGATTTTTCTTAAAATCCACAAAAGCAAATTCCTGAACTATTTTTTGGAATCCCCATTCTACAGCAATTCTCAAACTACTCATAGTTGTATTAAAAATTTGACGGTCTGGGTGTCCTACTATTTCTAGTTCTGTATATGGCCTCAATAGTAATTCCCTCAAGCCATAGTCTTTGTCTCCATAAATGACATACTTCTGGTTGCCAAATATTGTATACTGGAGAAGTTCTTCATAAAGTCTTGACTCCCTTAGCATTCCTGCATCATGTCGGCGACCAGGATAAGCACCTTTCAGACTAATGATAATTCCATTAGGGCATAAAACTGATTGGTATTTCACACAATGAACTTTTTTGTATCCGGAGTAATACTCCTCTTGATTATCTGTTGGCCTACAAATCGGTCTGATAGTGCCATCTATGAAGCCCCAACAATTGTTCATGGGAGCACCTTTTTCCATTATTGCCTGAAAGTGATGAGAGTATCAAATTATATAAATTTATAAACTGAAATTTTTTGTATAATTTAATAATTTATAATTTGCTAAAATAATTCATAGAAATAAAATGGGTGTTGGCTATATGGCTATTTTTCGGTTCATAACACATTCAGGTTTTCTGTTTGTTTTATTTAATGTTTTTTATACATCGTTTCGTTTAAAATTAATGTATTTTTAGAATGTGAATTCACAAGCACCTGTAAATGATCTAAAGGACCTACACATGACAATATCATTTTTATAAGAATATCACATACCTCTGAATATGCTCTCAACTTGGCTTCATTCAACCATGGCACATTTCCAAGGTTTTCCAATAAATGGCTTTTGTTATTGCATATGACCATCATGACAGTGTTAATAATGCTGGAGATACTCTTATAACTGTAACCAAATATGCATTCCAAATCTATGAGGCGATTAGGATATGATATGCAAACCTTCTTAAGAGTATGCATAAACCATCCACATCTAGAAAATAATAAGGATGTTAAAACATTGTTATTGAACCTATAAAAAGAACATACTATTCAATGTAATGTTGTTTTCCGTCGTTATTGTTTCCGGAAGGCCTAATGCAATTGCAAGGCGAGGAATATGGTATTTTTCAAAGCGAAACCAATTTTTTGCCTCGGTATTGGATACATTGTCCAGAGTGAATCGTCCATAAAGCACTGCTCGATTCCCAACAGGATCATTGTTGAATATATGTAACAGGATTGCCTCATCCATGTCATCCTCGAAATCTGAAATCTGAATCCCCAAGTTGCGCTGCATCAAGAATACCTTCCATCTGGAATTAAATTTTCTGAAATAGAGCCTAATTGAACATGTATAACGACGTGCTTACCATAAAATGTAGCTTCTATTTTCAGTAGAATTTCAACAAATTCAATTCTAAAATTTTATTATTTCGTTGACACAAAACAAAATACACTCAAATTTATAGGTTAGGGTTGTTTTGTTAACGGTTGACAATATTTGTGTTCTGTGGTTGACATAACGTTAACGTTCATCAACCACGCATACACTTCAACTCAAATTTCACTCAATCCGTAAACCGGACGTAAACGTTATATTTCCTACGTTAACGTGTACGTAAAGCCTTACGTATCGTGCGCACTTCAACTCTCTATTAGCAACGTGGCGGCGCCGCAATATCATTTCAGTGTATTTTCCGTTGTCAATTTGATGGATGTATCAACAGCTGATTTGCTAAAGTCAATTATGACATGACAGCAGAATGGCATCTTTTTATAATGAAAGTTTTCTACTTTTCCTAAGAACTAATATACATCAGAATGTCAGGAATATAAACACAAAAACACACATTATTGCTTGACAAAATTATCTACCTTTAACACGCCACGTTCGCCAGAATAAATTCAAGTATTTGAAATAACTGATAACAATCAGTCATAATTTGTGAATAGCGCCACCTGAAGTGGTACGAAATCTAATCATTTCAGACATCTGTACTCCTAAGCTAAGATTTTTTGGTGTTGGCCAACGGCGCAAAGTTGTAGGCAACTCAAATTACACACTATTACAGTGACTATAGTGGTAATATAGTCACTGTACACCCCATCTAACGGAGAGAAGTACCTACGAATAAGCAGTAGCGTAACTGTAACTGTAGCGACACCTAGTGGCCTCGCTCAAGAGGAGGAAAAGCATTTCCTGTATAAGTGAAATTTTCATCGATTTTTTCGAAGTTTTATTGCATTTTATAATAACCAGACCGTAGTCGAATCCATATATGAAGTTTCATAACAAACAGTCCATCCGATCTCGAGTTATAAATGGTGTAACCAACATCTTTCTTTTATATATATAGATAGAATAGATAGAAGATAGATAATTACCTCATGTGTTTGCATGTTATTTGAGGTTATTTTAATTTCGCGGATTTCGCTTTCGCCGATGACAGATATCGAACGTAATCTTGTCAGACGCCAGCTGCATTGGCGGCCATTTGTCTGGTGCGAGACCACAGATTGGTGTTTCCAATTTTAGCACTAGCGTTTCACCCCCGTGGCTAAAGGGTCGTTTATACTGGCCCGTAACTTATGCCCTTAAAATTTGTTCTCTTTAAGGGAATAAGTTAAAGTTCGAGTATAAACCATAGCATTAAATTTCTATGTTTCAACTCTTAGGGTAAGGGAAAAGTTTAAGTTAAGGGCCAGTATAAACGACCCCTAAGACTAGGTATATAGGGTTTAGAGGGTGTGTGTGATAGTTTTCCACCAATAGTTTCGTATGTTGTCTCTGCCCAACACTGGCGGATCCAGACAGCTTTTGGTGGTTGCATGAACTTTTTCAGAGGGGGGGGGGCATGAACTTTTACAGGGGGGGGCATGAATTGATTTATTGAAAATATTAGGGATCGATTGAACTTCTATCAAGGGATTACGTCAATTTCGAGGTCCAAGGGGGGAGGGGGGCATGGAACCCAGCACCCCCCCAGTATCCACCAGTGATGCCAGGTGTCGCCCAGTTGTTCATTCTCATAGTCGTTTCTTTCACCTTTTCCTCGCTTATTGTTATCTCGGACACTCTTTTTTCGCTCTCTATCCATGTTGCTGTCTTCTTTTATTGGCCTTTATTTGCCCAGACACCTGCCCAACCATATATCTAATAATTCCAATATGGGCCATGAGCCAATCAAAACTGAAGCTGGGATTTGGAAACAATCCAGATCTGCGCTTGTGCGGCAATATTGAAAATAAAAATATTTTTTTAATTCTGTCTCTCTCCGACACATCGTATTATGTCGTGAGACGTATGTCATTCTTAACTTCATGTGAATAGTTTCGATCATAACCTCACAATTTCATGTGAAATGTTTCAATTGCTCTATTCCGTTTTCTTCAAGTCCTAAATATCATTGCTAACTCCTATTCATATTCTAAAATTGAACTGAAAGTATTCGAGTGACATGTTTTCATTCTCGATATCTATTTTCTTGTTGTCTTTCAGAATAAACATAACCTCTAAATTTCTCGAATTTTTGAATTTCCAGTTGACGCAAGCGTACAACTCAAGCCTTACCAAAGATTTGGCTTCACTTTGGGACTGTGAAAAGCAGGGGTATAATCCATATTGATGTTATTAGATATATGTGCCCAACAGGTGGAAGGTTTGCCGTTCCTCCGTCTTCATCATCCTCCAGATTTCTGAAAAACTGTTGTTGATTGTTAGAAAATTGGTTCTCATCTTTGTGCCTTTGGGACCGCTTATGGCGCTTATGGTAGGCAACTTCTCAATCTGTTTCCTAGCGATGCTATTTTATGTTTTAGGTTTTCTGTGTATGTTCTCAGTTGTTCCAGGTATTCTGATTTCTGGATTTCTTAAGTTAATTTTAGCTTGTGGGTGTATTTGTTTCCTTTATTCATATTCGCTGCTAGGCCGGCTAGGCGGCCTAAGGACAAAGTAACAAAGCCTATTAGCCTACACAGAACACAACTGCTTCTCCGAACAAGTTACAAGCTTCGAAGCTTGTAGTTTATGAGGGATCTCCTCAGGAGACCTAATAGTTGCCAGTGTAATTAATATCAATCGATTATTTCCTCCCACGGTGATCTTCATTGGTTTTGTCTTTCTTGGGCTGGGTTTTCGGTTTGTGTTTCTAAAATGAATTTCGCGACAGTAACTGCACAGTATGTTGCGTAACAAAGTTCTTCAAGATTTGTTGCGTTGTTGAATGCTGGTCGCAGGGCGTTCTCCTGAAAACTCAAAGTTTCTTATATAAACAATGTACCCGAAAATGTTTCAGGCCTTTACCACCATGGCGCTGGCATTGATTAATCGATATATCGTTACCATCATGCCATCCCTACTTTGGTGTATTAGGACTACCTATTTCTTAAATGCCAACAACATGCGCGAATATAATGACAAACTTTGCGCAGTAGATATAGTGTTGGTAATGGTGTTTGAGAACCAAACGCCATTTAAATGAAAACTTTTCTCTTCATGAAAGTCTTCAAAAAACTTGGTGATTGAAGCAGTTAACGGAGATTATATTGTAAAAAACTGTTTGGTGACGGAAGTTTTGTTATTAGTGGAGAAACAATAAAAAGACTGGTCAATGTCAGCAGGCGTGTCAGAACAGGTAGTGAATCGAATATCATTTGACAGTTTCATGCATCATTATTTACAGCAAAAATAAAAATTTTAAGTGAAATCAAATCATATCAATTTTTATTTCATGTGCCTGTTATGTCACAGCGGATGAAAGGACAAGGAAACCAAGGTATGTACCATAAATTTCAATTATATATGTTGTTCTGTATTGAAAATAATCTCTTTATTTTGAACTTCATAAATTGGATTGTGAAAGGTGCTTCTTGAAGCTTTTACTTGAATTTTTCTGGTCCATCGCAAGCTCCCAAAAATATTTCCATTGTTATTGCAAAATGTTTGAAATTATAAGTAGATTTGTACAATTGGTAAGAGAAATATCTTTCATTTTATATATTTAAACAAAATAATACTGGCTACTGTTGGTATTTGTTGCCTTCATTTCAACAGTGTGACTTTTCACCAGATCGTCTCCTGGGCTACCTACCCATGCACTGACACATACTTTTTGGGAAGAGCTTGAAGTGCCCAAGCTGCTAAAAGCTTGAACTCCTGCTTATTGTTGTACTATATTTGGAACAGTTCAGGGGTAACAAACTCTGGATTGTACCGGTGCATGATACATCAGAACTAAAGCGACCAAAATAGAGTATAATGTGTTAAAACTTTCAGTATAGTAATATATAGAGAATATAATTCTGCTTTTTTATGATAGTATAGACATTTGTGCCCTCTGATTTTAGCTTGCATTTTTTTCATCTTTTCAAGTGTCTAATGGCCCTAATGAACAGTTAGGAGCAGGCGAAGGACCAAGTGGCTCAGAAGAATTTGAACCATGGAGGTCTCAGCAACAAAATTCTGCTGCTCATACCCCTTATGGTGGATCGGTACCGATTTCAAGTGCAACAGATATCTACAACATGGGTACAGCAGGTATTCATTTGTTAATCTATTATTGTACTATGATAATCAGTGAACATTCACATCTTTTCCTGAATGAGTGGATCTATGAAAGCATCTTTTTAGATATCCAATTAGAGGCAATGTTTTTTATTTCCACTGACGTGAACAAGTACAACAGGTTACTTACGTTAATGTCACATCCACAACTCTGGGAGAAGTGTTGTTTAGGTTTGGTGTGAATGTGCTTGACTGAAAATGTGATGATTCTGCAAGCTTTGATACTGTGTTGAATTATAATTTGAAGGCAGAAATATTGATTGAGAAACTGTACTTAGACTAATCTAGACTAATTAAGAACTTATTATTATCAGCGCAGATGAATTTGAGAACCTGGCGAAATATAAACCTTGTTACAATATAACATGTTTGAACCGAATAAATATAGATTTAGATGAAAACAGCAGGGATAATACTCTAGGATTGACAGATAAGTAAGTCAATACAAATGAGCTGTGATGTACAAGAGTTAGTCAACTGCAGCAACGGAAGAAGGAAATATTGGAATGACCATAAGAGTTTAATTTTGCAAATTTCTAATTGTTTGGTTAACAATTGTAATGTGAAAAATCCATTCAACCTAAGTTATATATTTTTCTTGTTCATAGTAGGTATTCCATCTATTACTATTTACAGATACGAATTTTTCTGTCATGCATACAGTGTGATTTTATGAGTGTTTCATTAGACGTATTCGAGGAAGGAATTGCGATACAAATTCCAAATTTCGTATTTTTGTTTTCGAGTACATGAACTCGATTTGTAAAATATTTTCAAGCGTAATCTACTTCCGGTCCTACCGGAGACGAATGTGATCTCCGTTATTTCAAATGCAACACCCTGTATATCTATACATATTTTAATTCTTCGTTTAATTCTGCAATGATTTGATGTATGATGGCTAACCACATCAAGCGATCGTTGAGTTATAGCCTGATTCTTTTTTTGACAGAAAGATCGCACAAATTAGTATGTATTTATATCTCCAAAATCTCTCATTGTAAGAATTTTTTTTCGCAACACCCTGTATATTTATACATATTTGAATTCATTGTTTAATTCTGCATTGATTTGATGTATGATATGCGCGAGCACATCAAGCGATTGTTGAGTTAGAGCCCGATTCTCAAATTTTTTGACAAAAGATTGTCACAAATTAGTGTTTATATCACCAAAATCTCTCTTTGTGAGAAATTTTTTTCGCAACAGTGGAACAAGAGGAAGTACGCTGATACTGCTTCTTGTATATATTATAAATTATGAGGAAATATTATACAGGGTGTCTGAAACAGGGCTTCAAAGTTAGCCTCAACAAAACTATGAAATCTTTTTTTTTTTTCAAATAGGAACCATATAATTTTGTAATTCCGATCGATTGCTTGTCAAAAAGTAGTTAGAGTGTGCCCAACATTCCATGTCTTTAAAATCAGTAGTTTTGCCGTTATCGAATGAAATTCGAATTTCAGGAATAAATCCAGTGTAATAATATGTTTATTAAGATAATTTTTAAGTAGGCTATGTCAATAGTCAGAATATGTCAGTTCATTTAATTATAATGCACTGTTGAGAACTGTCATTCATAACTTCTTACTTGTTGTTTGAATTCAGGAAATATGCAAAATCACAATTACAGTAACAGTGATGTTTTAAATATGTTCTTCATTTATGGTGAATGTAACAAAATAGTAGAAAGGGTAGTCAGAATTTCTAACAGAAGAAATCCACATTCAACACCTTCAACCAAATCAAAGTTCTTAGTAGAATCAATAAATGTTTGGAGGAAGGGGCCAACATTTTGAATATTTATTGTAATAGCGATTATTAGAGAGAGAGAGAGAGAACTAAACTTTATTGATCATAATCTCAATACAATCAAACGGCTATCAACCTAAGTCTTCCTGCCAGTAAAAAACATTTTCATCTACAAGAATATCTGTAATATTTTCAAGGTGTTATAGTGATTTTAAATATTCAAAGATTGGGAGTGCCGGTAGTTTTGCTTTCGCTGGTGTTGTCCTTTGGTAGCTGTGAATCATTGGATCCATAATATTCATGTTATTCTGGTTGGTGATGAATTTTTTGCTTACATTTTCAAGTCTTCCTAGTATTGGTTCCACTTCTGTAGTCTCATAAAGTAGTTGATTAGACGGGTTGTGGAGTGGATTGTTTGGGTGTCTCAGTTTTGTGATTTCTCTAAGGCAAGTCCTTTCGGCAACTTCTATGTTTTTCATTGTTGGCTTTGGGGAGTTCAAGAATACTGTGTGTTCATACTCCAACAAGGGCCTGCATATCATCTTGTATATTTTGCTCGCTGCTTTGAGCGATTATTAAATTTCTGTAAAAGTTTTTTGTTGTTAGGAAAATTGTTGTGATAGTTTCAAACTTATTTTTTTTACTTAGTCATCATTCATTATCTGCTTTGTTTATTTGTCACATTCGCTGCAAATGAAGGACAGGCTTTCGATCCTATATCATTCTATTCTAGTGCACCTAATTATTATTGCATGTTTTCCATAGTGCTGATAAATAAAAATACGTAAGAATGACAATTCCTAACATAGCCTACTTTGTACAAGATGTGCCAATGAATTTGACTGAGCGAAACCTAGCTTTAGTCATGAAATTCGAATTTTATTCGATAACAACAAAACTAATGATTTTAAAGACATGAAATGTTTGGAACACTCTAGCTAGTTTTCGACGAGCAATCGATCGGAATTACAAAATTATATGGTTTCCATTTGAAAAAAATGGGATTTCATAGTTTTGTTGAGGCTAACATTGAAGCCCTGTATCATATTTCCTCATAATTTATACAATAAGCAGTATCAGCGTACTTTCTCTTGTTCCACTGATGCGAAGAAAATTCCTTACAAAGAGAGATTTTGGTGATATAAACACTAATTTGTGACAATCTTCTGTCAAAAAATTTGAGAATCGGGCTGTAACTCAACAATCGCTTGATGCTTGCACTGCTTGCGCATATCGTACATCAAATCAATGCAGAATTGAACGATGAATTCAAATATGTATAAATATACAGGGTGTTGCATTTGAAATAACGAAGATCACATTCGTCTCCGGTAGGACCGGAAGTAGATTACGCTTGAAAATATTTTACCAATCGAGTTCATGTACTCCAAAACAAAAATACAAAATTTTGAATTTGTATCGCAATTCCTTCCTCGAAAACGTCTAATGAAATCACCCTGTATATGGACGTTCAAAGGCTTGCTAATTAGTAATTAGGGTCATGGATTATCTTACAACATTACAGCGCAATTTGATTATCCAAACTCTGGTAATCATTGGATTGTCCATTGAAGGTCGTAGATCACACCAGCCTGCTCAATGCTCATACACATAAAAAAAATTGCTGAAGCATCATGATCTGAAATAAACACAAGAGATCTCAAAGGTCCTTACAAAATTTGTAGATTATGAGGAATAGCAATGAGAATATTACTCGAAAGGATGTTTACTTAGCAACCTGAACAAAAAGAAACAAGAAAATTGGGCAAATTGAAAAATTCAGTACAGTCTGTCAGCTTTGAAGAACAGGAAGGGAAATTCGAAAGTATGTCAAATGAGATGAGGAGTTCGGAGGAGGCGAACAAACTAAATCAACCCAGGCGCTCATACACTGAAACAAAACTGAATCCGATGGAAAAAAGAGACAACGAAGTGGTGGTATGAATAATAATAATGCAAATACATACTTCATTTTCCCAATTGCAACACTCATGAAAGCCATGATGACCATTACAATGTTATCAGCTCTGAAAATTCTAACTGAAATTTTTTTTTGAAAATTAATTCAGTGAGTACAGTTAAATCCCAAAAATGATCCCATACAAAACTTTTTTAAACAGCAATAGCAGGGCAAAATGAAAAGGTCACTGAGAGTGTGGGAAAACTGCTAAAAATGTTGAAGGTACAAATTAGCAATGACGATGTGTTGGTAATATACAGAATGAACAACAAAAATACACCCTTAAGAATATTTGTACTGAGATATTGCGATTGGTCAAGGAAAAAGAGGCAGTAAAATTAAACATTTGAACAATAGAAACAAAACTAACACCTTCACAAAAGGGCTGGACAGATCAGAATGGAAAATAATTGTAAGGCTGCATATGTTTCTCATGGAAAAGCATACTTGAGAATATGAGAATGATGAAGCAGTCAGGACTAAAACCAATGCAGACCTTCAAACTGAAGGCAATAATTAATCTAGATTCTAGATCGAAGAGAAGGAAAACAAAACTAAGAAAGGGAACAAAATAATCGGCTGATTGAAAATCTAAATATTTATGTCAACATTAGAAGTTTTAGAAACAAAATAAATGATCTTCAAGATTTAATACAAAATCAAAAACAATACTCCACAAGCAAAACTATTTCAAGCGTTTCATGACTGTAGATGTTCAAGAGGAAGAAATATACACTAAATACCAAATACAACAGATCAAAAGGTGCTTGTGACTTTTTATCTGTGTATTCATCACAACATTGCATAACTATTTTTGCATTATATAGAGTACAAGCAGGCCGTCCCAGCTTCGCCCTAGTAGAAATTTGTTTCACGCGGCGGTTTCATCTTCAACACTTCAACCTGCCATATCTTTTGATGTACTCGTTGTAATTGTATGATGTGAAGGGCAATTTCGTCTAAATTAAATACTGGGGATAAATAACGTATCAGGTTGGATGAGGATCAATACCCAATTCATAAAAACACACTCCCAAATAATGCATAATTTCGGAAAACACCTGATTACCATAATCAGGTAATAGCAAGTCAATCTTGAGATATATATGCTATCGCGGACTCTTTTGTAGAACTATTTAAGAGGTACATTTCCGTCATAAATTGTATCCACGTAAGTCTTACGGTTTTTGCAGCGCACGTGAAAATAGCTGATTTTTTTGTAATTATTGTAGGTATCCTTAACTTTTTCGGGTGAAAAGTATAGCCTATGTCACTCAGGGATAATGTAGCTTTCTGAGGGTGAAAGAATTTTTGAAATCGGTCCAGTAGTTTTTGAGCCTATTCGTATCAAACAAACAAAAATACAAATCTTTCCTCTTTATAATATTAGTATAGATAGACCAACCCAAAACAAGTTAATATTATTTCTACCAAAAATCAATACTAAACTACATACATCTCATCATGAAATAGTTTACTCAGAAAATTATTCTGAAAAACAATAAACCAAAAATTTTAAAAATTATCTTGATTTCAACAGATGCAGGGATAAAGTCTATGAAACGATTATTGAACAGGAAATAGACAACTTTGATCAGATGATCGATGTGATGAATAACATCAATACAATTGCACAATATTATATGAAGAAAGAAATAACAATCACTTGGTAGCAAGTGAGTATATCGAAAAATCTAAAAGATCACGACAGGTTGTATGTAAAGTGGAAGGGAATGCCATAATTCTATCCTGGAAGAGAATACAAATCGAGCAAATAGAAAGAGAATTTAAGTCTGCGAAAAACATATGCCACAAAACAATTTAAAAAATCGCAAGGAGATGAGAGAAAAACTTGGTCATTACCAAATAAATTTGGGACAGATCAATACACAAATCATAGACAAAATCACAGACAAAGATGAAAAAGCATACAGTATAAGAAAAAACAAAGACATAGGTAATCACATGATTTGATATTATTGCACAGCAGTTTTTTTGCCAGCTAGAACAGAAAGCTACCAATGATCAAAATCATCTCGACACTTGAGTGGCCCATCACTATTGGTGAAAAATATGGACTGATGCTATTACCTTTGATGAGAGAGTGCATACTGGCTAGACATAGTACAATCATTCATCAGATGAAGCAAACATTGGTTATTAGGACTTCTGGAATAACAATAACGACTTTATTTTCCACAATATCGATTTAATCCTTATTTAATATACACAAGCTGGCCCGGCGAACTTTGTTCCGCCTAAATGATACTTACGGTGGATTTCACAAATAGTAATCACCGGTGATCGGAGATCAACGGCTTGGTTGTCTGATTTTTGAACTGTCAAATGTTTCCATAGATATGAGCTGTCACACAGAACAGATACACAAAAATAATATGTCAATTACCAATTATGGCAATTTTGGATTCAGTTAGTTCCGCAAATATATTCATTACCCAAACAAAAATTCAAAAACATTTTAAAAATTATGAGAAAAGATGAGAATGGACATATCACGATTGAAACTGATCGCCAAAATTAGATATACAGTGAAAGCTCTCATAAGCGGACACTCACGGGACCAACATTTTTGTCCGGTCATGGGAGATGTCCGGTTGAGGGATAGTCCCAAAAAATTTACTGTTTTTTCAATTGGTTCATGTACTTCCAATTTGGTTATGTAAAATCCTCTTTGAACAGTATATACGAAATACATATATAAAAGCCATTATTGATAAAATAAAACAGGTGCATAGATATGAATTCTCATGAAAGACTGATTTGAATTTGAATATCAACCTACTCAGATACTATATTCACTCAATAACAAATTAAAACGATCAAAGTTTGCTTGCTCAATGTGAACACTTACCTCTATACACATAGGATAATATTTGAAGGTAGAATTGGGTGAATGACGGTGATGCTTCAAAGGCCAATAAATATTTATGGGTGATATTTTTATAACAAAAATACAAAATTCAACAAAATGATATAAAATAAAAAGGTTTCTATAAAAATGTAAAAATTATTATCAACAAAGTGGAATCATTTCATTTGAGCCTTTATTCATTATTGACTGAAACAAAATTCAGAATGCTAGTTTGTCTTAATCTAGCATTAGTTTCGAAAATGACTCTCTAAATTCTTCACGTGCTCAAATGCAGTGAAATCATCTCTAGCGAAAACTTTCAAGAGATGGATTTGTTTCAAGGCTTCCTCATAAGAATTTATTCTAATAAAATTTTCATCTTCATCAGTATCAGTCACCACTACTTCTTCACTGTGTTCGTCTTCGCTCAAATTTTCAGTGTTAATAATGGATTGGATGTCTACATTCTCATCTTCTGTCAATAAATGCTCGTCCATTGTTATGAAGTCCTCCGAACCCAGTTCACCTCCAGGTCCTAACTGTTGAATATACCTCTCAACAAATTCGCGAGTTCCGATAAGGGTAATTCATCTTCCTGGTCAAAATGATCTACGCTTAATTCGGATTTCTTGAATCCAGCTTTTCGAAAACAGTTTTTGATTGTTGTAGAATTCACCATATTCCATGATGCCTTTATAAAATACAAAGCTTCTAACTGATCAATGGATTTTGCAAGTCCTGATGCTGATTCAACACCTCCCATTTTGGACAAAATATGTTTGCGAACCTGTTGCCTATAATGAAATTTGAAATTTTTTATTACTCCCAAGTCTAGCGGTTGGCACACAGAAGTCAAATTTGGGGGTAAGAATAGTATATTCTAAAACTAGTTTGCAGAATGGGCTCCTATTCCAATACGAATGCGAAATTCGAAAACGAGCGACGAAGGAGCGAGTTTTCGAACGCATGAGTATTGGAATTGCATTCTGTAACGAGTATTAGACGATATTTTCTCTATTTCAGTCAAATTTTGTGAAATTAAATGAAAAAACTCAAATTGTAGGTCCTAGTGATTTCCATATTGTATCTTGGCAGTTGGTGTGAATGTTAGCATAGAAAAACAAACGATGTTAGGAAATACGAAAATTGACATTTCCAAATTGACGTCTGCTGAAATTTTAAAGGATCGGAAGTCATTGCTGACAACCACAAAACGAAAAATGTTACTGAAAACGATGCTGTAATGAATTCATTACAGCACTGTTTTTAGTACTTTAATGAACTCATTACGATACTGAAATAGAGAAAATGATTTTGATATTTCTCAAACTCAAATCTCGTGGATGGGATGCTGCATTATCTAAAAATAAAATTATTTTTCTCTTCTGGACGCCAATTTTTCTGTCCAGCTGCAACAACCATTCAGTCATAATATCCCGTGTCATCCAGGCTTTTCTGTTTGATTTCCAACTGGATGGTAAATCATCAACAGACACATTTCTGAAGGCTCTGGGTCGTTTTGCCTTTCCGATAACTAGCAGCTCTTCTTTATGTCCTGCCATACTCACACAAAATAAGATTGTTATCCGTTCTTTGGATAATTTTCCACACTTTTCAGCTTTGAAAGCTAAAGTTTTATTCGGTAGTGCACGAAAGAAAAGTCCACTTTCATCTGCATTGTAGATGTCTTCAGGTTGATAACCAAGTAACAAACTAGGGAGTTTTTCCATAAATTGACCAGCATCTTCTTGATTCGCATCAGCTGCTTCTCCAGAAATGCACTTAAAAGAAATATTATGTCTTCTACGCCATTTTTGAAGCCATCCATCAGATGCAGTAAAATTGCTGTAGCCAGATTACGGAGTCCATTTATTGGAGCTTCGTGTCCGCTTTCAAGAGATTTCAGATACAGTGGACATATGGAAATACGAAAAATTCATTTCATTACATCCGTTTATTAGAGCTAAGAGTCCGCTTATGGGAGATTTGGGTAAGAAATATAAGGAGATATAGTGTCCGCGTCCGGTTAGGAGAGCGTCCGCTTGTTGGAATGTACTTAATAGGGAAAATAAGCACAAAATATTGGTTCCTAGAAAATTGGCCGCTTATGAGAGATGTCCGCTTATTGGAGCTGTCCGCAAGTAGAGCTTTCACTGTACTTGACATTTCGATAAAAATTCACTGTGATATTCACGCGCTTCTGGATCTGTTAATAGCCCTTCATGGTACTATAATTCCTATGCAAATAACACAGTAATTGATGTCATATGTTCTTTTTTCGACCATTCCAAACCACTACAACCGAAATGCCCGAAAAAAAAAACAGATGACAAATCGATGGTCGCGAAAGCCTCAACAAATTCATCGCCATCTACTGGTGCTAATGTCAAATATAGTACCTCCGCGATAAGATATCTAGAATAATGATGTAGGCACCCGTCAATTTTTGAATGGAATGACGTTCGACCAAATCGAAAATATTAGCAATGTTTCGTGGCGGCGCCGCAATATCATTTCAGTGTATTTTCCGTTGTCAATTTGAAAATGTATCAACAGCTGATTTGCCAAAGTCAATTATGACATGACAGCAGAATGGCATCTTTTTTTAATGAAAGTTTTCTACTTTTCCTAAGAACTAATATACATCAGAATGTCAGGAATATAAACACACATTATTGCTTGATAAAAATTATCTACCATTAACACGCCACGTTCCCCAGAATGAATTCAAATATTTGAAATAACTGATAAAAATCAGTCATAATTTGTGAATAGCGCCACCTGAAGTGAAAAGAACGAAACATTGCTAATATTCTCAATTTGGTCACAACAAAACCTAATCAGTGCCTACACCATCATTCTAGACATCCTACTTCCCGATTACGTTATTTTGAATAAATAAAACTATAAAAAAACAAATAATCAATCATAATGTGCGAATAGCGCCATCTGAAGTGATACGAAATCTAATCATTTTAGACATCTGTACTACTGTTCTCCTACGCTAAGACATTTTGGTCTTGGCCAACATCGCAGAGTTGTAGGCAACTCAAATTACACACTATTACAGTGACTATAGTGGTTATATAGTCACTGTACACACTATTTGTTTACATCGCCATCTAACGGAGAGAATATGAAATAAGTACCTACGAATAAGCGGTAGTGTAACTGTAGCGACACCTAGTGGCCTCGCTCAAAAGGAGGAAAAGCATTTCCTGTATAAGTAAAATTTTCATCGATTTTTTCAAAGTTTTATTGTATTTTATAATAACCAGACCGTAGACGAATCCATATATGAAGTTTCATAACAAACACTCCATCCGATCTCGAGTTATAAATGGTGTAACCAACACCTTTCTTTTATATATATTTAATACTAGCTGGCCCGGCGAACTTTGTACCGCCTGAATTATACTTAAAAGTTGTATAAACTTTTTTTCAAGCAGGAAAAAAATTAGGCAAAATTAAAGTTCAAAATATACAAAATTTTAATAATTTTGTAATTCACATGGAAAGAATTCTCTTTATAAAAGCGGTAACTAATTGTTGAACTTGAACATATAACTTTTTGTTTTTAATTGTTGTACAGTTCTCTTTTTGCAGTACCTCAAGTGACAGTGAATAGCAGTAGTATAATCCATATTATAGGTACCTTTCCTCTTATATGAATCAAAATGTCAAGAATATAAAGAAAAATTATTCCTTTAATGAACTATCGACTATTAACACAGCCCGTCGACCAGAATTAAAAAATCAGTCATTTGTTAATAGCCCAACCTGAAGTGGCAAAAACAAAACTTTTCTTATATTCTCAAAATCTAATCAGTGGTCACACCATTATTTTCGACATCTTAGCTATGCTGCTAAGCTCAAAATAATGGGTAAACATCTCAGTTGGTAGAGCAGCGCGATTCTCATTATTCCATGGATATGAGCTGTCAATCTCTCTTCAATTTGTTCAATTTAGTTGACGATATCAAGCTCGTTAGAAGACAAATCGAGATGTTAAAATGTCGATAGTACGATCGACACGGCAAAATTAGGTATGAACACTGTGAATTATGTTGAACTCATATTCAAATTTATTGATGATCATTCGACCAGATCAGATTAGGCAACCCATGAAACTTTATTGTATATCATAAGTGAAAGCCGGATGAGCAAACGTTTCAAAATTATTGACGCTTACAATACTGTCTCTGTGCGAACAGAAACACGAATATAATATGTCAATTACTAATTATGGGCAGTTTTGGATTCAGTTATTTCCGCAAATATATATATATTACCCAAACAGAAATTCGAAAGCATTTCAAAAATAAAGAAAAAAGATGAAGATGGCCAAATCTTTCGGTAAAAATTCACTGTTCCACCAACTTGAGATAAGTTTACCCGCTTTTTGATCTGGTAATAGACTTCCATGTTACCATGAGTTCTATGCGAATCACATATCGCCATCTAACAGCGGTAATATCAACCTATACGACTACGTACAGTACGATTCACTGTACGACTACGCATCAACGGCAGCGACACCCAGTGGCCTTATTCAAAAGAAGGAAAAGCATTTCCTGCATAAGTAAAACTTTCATCAATTTTTTCGAAGTTTTATTGTATTTTATAATAACCAGACCGAAGACGATTCCATAAATGAAGTTTCATAACACACAGTCCATCCGATCTCGAGTTATAAATGGTGTAACCAACATCTTTCTTTTATATATATATATATATATATATAGATTTAATATACATACTTTAGATAAGATTAGATTAGATCATCTGAACTCGCATGCACCTTGATATGTGTTACTCACGAAGTGTTAACGCCGCTCTTTGACCAGGAGGTTCTTCAGATCAGATCCTATCTCCAAACGATGATTCTTCTGTTCCTTAGGCGATCAAAGAAAGCTATAGGTCCCTTATGTTGTTAGGTCATCTCCAATGGATCTTGTGACACTGATGTCCAGCTGTCTTGCCAACGTTTTGGGTTGCTTACCAAATGGTCGCCTAGTTCCTGGTTTTTGCTTTTTGGCCCACTATGCAATTCGATCTGGACCCATCCCTCCAATAATAATAATAAGAACAAGAAATGCACAGATAGTCAATGATTCCAGTAACAAAAATCGCGCAATATGGAAGGTTATCAAGTCGAAGCTTAAAAGCAGAAAAAGATCCAATAACGCCAATATGCTGTCAGTTGAGGAATTCAACATTTATTTTTCAACAATTGCGGAAAAAAAGGTTGCGCAGAACTATGTCTCGACACGAGCGATAACGTTTTGAAGAGGAGATCAGCCAGAAATTCCTGCTCATTCTTTCTTACCCCGACTACACCCGAGGAGGTCGAAAGAGCCGGGTGTGAAATGAAGAATGAACCATCGAGAGGTCTGCTGAAGGATATTATTGACTGTCTGGTGGACCCTCTGTCGGAACTAATAAATGCCTGCTTCCAGAAAGGGTACTTTCCTAATGTGCTGAAACTGGCAAGAATTGCGCCAATCCATTTAAAGGGAGACCAAGAACTAAATGAGAACTAGACATACATGGTGATTCACGGTGGATGGCACATTAGACGTTTCTGGAGAACCAGACTTCAGATCGGCCTGAAAATTTAATGGAATGCATTATCGGACCTGTTCTACCCAACTAAAATATTTTTGTCAATGCGATGTTGCCACTTCTATTAGAAAGTAGTAGCAACTTTGCTTTTTCAAATGGAACACCCGGTATATTATATTATTTTTGGAATCTCCAACAACTTCTCGACAACTTTTATTGACATTTCCTTATACCTATCTGTTGCCGTTTTCGAAATATAAATTAATTTCAATTTTTTTCACCGGAAAACATGACTTCTAAAAATGCTGATAACCTAGGGTTGAGAAACACTATGGCATTGAAATTTGGTTTGGAGTTAGGTGATACTTAAATGCTTCCAACACTCCAGCCTGATTTACGTTACTTCAATACAGGGTGATGAAAAAATACAGCCTTTTCGGTTGCTTGAAAAAGTGACTGAAAGTTGTTTATTTCAAATGGAATGCCCTGTATATTATTGGAAATTCGGAAAACTGATGAAATTCGCTTTCATTCTATGTATATCATGCCTATACCTAGGTAGTCAAATTTCGGACTTATGAGTATTTATTTGTCAAAATGTCCCTTCAGAATGGTATTTCCATTCGGTATTTGGAAGGCAGGCCATGATTTCTATTTGATAGTACCTTGTGACATTTTCCTAATAATAAAGGCACCAAGAAACTTGAAAGTCAAACTATTTATATGAATTATATTATTAAAAAGTAGAACAATCATGTCGAATGTTTCAAAGTATGTTCGAATCGCTGGCCGTTCCCTACCAAGCACTTCAAAATGCGGGTGTTGATTGCTTTCGTCGAGGCAGATCGTATTTCTTTGAAATCCAAATCTTCAAATGCTTGGGCAATCCTTTCCAACAATTCATCTCTCGAATGCATGGGTGTTTTGTAAACTTTTTCTTTCAACATTCCCCACAGATTAAAATCTAACGGACTAAGATCGGGTATTCTTGCTGGCCAATTCCATGGTCCCAAGCGCCTTATCCACCGATCTTCAAAAAGTCTCTCCAGTTAATAATAATGAACAAATTCATGAGCACTTCGTTTGAATAGTTTTCTTCCATCGTTTCGAGGGAATTTGCAACTTCTGGAATGAAGAAAATGTCGAAACTCAAGCTTCTTGGTGCCTTTATTATTAGGAGAATGTCAAATATACTCCATTCACAATTATAAAATCACAGCTCTGGCATTGGAAATTTGACACATTCCACTCTGTATCGAAGTTATGACGTTTTTCAAAATATTTGTATGTTCCAAGTCAACACTATGTTGCCCTTTCTACATTCTTAGCGTATTTCTCAGAATGTGAATGAATTTGAAAAGATGTGATGGACGAAAATAATTAACGTTTATATGAATTGATAGAAAGGATTCCTTTTCTAGTTATTTGCATGAAAAGTACAAGAGATCACTGTTGAAATATATTAAGTATTTTTCGCAATGGAAAAAAATTGCATTGCTTTCACATAATTTTCATATGCATGCTTGTGAAGATTCAATGTTTATTATCCTCTTGAACTGAAAGTTCAAGATTGACGACATTTCATTTATTTGATCTTATGAACAAGGAGTAAAATATTCTGATTGTATAGTAATTTATTGGATTAAAAAATATTCATACATTACTACCAAGTAGGTTTGTACAAATAAAATGGAATAGGTCAAACATATGCTTCACATTTATCATTCACCTGTTCTAAAATAAGACACAAACTCCTGGAATATGGAAAAAACCGATGTATTCTGGTTCAATATAGCCTTTTTCTACTTTCGGCAAAGGAATGAAAGCTCCAGTGACACATTTCAATTCTACCTGAACCATATTTTCCGGTCGCTTCCGTTAGAAGATCGTATAAGGAAGCCTTTCTTGTCCATTTACACATTCCAAATAAATTTTGAGCCCCAAAATCGATACCGAAACTAACCAAACTTCTGGGGGACCGGAATTTCGTTTGAAATCTTTCAAAACGGCCAGATACCTAAAAAAACTTCGTTATCAAGTGTAAAAAGGTCGATTAGTACTTACTTTCGCTTTATTTATGCTTATAAATCGATTTTTGGTCCAATTCAAATTTGCCGTTCGTACTCACGCCAAAACTCGTGAAAGGAAAAAATGACACTTGCACGAAACTTCTTCTGGACGCCGAAGAACGGAAAAATAGGCGATTTCCTATCGATTTTTCTCCCCAAAATCACCGATCGATACGAACTAACAAAATGGGGAAAATCTTTGATACTTTTACTTTGATGTAAACAGAAAAACTGGCATCGTCGTATTGTCATTAACCATATTCTATGTACGAGCACAGATTTTTCATCAGGTGCGCCAATTCCTGAAAACGAAACCATGGCCAGAGTTGTGATTTTATAATTGTGAATGGAGTATAGTATGCCTACCAAATACTGAATGGAAATACCATTTTGAAGGGACATTTTGACAAATAAATGCTCATAAGTCCGAAATTTGACTAGTAAGGCATAGGCATGAATACATAGAATGAAAGCGAATTTCATCAGTTTTCCGAATTTCCAATAATATACAGGGCGTTCCATTTGAAATAAACAACTTTCAGTCACTTTTTCAAGCAACCGAAAAGACTGTATTTTTTTATCACCCTGTATTGAAGTAACGTAAATCAGGCTGGAGTGTTGGAAGCATTTATGTATCACCTAACTCCAAACCAAATTTCAATGCCATAGTGTTTCTCAACCATAGGTTATCAGCATTTTTAGAAGTAATGTTTTCCGGTGAAAGAAATTGCAATTAATTTATATTTCGAAAACGGCAACAGATAGGTATAAGGAAATGCCAATAAAAGTTGTCGAGAAGTTGTTGGAGATTCCAAAAATACTATAACTACCGGGTGTTCCATTTGAAAAAGCAAAGTTGCTACTACTTTCTAATAGAAGTGGCAACACCTCATTGACAAAAATATTTTAGTTGGGTCGAACAGGCCCGATAATGCATTCCATTAAATTTTCAGACCGATCCGATATCTGGTTCTCCAGAAACGTCTAATGTGCCATCCACCGTGAATCACCCTGTATATCGATCCTGCCATCTATATCTAATAAAAACTAAATTGATCTCGTTATTGGAAGGAAATTCGTTGGTAATCATACATCAGCATGGTTTCCATTTTTGATCACAGTTTTCGACACAAAATTTGAAACACCCTGTGATGATATTCATGAAATTCTTCTACTTTGACGATATTAGAACGATTCACGCTCAATGAACATAATACTGACTATGAATATTGGAGTTTTTTCTTGGTTTCCTCTCGATATTTGGAAAACTATTCGAATGAATACAGTGGTTTCAACAGAAATGTATTCAGTATTGTATTCTCAAATGTATCAGAAACGAAAATATCGAATACTTTTTTTTAACAAATTTATTTTCACCCTTTGTATAAGGAAGGGCTCAGGCTCCAAAAATATTTCAACTCACTAGAGCATTTTGAACACTATCATAATCCCAATCTTCAGATTTCAAATGTGTCCAGTTCTCCAGAAACGTCTAATAGGCACTTGGGACACCTTCTGTAAAGGGTGTTCCTAAATAAGTATATCAACGGTCAACTGTAGATTTCTCATTAAAAAAAAACATTTCTTTTCTCTTCCATTTTTTCCTCCGGGTCTTCGTTTCATAGATACAGGGTGTCAAAAATTTACTGATTGAAAATCAGTTTTTATATTTTTGACTTTTATTCTGGACCATTTTGTTCTTTTTGGACCCAAACTGAATGTTTCGTAACATGTTACTTTTTGTTGTAGCCTGATGACGGAAATAGAATTTCCGAAACGTCGCTGATAGAATAAGTGTTTTTAATTTGATGTTCCTTGTGCCGATATTCACATTTTAATGGTATTGTTGGAACGATAAACATAATACTCAAAAATTTATGTTTTGTTAAGTTTTTTGCCTTTTTTTTCATCACTCTCTATTTCAAGATTAACTACGTTGATGTGGGAGTTTTCTTTCACCACTGTACTTGATATAAAAACATCATTACGGCTGAGAGTTATTATCCACTACATTTTTTTATGTAATTTGAAAATTATTAATTTGCAATTCTGATTGAAATCAAATGAAATACCACTCTTGAAATCGAAAACTACCGATAAAAAACAATACAAGAATCGTAACTTGAGGTTCGATTGTATCCTAAATAGTGAAGCGTGTTGCTTTTAATTGTGAATCGGGATGGGGCTACGTTTCGTCCCAGCCTCGCTTACGATGGACTCATCAGATTGGCTAATGTAAGCGAGGCCTGCCAATGACGTAGGTGTTACAGCTGCCCTGCTCTAAGCGAGCGTGGGTACTGGGTAGTAGGACCTGGTCGGTCTATAAAGAGTATGGTACCGCAGTAACCAACGCTGCCTAGGAGGAGGTGCCCTCTGTGCGGGCGGCGTGTGAAGCGCGGTCGCAGACTTCTACACGCGTGGCATTGAGTCGCCACATGACTCTCCCCCAGTGAACAGGACAACTGGTCATGGTCATGATACCGTGGACGATGCCTGGAGACCTGAGAGGGCTGCAGCCGGTGCTTTGTGTTGTCCGACACTGGGATGGACGTGTGCCATCGCCAGCGAGGGACGGTTGCACACCTTGTTGCGCTTGCAGCCAGAATTGTCTCGAAGGTTGATCCAGACATCGTATGTGGGGACGAAAGTTTAGCTGTTATTTCCCCATACCCGATCACGTCGGGGTCACCAATTTGAAGCGTGTTGCTTTTAATTGTGAATCGGGATGGGGCTACGTTTCGTCCCAGCCTCGCTTACGATGAACTCATCAGATTGGCTAATGTAAGCGAGGCCTGCCAATGACGTAGGTGTTACAGCTGCCCTGCTCTAAGCGAGCGTGGGTACTGGGTAGTAGGACCTGGTCGGTCTATAAAGAGTATGGTACCGCAGTAACCAACGCTGCCTAGGAGGAGGTGCCCTCTGTGCGGGCGGCGTGTGAAGCGCGGTCGCAGACTTCTACACGCGTGGCATTGAGTCGCCACAATAGTATTGAACAACATGGGTATTTCTGAAAAGGTATATCGAAGATAATTTCGTAGAGATGGTAGAAGTGATTAGGTATTCGTAATTTTTCGATGATAATGTAAATATGTATTACATAAAAATAAACTCTGCTCATAGGAAGTGGATAAAAACTCTCAGCCTTATCGATGTTTTTATATTAGTACAGTGGTGAAAGAAAATCTTGAAATGTGGTGATGATAAAAAAAAAGATGGTTTTTGGGTATTTTCGTGAGGTTCACAGTTTATTTCGTGACTGAATCACCCTGTATTCTTTGAAGTCCTTGTTGATATTTTCTGCGTATGATGCGAGGGCACAGATAAAAACCTCCCCGTATAAGTGTAGGGATATTGGATTTGTTCACAAATATACATATTGGAGGCCATCTTCTTCTTCGAATGCAATTATTTCTTCATTTCTTCAAAGGGGTTGACAAAGAATTTTTTAATAATCTGAAACAAAAACCAAAGGGAGAAAAAACGGAAAAGGAAAATCAACTAATATATTCAAATTGTTTTGAAGGTACCAACCCATCTCAAAAAGGAATCAGATACTGAATGAATAGAGTTAAAACCATCTGGAAATTTATATATTGAACAATTATTGACCAAATGGTCAATAGTTTGCTCTTCACAGAACGAAGTGTGAGGTTATGGCTCAAAAGTGAGCCAGAACTATCATAGCTTATCTAATGAAAGCAAATCCTGACCATCAACGCACATACTCCGTTGTTATAGCTGCAATGGAAAAAATATAGGACATGAGCAAATTTCTGAAAGAGAATAATATACAGGATCCATCCGAATAATTACAGGACATGTGAATACCTTTGAAGGTGTCTATTCTACAAAATCGGCACTATGCGGTATATCCCAGCAATCCTCCAGAACCTAAACCCATACCATGCAACATACGAGGATGTATTGATATCTAGACCAGTTCCATGCATAAACAAAATATTGCGATACCATATCAACGAACAATAATTCATTAGAAGTTTCAGTGTAGAGTTCGACGTCAAAAAAGGACATCAGAGTTACGGAATAAATAAAAAAAAAAGATGTCCACCGAAATTGTAAAAATCGAAAAAATTGGAGTATCGAACAATCATCAAGTATCTGTATTTAAAAGGGTTAAGAGGTAAGCAGATTTACGAAGATATGCTTAATACCCTTGGTGATCAATGTCCTTCGTATGCGACCGTAAAAAATTGGACTGCAAGCTACAAAATAGGTAAATTTTCCATTGAATATGATGACCGATCGGGAAGGCCAGTTTCTGTGTCAGTCCCCGAAAATATCGATGCAGTTCATAACTGATTTAATCAGACCGTCGAATTGGGCTGAAACGGATATCTGAAGCACAGAAGATTTTATACGAACGCGTTCATCATATAGTTCACGTCAATTTGGACATGAGAAAAATTTCTGCAAAATGGATCCCCAAATGTTTGAATGTTGACCAAAAGCGCGCAAGGGTAAAAGCATCGCGTTCGATCTGTGCTCGATTCGAAAACGATGTAGACTTCTTAAACCGAATTGTTACTATAGATGAGACTTGGGTACATCTCTACGATCCAGAAAAAAGCAACAATCGATGGAATGACGACACTCTGGTTTTCCAAGACCTAAGAAGTTTCGTGTCCAAAAATCTGCTGGGAAAGTTCTTGCTTCAGTTTTTTTGGGATTGCCATGGAGTAATCATGATCCGAAGAAGAACCAAAGTCAAAGACATAATGGAGAAGATCGCAGGATCGAAGTGGCAATGGGCAGGTCATGTGGCGAGGGTGAAGGACGAGAGATGGACATTAAGAATCGCATAGTGGAGACCGAGAGAGACGAAGCGGAGTATGTAGAGGTAGACCTCCTCTACGATGGACATACGACATAGCGAGTGGAAATTGGTACAAACAGGCGCAATGTAGGGAGAATTGGAAGGAATTAGGAAAGGCCTATGTCCAGGAGTGGACTCATGAAGGCTGAGGAAAAAGAGAAGAAAAATCATGATTGATTTTTTTGGATAAGGGTAGAACAATAACTGGAGATTACTATTCGACATTACTGACCACTCTACGGGAGAAAATTAAACAAAAAAGGCGCGGAAAGCTATCCAAAGGTATTTTGTTTTCACAGGACAAGGCCCCAGTACACAATTTTCATGTTGCCATGCAAAAAAATTCGTGATTTAGGGTTAGAATTACTAGAACACCCCCCCCCCCCTATTCACCAGATTTCGCTCCGTCCGACTATCATCTCTTTCCTCAACTGAAAAAAGTTTAAAAAGTCGTAAATTTTCTTCCAACGAGGAGGTTATGAAAGCTGTGGAGGACTGGTTTCCAGAGCAAGAAGAAACATTTTTTTTTGAAAGGTCTAGAGACGTTGAAGGTTCGCTGTAATAAATGTATTCAATTCAGAGGAGAATATGTTGAGTAATAAAATATTTTGACATTGAAATTTTGTTTGGTTCTATGGTAGGCTAAGAATGTTTCATTCAATATGTCCACGTATGCCTCAAATTTGATAATTCTAAAGAGAAATGCTCCAACAATCCCCAATGTTCTAGATGCCTAGGACCACATAAAACAAGATTTGCACATGCAAATCAAAGCAACCTCCTAAATGCACATCTTGCGGTGATGAATCCCATCAGGCTTAGTCCCTGAAGTGCCCTCGACACCCGAAAAAGCCAATGGAAGGTATTGAGCAAAACACAACTCTATGCGACCCTAGCGGCGTTGGCTAGAACTAACCCGAAACGAGTACTCGATTCGGCATACGCCATTGCCAATTGCCATTCCATTCGACGGTTTGTGCCTGAGAAGGGAATTGTGTGTTACCTGTTGAGTATTTGTTTTTATCGTGAAGAAAAATATGCCTAGGTCTAGAGAAAATACCGTGAAGAACACTAATTGCTGTGTTTATGGATGCAGTTCGAAAAAATCGAAAAATCCCGAAATAAATTTCCATTATTTTGCAAATAAAACTGAAAAAGTCTACATTACCAACAGAAGGGGATTCGTAGAAGAAGTTAATAAATGCAAAGCTTGGGAAAACATTTTAATGATGGGAATAGCATCAAAAAAGCATATGCGAGTATGCTCACGACATTTTACACCTGAAGATTATAGGATGAAAACAGGTAACAGTGGAATTTTAATTTTGAGCAGCTCTTCATTTGTCTTGTAATAATTTCAGGAACTCTCGCTAAGAAAATATCACCGCGATTGAGAAAAAATGCTGTACCTTCCCAAAATCTACGAAAAAAGTCATGTCAAGTGGAGAATTCTCATTCCATAATATGTTCAAGACACAACAGATTAGTGAGACGACAAAAGCTAAGAGAGCAACAGCAGCTAAGAAGGCGAGAGCCAATTCCGAGCACTTCTTCATCAGTGTCTGAGGAAATTGGTATGAATAAAATTACCGCTCAGACATTAGATCTCGCAGAACCAGAACAAGAGGCAGTTGAGGGACTTATGAAATTGTTTCAAACAAAAGAATCTTCAGAAATTATGAAATGTGACTAGTATGGGCCAGCAGATGTTACCCATTAAGTAGTTATCCTCATTGATAGAACTCGGGTGATTTTATAGGCGAAATGTCAAAGTTTGACCAACTTTCCTGAAGAAATGGGAAATTTATGGAAAATATGAATACCAAGCTATTTTGCATTGACTTTTCCTCTTTCGATCCGTATATTTACATCACAGCCAGGATATCTGTGAAAAAAGTTTTATCGAGTTTGAAATGGTCCTTTTTGTCGGATTTTTTCGCGATTTTTGCGAATTTTGAAAAAATACTTCTACTTCGCCTAGAGAATCGAAATTTCACACACGTATGAATCGATTATTCCTTTTTTCGACAGTAAAAAATTTCCTCACCATATCGCAGCTTTGCTGCGATTTTAAAATTCTTCTGGACCCACTTTTGTACAGATTCCCTCAGGCCGGTCCACCGAGTTACCATTTTAGTATAGTATAGAATAAGAGTTTTCAAGTTTGTAGTGGTGATTTCAGAATTGAATTTTGGCAAACTATTAAATCAGACTCAATGTTAAATTCTGTGCGTGGTGTACCCAACTTTAACACGTTGAGTGCCATGTGAGACCACATAGGTATCACACTTTTTTGGGAGCGGCGAGCCGCGTGAGACCACTCTGGTCTCACTACCAACGACGCATATCTAAATCGCGTATTTCTCCAGTGGTCTCACGTTTACAGGTGGAAAGTGATGTATAGAGTAGAGCATGGTCTGCTACGACAAATTTTGTGTTTGGCCTGCGATATGATGCATTATGTTATTATCTAGGAGGGTTTGAGTTTTTTTTATGTAGTGAATATTCTGTTAGCAGTATCTCTTCTATCAGTTGTGGCGAAAATTTTCTGGTATCAATTAACACATCGCCGTATCTATATTTTGTGCATTTGTCCTCATTTTTTTATTTTGACAGAGCTGTATCCATCTCGGAATCGGACGTATCTTCATCTGGATGTTATTCATCTGCTGAATCATCTGCTTCGGAAACATCTTTTAACTCGTTCAGTTCTTCATCAGACATGCACTTCTGCCACAGTTTGATCATTTTTGCTTTTTATCTTCATGAGATAGCGCGTAATTTTTTCACACTTGCAATCTAAGCCAAGACTGAATAAAATATGCAATAACGCTTATCCATCAGACGACGAAAATGCAAGTCTATACAGAAATTATATCACCAACAATCGGACTCAAAAGTACATAAAAAATGAGAAAATTGATGGTCCATATATTAATTTCATTCAAACACCAGAGAAGATGAATATGCAAAAAAAAATCGTGCCCACTGGGTCAGTTTTTTCGGAAGTTTTGGTGGCACTCAACGTGTTAAATTATTCAAAGTGTTGTGCAAATTTGTTGATGAACTCTATCCGCGCAAGAGACATACTGTACTGTCTACTGCTGATAGTGTGCTGTTGGTTTTCATGAAACTGAAGCTGGGCATCAAATTCAAAGTAATTTCCTTTTTCTTTTAGAAAGTAGCATTTCCCGGCCTAGTCCGGAAAGTACGTACTTCCCGGACTAGGCCAGAAAAACTCACGTCGTTGTTGTCATTGTGATGATCATCACAATAGCAACGAAATAACGTATGACAGTTCTGTTCTGTTCAATTTAAATAATAATCAAAATGTATAATAAAGAAATGTGTCGTCCCATTGATTTGAAATTCTACACGGTTGCCGAAAAAATATTGTACGCAACACGCCCGAAAATAGTTTTTTTGGACTCACAGACTTCCAGGACTCGCCTCCGGCTCGTCCTAGAATCTTGTCTATTCGTCCAAAAAACCCTATTCTCCGGACTTATTACGTAAATTACTATTTTTTTCATGTGTCACCTTCTTTGTGTTCGAAAATATTTCAAGAATTCATTCAAATTTAATCAAAAATTCTTATGTCATTCCTTGTGTGGCCTTCTTCAGATGAATGCCGACAAAATATTCCTAACTGCTTCAGGGAATTCCACTATGTACGAGTCATAATTGACTGCACTGAAATTCCTGTTAATCAACCCAAATGTTTATGCTGTAGAGTCAAGACATACTCTTACTATAAAAAGAGAAATACCATAAAAATAATGACAGGTGTGAGCCCTGCTGGACTACTTACCTATGTCAGCAAAGCTTATGGTGGTCACACATCTGATAAAGTAATTTTTGAAGAAAGTGGAATTATCAATATGTTGGAACCATATCTTGATGCCATTATGGTGGATAAGGGATTTCTTGTTGAAGAAATATGTAATCAACATTTCATCAAAATGATAAGGCCTACTTTTCTAAGAAAAAAAGCAATTCAATCAAGAAGAATCTCTTCATAATAGAAATCTTTCAAGAGCTAGGGTTCATGTTGAAAGAGTCAATCAAAGATTGCGCCTATTTGATATATTGAATACACCAATGTCAGACACATTGATGATATTATCACGGTCTGTAGTGGAATGGTGAATTTACAAAAACCTTTATTTTCTGATGATAAATTTGAATGAATTCTTTTTTAAATATACATGTTCGGTAAAGCCTCCCACAAGAGGGAGAGAGAGGAATGTTGAAGCTAATCCCATTAGTTAAACAAAGAACGAATTCTAGAACAATTTATGGTACTCTGGTGCATCAACCTCAGCTAGGTATTTTTTGTTTCAATATGTAATGTATTATTTTAGCTCTCATTCAAAAGAATACATTTATATACAGATATGGAAAATGTAGTTGGAAACACTGGGGTTTCAGTACCAAATTCGAGCAGTCTTCTAGTCCAGTTGAACAGTGGAAGAAGCGAAACCTAAGTGCGATTCGATATCGAATAAGCGGCTGGTCTAGTTTCATGGCAGTTTGTAGTGGGCATGCCAGAGCGCAACGATCTAGGATCTCGGATCAAATTAGATTAGAGGGAGGAATCAGTAACACTCCCAACGCGCGAAGTGATGGGTGTTATCATGTCCGTTGAAAATGAATACGACAATTTTATTCCACTCTTAGCGGAGGAATTAATTTGCCTCAATGAATGACACAAATACAAGTAATTTCCTTTGAAAATTAACAAATAGACTCAAAGATATTTTACCAAATGAAAAACTGAAATTCGCGATCAAGAATGTTAAACCCCTGAAAAAATTATACAGTAAATTAAAAGATGAAACACCATTATTCAGGAATAGTGTATATTTACAAAATTCCCTGTTCCCATTGTGAGTTGAAATACATAGGGCCAACGTCCACAACTTTGCAACAACGCATCACTTTCCATAAGAGTAATATTAAACTGAGAAAAGATCATTGTGCGTTAGCCAAACACTGTATCGAAACAAGCCACATTCCATCATTTGAAGATACTGAGTTGTTGGATCGGGAATCAAATCTTAGAAAAAGGACCCTTTTAGAAATGATAAGAATTTCACAAAATGAACAGAATATGAATTCAAAAAAAGACATTGATTCCCTGAGCAATGTATATGCCCTTTTGATCGATATGGACAAAAATAAAAAACAAAATCACCGTTTTCAACTTCAAAATTGAAATACCTTCTGGAATGGCATTTGTTCAGTAATCACAAAATTTCAATGTACCTTATCATTTTATGTCAACTTGTGAAGAGGAAGAGCATTCATAGAGTCTCCATTTATTTTACTATATGTCATGAAAAATTATTGACAATTTCAAAACGTTTGACTTCTCTTTCAGAATTTTAAAAAGAAAAATTGTACTTTTGTTTGCCTTATACAGTTCGAATGTTTCAACTTTATGTGAATAATCTCAACTCGTAAGTTGTATACATTTTAATTTCATTCTAAATTTCTTATTATTAACATATTGTAGCGTCTCCTGAAGAAGCCTTGAATAAAGCCGAAAGCTTGAGAAAAAAGAAAAAAGAGAGTTTCTTTTATTACCGACTGCCAAACCAAATAAATTTAACTAATTTTATATTATATGTATATATATATATATATATATATATATATATATATATATATATATATATATATATATATAGGAAGGTAGGTTAAGGGTGTATTTCGACTCGCTACTTAGTATTTGGAGGCTTTTATTTCATCTGCTCTTTAAATTTTACTTGCCAAGCTTTCGGGCCACTTCGGTCCTTCTTCAGGGCTTAACTACAAACATTATTACAATATGTACCATAATAGTGGACTCTTAAAATACATCAAATCTATAAATATAAAAGAAAGATGTTGGTTACACCATTTATAACTAGAGATAGGATGGACTGTTTGTTATGAAACTTCATTTATGGAATCGTCTTCGGTCTGGTTATTATAAAATACAATGAAACTTCGAAAAAATTTATGAAAGTTTTACTTATGCAGGAAATGCTTTTCCTTCTTTTGAATAAGGCCACTAGGTGTCGCTACCGTTGATGCGTAGTCGTACAGTGAATAGACAGGTCACTGTACGTAGTCGTAGGTTGATATTACCGGTGTTAGATGGCGATATGTGATTCGCATAGAACTCATGGTAACATGAAAGTCTATTGCCAGATAAAAAAGCGGGTAAACTTATCTCAAGTTGGTGGAACAGTGAATTTTTACCGAAAGATCAAGTATCTGATTTTGACGATCAGTTTCAAACGTGAGTTGGCCATCTTCATCTTTTTTCTTTATTTTTGAAATGCTTTCGAATTCCTGTTTGGGTAATAGATATATTTGCAGAAATAACAGAATCCAAAATTGCCCATTATTAGTAATTGACATATTATATTCGTGTTTCTGTTCGCACAGAGACAGTATTGTAAGCGTCAATAATTTTGAAACGTTCGCTCATCGGGCTTTCACTTATGATATACAATAATGTTTCATGGGTTGCCTAATCTGATCTGGTCGAATGACCATCAATAAATTTGAATATGAGTTCGACATAATTCACAGTGTTGATAATTTTGCCGTGTCGATCGTACTATCGACATTTTAACATCTCGATTTGTCTCCTAACGAGCTTGATATCGTCAACTAAATTGAACAAATTGAAGAGAGATTGACAGCTCATATCCATGGAATAATGAGAATCGCGCTGCTCCACCAACTGAGATGTTTACCAATTATTTTGAGCTTAGCAGCATAGCTAAGATGTCTAAAATAATGGTGTGACCACTGATTAGATTTTGAGAATATAAGAAAAGTTTTGTTTTTGCCACTTCAGGTTGGGCTATTAACAAATGACTGATTTTTTAATTCTGGTCGACGGGCTGTGTTAATAGTCGATAGTTCATTAAAGGAATAATTTTTGTTCATATTCTTGACATTTTGATTCATATAAGAGGAAAGGTATAATATGGATTATACTCCTGCTATTCACAGTCACATGAGGTACTGCAAAAAGAGAACTGTACAACAATTAAAAACAAAAAGTTATATGTTCAAGTTCAACAATTAGTTACCGCTTAAATAAAGAGAATTCTTTCCATGTAAATTACAAAATTATTGAAATTTTGTATATTTTGAACTAATTTTTTTCCTGCTTGAAAATAAGCAATGCTAAGTTTATACAACTTTTAAGTATAATTCAGGCGGTACAAAGTTCGCCGGGCCAGCTAGTATATATATATATATGTATATATATATATATATATATATATATATATATATATATATATATATATATATATATATGTATATAAAATTAGTTAAATTTATTTGGGTTGGCAGTCGGAAATGAAAGAAACTCTCTTTCTTCCTTTTTTCTCAAGCTTTCGGCTTTATTTAAGCCTTCTTCAGGAGACGCTACAATATGTTAATAATCAGGAATTTAGAATGAAATTAATACATATGTATACAACTTACGAAGGTGAGATTATCTACATAAAGTTGAAACATTCTAACTAATAAGGCAAACAAAGCTACAATTTCTGTTTTAAAATTCTGAAAGAGCAGTCAAACATTTTGAAATTGTCAATAGTTTTTCATAATATATAATATGTAATATAAATGGAGAATCTATGAATGCTCTTCCTCTTCACAAGTTGGTATAAAATGATTAGGTAAGTATATGAAATTTTGTGATTACTGAACAAATGCCATTCCAGAAGGTATTTCAATTTTGAAGTTGAAAACGGTGATTTTGTTTTTTATTTTTGTCCATATCGATCAAAAGGGCATATACATTGCTCAGGGAATCAATGTCTTTTTTTGAATTCATATTCTGTTCATTTTGTGAAATTCTTATCATTTCTAAAAGGGTCCTTTTTCTAAGATTTGATTCCCGATCCAACAACTCAGTATCTTCAAATGATGGAATGTGGCCTGTTTCGATACAGTCTTTGGCTAACGCACAATGATCTTTTCTCAGTTTAATATTAATCTTATGGAGAGTGATGCGTTGTTGCAAAGTTGTGGACGTTTGCTCTATGTATTTCAACTCACAATGGGAACAGGGAATTTTGTAAATAACATCACTATTCCTGAATAATGGTGTTTCATGTTTTAATTTACTGTATAATTTTGTCAGGGGTTTAACATTCTTGATCGCGAATTTAAGTTTTCTTTTGGTAAAATATCTTTGAGTCTATTTGTTAATGGTTCTATATTTGGGAGGGTAATATAAAGTTTGTTTGCCCCATTTTCTGGTGGATTCTCTTCTATTTCAATCTCTGTTAATCTATCAGGGTTGTTATACAGAAGTCTTCTGATAAAGGTTTTGGGATATCCATTTTCTAATAATATGTTTTCCAGTCTTGTGAGATTTTTATTCCGAAATGACATATGGGATAATTTATTCACTCTTGTTTTTAGGTTTTTTATTATATTGATCTTCATTTGCATTGGATGATACGAAAGGCAGTGTACATATCTTTGAGATGCCATGGGTTTGATATACCAGTCAGTGATTATTCTATTTACAGAAGTTCTCATCAATTTCATATCTAAGAAGGCAACCGATCTATCTGTTTCATTCTCGATCGTGAACTGGATTTTGGGATTCACTTCGTTTATTACATCCAAAACCCGGTGAGTCCATTCTTCTGGCACTGCTGTCACAACATCATCCATGAATTTTTTGCAAAATGGAAGTTCAAATGGTAATTTTTCTTTTATTTTCTCTAATATATCATCCACTACAAATTGTGCTATTATAGGAGACGCTATTGAACCCATGGGAGCTCCTTGTAATTGTTTGTATTATTGATTGTTGAATGAGAAAACTGTAGTATCAAACCACATATCTTTAAGGAGGCAAAATGTTTCTACTGTAACAGAACAATTTGGTTGAATGTCATTCCATTTTCTTCTGATAATATCTTTGGTCAGCGATACCGTGATGTTTGTGAATAGAGATACTACGTCCCAACTCTGCAAAATATAATTTGTAGGCAACTGAAAATCACATATGAATTCGGAAAACTCGAAAGAATCTCTTATGTTAAACATATTCGAGAAGTAATAAGATTTCGTTAAAACATCTCTTATGAATTCAGCAATATTGTAATTAGGACAATTAATGGATGCTATTATAGGTCTCAAACATCACGGTATCGCTGACCAAAGATATTATCAGAAGAAAATGGAATGACATTCAACCAAATTGTTCTGTTACAGTAGAATCATTTTGCCTCTTTATAGATATGTGGTTTGATACTACAGTTTTCTCATTCAACAATCAATACTACAAACAATTACAAGGAGCTCCCATGGGTTCAATAGCGTCTCCTATAATAGCACAATTTGTAGTGGATGATATATTAGAGAAAATAAAAGAAAAATTACCATTTGAACTTCCATTTTGCAAAAAATTCATGGATGATGTTGTGACAGCAGTGCCAGAAGAATGGACTCACCGGGTTTTGGATGTAATAAACGAAGTGAATCCCAAAATCCAGTTCACGATCGAGAATGAAACAGATAGATCGGTTGCCTTCTTAGATATGAAATTGATGAGAACTTCTGTAAATAGAATAATCACTGACTGGTATATCAAACCCATGGCATCTCAAAGATATGTACACTACCTTTCGTAACATCCAATGCAAATGAAGATCAATATAATTAAAAACCTAAAAACAAGAGTGAATAAATTATCCCATATGTCATTTAGGAATAAAAATCTCACAAGACTGGAAAACATATTATTAGAAAATAGATATCCCAAAACCTTTATCAGAAGAATTCTGTATAACAACCCTGATAGATTAACAGAGATTGAAATAGAAGAGAATCCACCAGAAAATGGGGCAAACAAAATTTATATTACCCTTCCAAATATAGAACCATTAACAAATAGACTCAAAGATATTTTACCAAAAGAAAAACTTAAATTCGCGATCAAGAATAATAAACCCCTGACAAAATTATACAGTAAATTAAAAGATGAAACACCATTATTCAGGAATAGTGATGTTATTTACAAAATTCCCTGTTCCCATTGTGAGTTGAAATACATAGGTCAAACGTCCACAACTTTGCAACAACGCATCACTCTCCATAAGAGTAATATTAAACTGAGAAAAGATCATTGTGCGTTAGCCAAACACTGTATCGAAACAGGCCACATTCCATCATTTGAAGATACTGAGTTGTTGGATCGGGAATCAAATCTTAGAAAAAGGACCCTTTTAGAAATGATAAGAATTTCACAAAATGAACAGAATATGAATTCAAAAAAAGACATTGATTCCCTGAGCAATGTATATGCCCTTTTGATCGATATGGACAAAATAAAAAACAAAATCACCGTTTTCAACTTCAAAATTGAAATACCTTCTGGAATGGCATTTGTTCAGTAATCACAAAATTTCATATACAAGGTGCGGCACGGAGGGCGGACGTTTTTCAGATGGGCATAACTTTCCCCCACTGAGGACGAGAGAAGTGGGGAAGGTGCCGTTAGACTCGTGTGTTCCTAGCATTTATTTACCACACAGCCCAAAAGTTACGGTTTGGTGCGCTGTATCGCAAACTCGCATCATTGGCCCTTACTTCTTCGAAGGCGTTAATGGTCGTGCTGTTACCGTGAACTCAGAGCGGTACGTCGAAATGATCAACAACTTCTTTATCCCCGAATTACGACGGCAACGTGTTCCAATCCGACGTGTGTGGTTCCAACAGGATGGGGCGACCGCCCACACAGCCAGAGCATCAATGGACGTTATTCGCCCTCTCTTCCCTGGTCGCCTTATTTCCAGGTTTGGCGATGTTCATTGGCCTCCCCGGTCCCCAGATTTATCCATATGCGATTTTTTCTTATGGGGACACCTCAAGACTAGAGTATACGAGACCAAGCCCCGAACTCTGGACGAATTGAAAAGGGCTATTCGCGTGGAAGTTGCCCAAGTTGAGAGAGCGATGTTGGAGAGAGTCTACGCGAACTTCCAAGAGCGCCTCCAGCACTGCATCACCGATTTCGGCCACCACATGCCTGATGTGATTTTCCACACTTGACTGTCTCAAATGCTATTTCCTTGAGAATCTGATTCCGTCAATAAATGTGTTTTTGAGTAAAAATTAACGCTTTTATTATTTTTTTAAAACCATCCATCCTCCGTGCCGCACCCTGTACTTACCTAATCATTTTATACCAACTTGTGAAGAGGAAGAGCATTCATAGATTCTCCATTTATATTACTATATGTCATGAAAAATTATTGACAATTTCAAAATGTTTGACTGCTCTTTCAGAATTTTAAAAAAGAAATTGTACCTTTGTTTGCCTTATTAGTTAGAATGTTTCAACTTTATGTAGATAATCTCAACTTCGTAAGTTGTATACATATTAATTTCATTCTAAATTCCTGATTATTAACATATTGTAGCGTCTCCTGAAGAAGGCTTAAATAAAGCCGAAAGCTTGAGAAAAAAGGAAAAAAGAGAGTTTCTTTCATTTCCGACTGCCAACCCAAATAAATTTAACTAATTTTGAATATATATATATATATATATATATATATATATATATATACAGGGTGAGTCTTTGACTTGTACATATATTTTAACTGTAGATTCCTCTCATCAAACCGAACACTTTTTTCCTATACCATTTTGCAAAATTCGGTTTCGTTTGGAATATACAGGGTGTCAAAAATCCACGAAAAAAAAAACACTTTTCTGTTCATATCTTCGGAACCGTTATTTCAAATGAACTGAATTCTGGTGAAGTATTCATTCCTATCATGATGCATATTCCCAAATCAAAACTTACTCAATATTCCCCCCGGTATGAAAGTTACAGCTAGGCAACTCATAAATTCGCGCAAAAATCCTATAAAACCACGTGAAAAAGAAGAATGGTTCCTATTTTCGAAAGAAGCAATGGGGTTGAAAAATAAAATCATTCTTTAGTTTTTTCAATAAAACGCGTAAATCTCGAGTAATTCCCAATTTTACCCGAAAAATTTTGAGGGGAAAATCATAAATCTAGAGAATAATCTGAATACTTTCCTGCCTTGTAAATATCACCGAATCGAAGATGTGTCAATATTCTGTAATCGAATTAAAAGTTAACAACGTTGTCAGAATGTTTGTCGAATTTTCATTTGGAAATCACTGACCTATTAAGTATCTAAATCTCTATGATGGGAAAACGTTTGTTATGTCGATATTTTTTTACTTTACCGTCTATCAGCAGTGATTTGCTTCAAAGAGAGATCTTCTGATTCATGTGTTCAACAGTTCAACTCATTTTTTGTTCGATATTGATAGTTGGACAATTATTTTATTTCATTCAATGAATCAACTGGTCCCAAGACCGAGCCCTGTTGTACTCCACTCAAAACAGCCCTCGGTGAGGAGACAGAATCTCCAACACGAACTCGGAAGGTACGATCCGAAAGAAAGGCTTGGATCCATGAGAGAAGGCGGCCACCAATTCCGATGTGGTCGAGCTTGCACAGAAGACGTCTATGAGGCACGCGGGCGAAGGCTCGAGAGAAGTCAAGGTAAATGACATCAACTGAGTTGCCCTCATCAAGGGACTTCGACCAATTGTTAACGCATTCGAGGAGGTTCGTAATGACCGAGCGTCCTGGTAGGAAGCCATGCTGATAGTTAGGGATTATGCCATGTCCGAGTGAGAACTGAAGAACTTCGTCCAATATAACTCTCTCACAAATTTTTGCAATGATTGGGATCAGGCTGATGGGGCGATAGTTCTCAGCACAACGCTTATCACCCTTCTTGAAAATTGGCGTAATACGTGCACTTCGCCACGAAGAAGGCAGGGAGGAAGTTTCAAATGAGCGAGTGAAGATGAAGGGGGAGCGCTAAAAAATCGGCACATCTTCTCCTGCGTCTTCAGCTTTTCCCCTGCGCAGATGAAAAAAAGCGCCCTTGTCCAAACCGAATGACATTCCCATTGCTGAAGTGTAGTCTGAAACGATATTCAGTAGTTGCCGCAGTGCGGACTCGGAGGGAGCGTAGAGCTTCAAGTCGTCCACGTACAAGAGATGCGAGATCAGGTGGTTCCTTCTGCCTGGTGATCCGGCCTGGTATCTTATCTTGCTCTCCCTTAACTCAATTGTTAGTGGTATAAGAGTTATGCAGAATAATAACGGGCTTAGCGAATCTCCCTGGAAAACTCCTCTCCTGTATCTCACCCATCCCGTATAAACGGTTCGACTCTCTGCTCGGATGGCAAACTTCGTTTTCCACAGCGCTATGATGTTTTCTATCGCGTGGACGATGTTGGGGTGGACTTTCAGCATTTTTAATAACCGTATTATCAGTTCGTGCGGCGAGGTGTCATATGCTTTCGCGTAGTCCAACCATGATGTGTGTCCACACTGGTCCAATAACCCTCAGTATTTGATCTTGAATTACACTTGTGAGGATCTTATACAGTGTATTGGGGCAAGTGATTGGGCGATAGTTTTTGGGTTGCCCTAAATCACCTGATTTTGGTATCAGCACTGTTCTACCCTCAACTAACCATGACGGAATGGGCTCATGGCGAGTCAGCATCCCGCTGAATAATCTTGCGAGGTATTGATGTGTATCTGGAAATCTCTTCCACCAGTAGTTTTGAATACCGTCCAGTCCAGGTGCTGTAAAATCACGCTTATTCTTAAGGGCCTTTTTAATATCTTCGGTTGATATTTCAGAAAGTTCATCGTTCTGCTGTTGGTTTTGATCACACATCTGCTGGAATCTGAGTAGTGCCGGAGTATCCCTGGTTTCTGTTTGTTGTTCATACAGGCTTTTCCAAAATTCTTCGACCTCTTGAGGTGATGGTGGGTTCTGTGCCTTTTGTTGTTGGGACTGAAATAATTTCGATGGTTCTGCGGTGAAGGTGTTGTTATCTTCAATCCATTTTTGCCTTTTTATCAGTTTCTTTCGCGCTGCAGCAAGTGATCTTATTTTATCTACAGCTTTCTGCTTCAGTAGATGGACTGTACTTATTATTATTATTATTTCAAAATAAAGAAATACACAACTTAACGAGAATCAAATAATTAATCTCGCCAATTCCAACTTTAGAAAACTTCACCTTTTCAAATCGATGGTAGCAGATACGATACATTTCCTTTATGAGGAAAAGCGTGGAAAAAGACAACAAAGAAAACCGTCTGAGCGAAATCTTGTCAGATAAAATCAACAAGACTGACAATTGACACTATCTGATTTGACAATTGCAAACGCAGCTCTGTGAAACCAGGGGCGTCACGAGTAATGTAGAATAGGCGTGCAAATCAAATCTTGCAATTCAAATATGACACACTTCTAATCGTCATATTAATTTGAAATTTGGCAGGTGTACATAATTCTGATGACAATGCATCATGAAAAAATGGGAGATGAGTTTTGTAATTATGATCTGGTTCCATTCAAAATTAGTATCTGTGGGATTTTGGGTTCCACAATTATGATTCTTTTGTCAAAAATGGAAAAATCAAGATGGCGGCTACAACATGGCGGACGAGTTTTGTAATTATGATCCGATTCTATTCTGGGGTTTTTCTGGGTCGGAAATAACGATTCTTCAAAATCGAGGAATTCAAGTGGCGGCTTCAAAATGGCGGATGGGTGTTGTTATAATGGAAGCTTGTCCTTACAAAGGCTTTTTTCATATTCAGGGTGATTTTTTTTAAGTGTTTCATTAGACGTATTCGAGGAAGGAATTGCGATACAAATTTGAATTTGGTATTTTTGTTTGAGAGGACATGAACTCAATTTGTAAAATATTTTCAAGCGGAATCTGCTTCCGGTTCTACCGGAAACGAATGTGAACTTCGTTATTTCAAATGCAACACCCTGTATATCTATACATATTTCAATTCTTCGTTTAATTCTGCAATGATTTGATGTATGATATGGCTAACCACATCAAGCGATTGTTGTGTTATAGCCTGATTCTCAAATTTTTTTGACAGAAAGATCGCACAAATTAGTATGTATTTATATCTCCAAAATCTCTCATTGTAAGAAATTTTTTTCGCAACAGTGGGACGAAGAAAGTACGCTGATACTGCTTCTTGTATAAATTATGAGGAAATATTATACAGGGTGTCTGAAACAGGGCTTCGAAACTATGAAATCTTTTTTTTTTTTCAAATAGGAACCATATTATTTCGTAATTCCGATCGACTGCAGAAACTACCTAGACTCTAGAGTGTTCCAAACATTTCATGTCTTTAAATCAGTAGTTTTGCGGTTATCGGATAAAATTCGAATTTCACGACTAAAGCCAGGTTTCGTTCGGTCAAATTCATTGGTATGCACGTCTTTTACAAAGTAGGTGTTGGATAGAGTTTCAGTTAACCAACTGAAGTGCGGTTAAATTTTATTTAATGAAAAATTTACCAAATTTCGGAATGAAAAGTTAAGAGAGCTAATGGACTGTATATAATTATAAATAGTTATTGAAACCCAACACAAATGACAGGATAAATGCACCCAAAATAACAGTTGAAATATTGTCTTACCTATTTCAGCAAAACGGTCAACCAGATCTTGTCGGTTACTCCTATTTCCATGAACAGAGTGATCGAGCTCGACAAACGAACATGGAATGAAGCCGATGTGAAAATCCGTTGCTGAAATGTTAAATTAGGAACACTTATCCTTGTGGCAGAATAAAAACCACGCCACTGGTAACAGTCTTTTTCGAACCAAATTCGCACAAACGAATGTTCTTAACTGAATGAAATTCGAATGAATCGAAATCATCAAAGTTGTGAATCACAAGAAAAACTGAACTTTTCTAAATTCACGAAAGGAAACAGAAGAAATTTAAATAGGCGGTAGCATATACAGGGTCTTTCACGAGGAACCTCACCCATATTTATACGGGAAACTACTGAACGTATTTTCATGAAATTCAGCACTTATAAGTATTTCACGATGCTGATGAAATCTAAAATATTTTCAAGGCATGAGCACCTCCGGTTTTTCCGGAAATGACGTCAACTTCCGTTTTTCAAATTAGAACACCATTTTTTTAATGCAGAAATAGATTCCTTAGAAAATTTCAAGTTATTTTGATGTAACATTTTTCAGTTTTGGTTGGAAAATTCTCTCTGAGCGGGAAAATTCGAAAAAAAAATAGACAATAGAGCTCCGCTGAAACAAGAATAACTTCGAGGTTTTTGAATGGAAAATTTTCATTTTTGGGATTTTTCAAGATGTAAGATTGATGTATACACTTTGAAAATCGAAATCGCGATTCATTATACAGGGGGTGAAAAAATCGCTTTCAAAGTTGGGGATGACAAAATCGTGTAAAATCAATTTTTTCAAATTAGAACCCCATTTTTTTATGGCAGATATTAAATCTACGTTAAAAAATAATGTGAGTGTATGCATCACACCCTTGCCCTAAAGTCGATATTTTCTGAGTTATTCACAAAAAACTGTTTTTCGTCTTGAATTTTCAGCTATTTCTTTTCCCTTCACGCCAAAAAGATGAAATTTTCAGGAACTGTTACTTAAACCATGTTTTAGATTTTACTACCCTAATATGCAAGAGAAAAAAGTTACAGGTTGTTCCTAAATAGATGGCGAATTTGGATTCGAATTTGTATCGGAAACCTCTTTATTTCAACTAATCGGCCATCGGTTTTCTCTCCAGTGATAAATAAATAATTCCTTATGAACCATATGCAAAAACTTACCATGTTTTACATTGTTTTTTTTTAATGATAGATATCATTAATTACATCTACTGAATAAAGAGGAATTTGGCAGATGTAATTAATGATATCTATCATTAAAAAAAAACAATGTGAAACATGGTAAGTTTTTGCATATGGTTCATAAGGAATTATTTATTTATCACTGGAGAGAAAACCGATGGCCGATTAGTTGAAATAAAGAGGTTTCCGATACAAATTCGAATCCAAATTCGCCATCTATTTAGGAACAACCTGTAACTTTTTTCTCTTGCATATTAGGGTAGTAAAATCTAAAACATGGTTTAAGTAACAGTTCCTGAAAATTTCATCTTTTTGGCGTGAAGGTAAAAGAAATAGCTGAAAATTCAAGACGAAAAACAGTTTTTTGTGAATAACTCAGAAAATATCCACTTGAGGGCAAGGGTGTGATGCATACACTCACATTATTTTTTAACGTAGATTCAATATCTGCCATAAAAAAATGGGGTTCTAATTTGAAAAAATAGATTTTTCACGATTTTGTCATCCCTAACTTTGAAAGCGATTTTTTCACCCCCTGTATCATGAATCGCGATTTCGATTTTTAAAGTGGATACATCAATCTTACATCTTGAAAAATCCCAAAAATGAAAATTTTCCATCCAAAAACCTCGAAGTTATTCTTGTTTCAGCGGAGCTCTATTTTCGATTTTTTTTTCGAATTTTCCCGCTCAGAGAGAATTTTCCAACCAAAACTGAAAAATGTTACATCAAAATAACTTGAAATTTTCTAAGGAATCTATTTCTGCAATAAAAAAATGGTGTTCTAATTTGAAAAACGGAAGTTGACGTCATTTCCGGAAAAACCGGAGGTGCTCATGCCTTGAAAATATTTTAGATTTCATCAGCATCGTGAAATTCTTATAAGTGCTGAATTTCATGGAAATACGTTCAGTAGTTTCCCGTATAAATATGGGTGAGGTTCCTCGTGAAAGACCCTGTATATTCACGATTAAGGCAATCGATGAACTGAATGAAAAATATGAGAAATGAAACAAAAAATGCGACATATGCGCTCCACTGCTGACGCGCCTACACTACATATGGGATTTCCCTAAGTACGGAGAAATTGAATTAATCCTGAAATAAATGAAAACGAAAAATTCAGAAAAGTTATCTGAACCGTTCACTTGGCGTGAACAGTAGGATATGTTAGGGATTGTCATTCTTACGTATTTTCATTGATCAGCACCACAGTGTTCCATAGTGCTTTCCATAGAAAACATGCAATAATAATTAGCTACACTAGACTAGAATGATATATCGAAAGCCTGTCCTTTATTTGCAGCGAATGTGACAAATAAACAAAGCAGATAAAGAGTAAAAAAAAATAAGTTTGAAACTATCACAACAATTTTCCAAACAACAAAAAACTTTGATTTTGTTGAAGGTTAATACATCACTGTTACTGTAATGGTGATTTTGCATATTGCCCGAATTCAAACAACAAGTAATAAGTATGAATGACATTCCTCAACAGTGCATTATAAATGAACTGACATATTCTAATTATTGACATAGCCTACTTGAAAATTATCTTAATAAACCTATGATTAGACAAAGAAAACTGGATTTATTCCTGGAATTCGAATTTTATTCGATAACGGCAAAACTACTGATTTCGAAGTCATGAAATGTTTGGCACACTCCAGCTAGTTTTTTACGAGCAATCGATCGGAATTACAGAATTATGGTTCCAATTTGAAAAAAATGAGTTTTCATAGTTTTGTTGAGGCTAACTTTGAAGCCCCGTTTCAGACACCCTGTATAATATTTCCTCATAATTTATACAAGAAGCACTATCAGCGTACTTTCTTTTGTTCCACTATTGCGAAAAAATTTCTTGCAATGAGATTTTTGAGATATAAAACTAATTTGTGGCGATATTTCTGTCAAAAAATTTGAGAATTAAGCCCGCAACGGACGGCGAGCGATATATTATATCTCATATATTACACCAATATCGCTCCTTATGAAAATGCACCGAGCCCCGCGGACGACGCTAAAATATATATTCCGATATTACGATATTTTTCCATACTAAAATGACATATGTCAATGCAAAGCTATAATATATATTATATTATCGCTCGCCGTCCGTTGCGGGCTTAAAGGTCGCAACGGACGACGAGCGATAATATAATATACAGGGTGAGTCCTAGACTTGTACATATATTTCAACTGTAGATTCCTCTCATCAAACCGAACACCGAATACCATTTTTCAAAATTCGGTTTGGTTTGGAGATACATAGTGTCGAAAATCCATGAAAAAAACACTTTTCTGTTTATATTTTCGGAACCGTTATTTCGAATGAACTGAATTTTGATTGAGTTTTTACTCTATTCATGGTGCATATTCCTCAATCGAAACCTATTCAATATCTTTACTAGTATAAAAGTTACAGGGTAGTCGACTCATCAATACACGCTAAAACACCATAAAACCACTTAAAAAAAATTAACGGTTCATATTTTCGAAAGAATCAATCATTTAAGAAACTAAAAGTATTCCTATTTTTTTTTTCAATAAAACGCGTCGTTTTCGAGTTATTTCCAATTTTACCCGGAGAAATTTGACGAAAAAATCATTTATTTCAAGAATAATCTGAATGCGTCTCTGAATTGAATATCATCGAATATTATTTCTTCTCTGGTCTTTAAACGAGTTTACAATGTTGTCACAATATTTATCAACACTGTCGACATATTTAAATAATGAAATCCCACAAATGTGGGAGATAAAATTGAACACCAAGGAGGATTTAGAACGCACAGTTTCTATTGAAAATTCATTGTTACCGGTCCATATGAAGTTAAATGACGATGAAATACAAAATTCGGTTATGAATGATGAATCTCGATACAAACTACTTATTAAATTGAAATTAATGAAAAATAATACGATACCTGATAATCTGTGGCGATGTTTCTATCTAAACAATATCCTCTTGGAATTTTATAAACTCGACACGGTTGAAATTATATCAATTCACTTCACATAATAATCACATTAGAACAATAAGTCACTGAATGTATTCAGATTATTCAGAACTTCACATCCGCAATATCCGCATATCCGCAAGCTGACAACATCTTCTTGAAATGTCTGTGCAAAAATTCACAGAATCGATACAAATTAGATCAGGCTAGGTTGTTTAATAATTAATCTGAATGGAAAGTCATCCTTCATGATATTGTTTGGGAATTTCGAGGAAAATATGAACAAGTTATTAGTGTTTACAAACTAATCTGCAGAAAAATCGAAGAAGGAACTTATTTTGGTGGAATAAATGTGGCTTTTTAGTTGTAGATATAATCCGATGAAACTAACTGTTTTTGTTGAAATTATCGTGTTTGGAACATTTTTATTCCAATAAGGTTAGTACTTGACTACTTGAGTATTCCCTAAATTTGGCCTAAATGTATAAACTCAATTTCTATCGAGAAATATGAACTTTGAATCAATTCCACAGTATCATTTCAGGGACGTACTTAGCCCAATGTTTTTTTTTCAAATGGCTATATCTTTTTAACAGAGCCGAATTCGGAAAAATGGAAAATGAAAAAAAGGTTTCTTTTGCCCTCAAGAATCTTCAGTTAGAATATATGTACAAGTCAAAGACTCACCATGGTCCGACTAGCTGGCCCGGCGAACTTTGTTCCGCCCTAATGATACTTCCGGTGGATTTCACAAATCCACTCTGATTTTTGAACTGTCAAATGTTTCCATGGATATGAGCTATGTACAAGTCAAAGACTCACCCTGTATATTATATCTCATATATTACACCAATATCGCTCCTTATGAAAATGAATCAAGCACCGCGGACGACGCTATAATATATTCCGATATTACGATATTTTGCTATGATAAAATGACATATGTCAATGCAAAGCTATAATATATATTATATTATCGCTCGCCGTCCGTTGTAGCCTTCAGGCTATAACTCAACAATCGCTGGATGTGGTTAGCCATATCATACATCAAATCATTGCAGAATTAAAAGAAGAATTCAAATATGTATAGATATACAGGGTGATGCATTTGAAATAACGTAGCTCACATTCGTTTCCGTTAGAACCGGAAGTAGATTCCGCTTGAAAATATTTTACAAATTGAGTTCATGTACTATCAAACAAAAATAAAAAATTTAGAATTTGTATCGCAATTCCTTCCTCGAATACGTCTGATGAAACACTTAAAAAAATCACCCTGCATAACTTGTTTCTAAATAGGTTATGTAAACATTCCAGGACATATAAAGAAAACGGAAATATGCCAAACGTGCACCCAATTAATGATTTTACAAAGTATTTCGAGTTTCCCCAACATGTAACTGATAGTGAAGAAATAGTTACGGAACAGATCGACTAATATTTGAATGTTTTTTTTTTATGAAGGTTACTATGGAAGTGGAGGAACATACACCTATCAAGGCTATGGAGTGGGAGATGGGACTTGGTCAAATGGAACAGATATGACATTTTTAGGAGGATATCATCATGAATCATATTCCATGGAGGGTAAAAAATAGCATTTTATTCTTCATAACAATTTCTAACACATGCATAATTAACCGTTCACCTAATTTCAGTGACACCACGCTAGGTACGTTTTTGGTTGAGTTGGAACAATAACCATAAATTAAACATTTTTGCCGATATTCCTCCTTATTTGTATACTCAATGGTTTACTGCGATTCTGTTCTGAGCACCCCAATACCATCACTGTAATTTTCATTTCGGACATGCACAAGTATTTAATTAGAGGTTGTGCTACAAATTACATGAAAAATGAGTAATTAAACGCTCCGACGTGAACTCAAAAGCTTTTGAATTTTCAATAATAACTTATATTATTTATTTATTTGATTTAACTGATTAGTCATGGACATTGAAACTATCATGTATGACAAAAATTCCCCAATATCTGCCGAATCCTATAAAATATCAAAAGTGGAGTTACCAGAACGTATGAAGCCTTCTCTCTAAAGCATCATTCAAGAAAAGCTCTGGGCCGGTCAAGAAATGCATGAGCATCAGCAACTGGCAGGGTATTAAGGTTGCCGTTTAATGCCAGTAGGAAAGCTCATCCGATAGAGGCGCCACCGTGCATTTTATGGAATATCTCCATAAAACTTACATTATCACAATAAGTTCTGTGAATATCTCTCTAATCATGAATGAAATGTACAACGCTCTCTATCCGAAAATCGCCGAACTATGAAATAAGTGAATTTGTGGGTAAAGCAGTAACTTTTTCCCGCCATAATTTGAATTTTGCTATTCTCTGCCAATTCCGTATTTCAAGTTGTTTTTCTGAACGAAATTATCTGTAGATTTGCTTTTAATCGGAAGTTGAACTATTTTCATGGGTCTGTCGTTTGAAATAAAGCAGAGCTCCAGTTGTCTCACGTTCTTATATTTTTGAAAAAAAACAAAAGAACTTTCGAAATGAAATCGATCTCCATTATTTCATTGAGAAGTCCAATCCTTTCTGAGTTTACCCACAAAATTTCAGTTCTCAAAGTGAAGCCATTTCCAAATGCAACTTGAAATAAAAACACACTACATTGAACGCCCACCTTAGGCCTGTGAATACATATAAATATAAGTGATTTTGAAACAAAGATGTACAGGACGAACCGAACGAGCACGCCCTCATGCATGCGCTATGCCTGCTACATACCTTCAATCTTATCTAGTCTCTCACTGGTTATCATTCATTTATACAGGCCACATGGTCTATATAGATGACAAGCAGGCCATCGCAGCTTCGCCCGAGTAGAAATTTGAAATCTTTTGATGTACTCGTTGTAATTGTATGATGTGAAGGGCAATTTCGTTCTAAATTAAATACTGGGGATAAATAACGTATTAGGTTGGATGATGATCAATACCCAATTCATAAAAACACACTCCCAAATAGTGCATAATTTTGGAAAACATCTGATTACCATAAAAAGGTAAAAGCAAGTCAATCTTGAGTGATAGATATAATATAATAATAAGAGGTACATTTCCGTCATACATTGTATCCACGTAAGTCTTACGGTTTTTGCAGCGCACGCGAAAATAGCTGATTTTGGCAGATTTTTTTGTAATTATTGAAGTTATAGTAGGTACCTATCCTTAATTTTTCGGGTGAAAAGTATAACCTATGTCACTTAGGGATAATGTAGCTTTCCAAGGGTGAAAGAATTTTTGAAATCAGTCCAGTAGTTTTTGAGCCTATTCGTATCAAACAAACAAAAATACAAATCTTTTCTCTTTACAATATTAGATTATAGTGAATATTGAAATTTTCTTTCAATTTACTGCTCTTCACTTTCATATATTTATAATATTTAATTTCACAATCTTCATTGAAAAGGTTGCTAATTTAACATAATATGATTTTTCCTTTTATGCCTTCTTGTGGAAATTGAAAGAATTTTTTATTGAGATTATTTTTCGAACAAATGAACACAATTTTAAAATCTGTACACAGCGTATTCAACCTTTTTGTTTCATCTCCATCCGAGATTGATTGCTTACATTTATCTCATTTGATTCAGCATCTTATCAAGTACAAATAATTCTTTATTAATCAAAAACGAAAATATTGAATTTTTATTAATGTTTTCTTCGTCAATTATCTATATGTCGCAGTCGGATTCTAAAATCCGTCATTTTGCAAAATGACTAGTCATTTTGTAAACTGACAAACGTTTTCTAAAACGCTTTCAAGATACAAATCGTTTTACAATCGGCCTGAAATTTTCAGTCGGTTTGTAAACCGCGTATAACGTATCAGACGGATTGTCATATCCTACCCCCTTTAAAACGTTCCACCTGAAACTACTTCAGATTTATGTGTTTTTGAACGAAGTGCAATTGGTGACGTTCACGCAATTTTATAAATTACGACATATTTAAATCTTTCAATATGGAAAATTTAGATAAACCCGTGGAGAAGGATATTTTTCATCACGAACTAGAGAATTACTATTCTGGTGAGTAACCTAACCTATAAGAGGGATTTGCGGATGAATTTGTTATTGCTCATTTGTTCTTCTGTGAAGTTCATTTGAACATGTCCTTTGATGATTGATTGATTTAAAATACAGAGAAAAAGCAGAACGGTTCTTGTCACAGATAGGTATTATGGAAACTTAATTTTTGGTGGAATCGCTTCTCGGCGTAATAATTTACTCATAAATATGTGGTTTTTAGATTCTCCAATTTTCTCATAAACAAATTAATACCTGGACAATGATTGATATTATTATGCAGTTTTTTAGATTTTTGAATGATGTTGTTTGGAATAGCAAATCAATCGGTAGCGAAATTATTCCGGCATTATTTCAGAAATTCCCAAAATCACAAAAGCAAGTCTTTTGTGATTTTGTCGATAATAAAATATTAAAATAATAAGTGTGAATATTATTTTTCTTTTATTATTTCTGTATCCAGAATAATGAAGTACAGCTAATTATACAAATATAACAGATATTCGATTTGCATCAAGACACGAAACGTTTTCATAATACGATTCAAATGATTTGACAATCCGTCGGATGCGTTGTTCGCAGTTAACAAACTAACTAAAAATATCAGGCCGATTGTAAAACGATCTTCATTTCAAGAGCGTTTTAGAAAACGTTCGTCAGTTTACAAACTGCCTAGTCATTTCGCAAACTGACGGATTTTAGAATCCGACTGCGACATATATACAGGGTGATTAACGGTGGATGGCACATTAGACGTTTCTGGTGAACCAGATAACGGATCGGATCGCAAGACTGCATTATCAGACATTCTCTACCCAACTAAAATATTTTCGTCAATGCGGTGTTGCCACTTCCATTAGAAAGTAGTAGCAACTTTGCTTTTTCAAATGGTATATTATATTATTTTTGGAATCTCCAACAACTTCCCGACAACTTTTGTTGATACTTCTCTATACCTATCTGTTGCCGTTTTCGAAATATAATTTTATTTCAATTTTTTTCACCGAAAATCATGACCTCTACAAATACTGATGACTTTGGGTTGAGAGAGCCTAAGGCATTGAAATTTGATTTGGAGTTAGTTCATACATGAATGCTTCCAACACATCAGTCTGATCTACGTTACTTCAATACAGGGTGGTAAAAATACAGTCTTTTCCTCTGCTTGAAAATGTGACTGAAAGTTGTTTATCTCAAATGGAACGCCCTTTTTATTATTGAAAATTCAGGGAGCTGATGAAATTTGCTTTTATTCTATGTACATACCTATACCTAACAAGTCAAATTTCGGACTTATGAGCATTTATTAGTCAAAATGTCCCTTCAGAATGGTATTTCCATTCGGTATTTGGTAGACAGGCTATGATTACTATTCCACAGTACCTTGTGACATTCTCCTAATAATAAAGGAACCAAGAAACTTGAATTTCGACATTTTCGTCATTTCAGAAGTTGAAAATACCCTCGAAACGATGGAAGAAAACTATTCAAACGAAGTGCTCATGAATTAATTTATTATTAACTGGAGAGATTTTTTGACGATCGGTGGATAAGGCGCTTGGGACAATGGAATTGGCCAGCAAGATTACCCGATCTTAGTTAATTAGATTTTTATCTGTGGGGAATGTGGAAAGAAAAAGTTTACAAAACACCAGTGCATTCGAGAGATGAATTGTTGGAAAGGATAACCCAAGCTTTTGAAGATTTGGATTTCAGAGAAATACGATCTGCCACGACGAAAGCAGTCAACACCAGCATTTTGCAGTGCTTGGAAGTGAACAGCCAGCGATTAGAACATACTTTGAAATTTTCGACATGATTGTTCTACTTTTTAAATAATAATTCATATAAATAGTTTGACTTTCAAGTTTCTTGGTGCCTTTATTATCAGGAGAATGTCACAAGGTACTAACAAATAGTAATCATGGCCTGCCTACCAAATACCGAATGGAAATACCATTCTGAAGGGACATTTTAACTAATAAATGCTCATAAGTCCGAAATTTGACTAGTTTAGTATAAGCATGATATACATAGAATGAAGGCAAATTTTATCTGCTTTCTGAATTTCAAATAATATACAGGGCGTTCCATTTGAAATAAACAACTTTAAGTCACTTTTTCGAGCAAACAAAATGACTGTATTTTTTACCACCCTGTATTGAAGTAACGTAGATCAGACTGATGTGTTGGAAGCATTCATTTATCACCTAACTCCAAACCAAATTTCAATGCCATAGTGTCTCTCAACTCGAAGTTATCAGCATTTTTAGAGGTAATGATTTTCGATGAAAAAAATTTAAATTAATTTATATTTCGAAAAAGGCAACAGATAGATATAGGGAAATGTTAGGAAAAGTGTCGAGAAAATGTCGGAGATTCCAAAAATAGTACGATATAACAGGTGTTCCATTTGAAAAAGCAAAGTTGCTACCACTTTCGAATGGAAGTGGCAACACCGCATTGACGAAAATATTTTAGTTGGTAGGAGAATGTCTGATAATGCACTCATGCGAATCTTCAAACCGATCCGATGTCTGGTTCACCAGAAACGTCTAATGTGCCATCCACCGTGAATCACCCTGTATATATGTTCTAAAGAGCCAATATCTCGGCTCTTAGACAAGGTAGAAAGTTCAAACAAAAAGTTTTTCAAATGTGAGAACAATTTTTCATCATTTTACATAAACTGAACCCTCAAAAAAATAATTATACTTTCCGGCACATTTACCATTTTTCTCAGTCCATTCTCTATGTCTATATGTCCTATACTCTATAATTATTCTATACTCGAAGGTTGCCACCGAAATCAAGGCCAGTTTATCAACTAAATTGTTGTACCTGTCGACATATTCATTAGGTGTATAAGTGAAAGACATTTTCAATATTTGTAAAACAGGTACAACAATTTAGTTGAATTGACAACTTATTTTATTTCGAAAACTGGCATTGTTTTCGGTGGCAACCTTTGAGTATAAAATAATTATAGAGTATAGAACATGGACATAGATAGAGAATGGACTGAGAAAAATGATGAATGTGCCGGAAATTGTAATTATTATTTTTTGGGGGTTGAATTTATGTAAGATGATGAAAAATTGTTCAAACATATTTCTTCTTTCACTAAGAAATCGTTTATAGTAAAAAAAATATGAGGGTGTCATTTGAAAAAAATATCTGGGGGTAGTTTTTTCAGGGGTGGTAATAAGAAACAGAATTTTAACGACGGATTCTGGTAAAGTTTTTGATGCCATTTGAAAAACTTTTTGTTTGAACATTCTAGCTTGTCTGAGAGCCGAGATATTGGCCGTTTGGAACATCTTGGGACACCCTGTATATATAAAACAAAGTTGTTGGTGACACCATTTATAACTCAAGGTCGGAGGGACTGTTTGTCATAACAAACATTTAGTCCGCGATGGTATATGTCTATCTTTTAAGGATAAGCCACAATAACCATTTTTTATCCTTTACATTTTACGGGAAAAAATGGCTTATTTGGGAAGTTATTTTAAGCAATACAGCATTGATCCTTATCCAATTAAGTACCTCAAATACATTGTCCATTTAATATAGATCAATATGGCTCTTTACAGCATGTAATTTAAATGAATATTTCCGAAGATATTAAAGATTTAAAATGCATCATATCTTCAGCATCTTGCAGCTGAATGAGAAGAAAGTGGCGACAAATAGGGAAGTTCATCTACTCTTCGTGGACTTGACCAAGGCCTACGATACGGTTCCGGTTCAAAAGCTCTGGAGAGTCTTGGAACAGTCTCCTATAGATAACACCATAATAAGAGCTGTTAAGCAGCTGTATGATGGGTCTGTGTCTCGAGTTAAGGTGGGAGATAGGCTATCAGAGAGATTCAGAACAACTAAAGGCCTTAGACAAGGATGTTGCCTCTCCCCAACGTTGTTTAAAATATACCTGAATGAAGTCTTGAAGAAGTGGAGAAAAGCATGCAGAGGAATGGGAATACCACTAACCGAGGATACAACACTCTATACATTGCATTTTGCAGATGACCAGGTAGTGGTGGCTCAGGACGCAGAAGATCTGGGGTTTATGGCCAGAAGGCTCTTTAAGGAATATGAGGACTGGGGTCTGTCGGTCAACAGAGAGAAGACGCAGTATCTGTGTGTTGGCAGCAACAATGTGGAAGATCTCCGAGTAGATAAAAACACTCGTATCAGCTCATGTAAGGAATACACCTACCTTGGAGCAAGAATAGATAAAGGAGGTCGAACGGAAAAAGAAATAGAAGATCGTATCGTGAAAGGGAGACAGGTCATCGGATGTCTCAATTCTATCCTATGGGCTAAAGAGATATCAAGAGAGCGGAAACACCAAATATATAATGCCATATTCAAAAGCATAGTGCTCTATGGCTGCGAGACGTGGCAAATGAATAAAAATCTGGAACGTCGTCTGATGGCTCTCGAGATGGACTTCTGGCGTAGATCAGCTGGGAAGTCGAGATTGGAGCGAGTGAGAAACGAGGAAATAAGGGAAATTATGAAGGTGGAAAACACGATAGTCGATGAAGTGCAGAGAAGGCAATTAGTATGGTACGGCCATGTAGAAAGGATGCAGGAAGATCGAATTCCGAAAATGGTTCTAAGGTGGACGCCAACGGAGAAAAGAAAGAGAGGAAGACCTAAACAAACATGGATTGGTGGAGTACACAAAGCAATGTCTGAACGGAACTTACAGCCAGGAGACTGGGAAGATCGAAGAGGATGGAAGCTGGGAATCGGAAGGCGTAGAACGCTATTAAACCGATATATATATATATATATATATATGATGAAATAGGTTAAGGGATGTCGACCAAGTATTAAAAGAATTAGATGTTTACTCTTTAATCATAGCCTAGCTTTCGAAACTTTCTGTTTCTTCTTCAGGGCAACTGGAATAGCAAATATCAACAAAATAAAAACAATATCAGAATGAACTTCGTGAACTTACTGAAATTCGAGGTTAAAATAAACACAAAATAATCATGACCAACTAGTAGATGTCTTCTCTAAATGGCAACAGTTTATGCTATTCTAATTCTACGAGTCGAATTTTCTTTCTAAACAAAAATTATTATCACACCAAACTACAGTAATTACACAATCCACGGTTAAAAGTCAAAATCTCAATAAGTCAATTTTCCAGAAACGTCAGACCACAGAACAATCACCTCAACTTGACAAACGACGTTTCACGAGAACTTCATCCATCCACAGGACCGTCAAAAAATGGTATACCGGAGTATTCCAATAAGTAGGCATATATTGGACTTAGGTTTTGTGTGTCCGTTTTTTTATTAATTGAATTGTCTTGATTATTTTTTATATGGATCATTTCCAAAATGCATCGCTTCCTGTAGTTGTTGTTCATGTCTAAAATTCTTGCATTTTCTAGGTCTGCAGTATGTGAATATCGATTGGCGTGAACAGACAATGCACATCTGGGGATGTTCCTTTTTATATCACTCTTGTGAAGTGCTAATCTTTGTTTCAAGTGCTGGGATGTCTGACCAATGTATGTCTGGTGGCAGTCTGAACACTCTATTTCATATATGACATTTGATTTTAGATAATTTGGTATAGGGTCTTTTAATTTCGAGTAGAGTGCTGAAACTTTCTTTTTTGACTGGGGTACAATCTTTATGGAATTCAAACCCAGAAAACACTTCTTTATTTTACCAGTTAGATGTTGAATGTTGGGTAGGCTACGATATCGAATTGGTTCATTGTTATCTAAGATTCCCAAATCAGTATTTCTGGTTGGTGTTTCTCTTTCAGATGACGAAAAGAGTAATTTGTTCAACATTGCTTTGGGATACGAGTTGTCTGATAGAAGTCTGAATAGTTTTTTCAGGTTGGTATCAAGGAACATAGGATCACATATTCTCTCTATTCTGTTTTTCTGCTCTCTAATGAAATTTATTTTTGTGTTTATCGAGTGATCTGATAAGAAGTGTATAAATCTACCTGATGAGGTTTCCTTCCTATACCAATCAAGCTTAACTCTGTTTCCCACCCTGCACACTTTTGTGTCGAGAAATGGGACGGAGTTGTTGTCATCCTCCATCTCGACAGTAAACTTTAGATTTTGATCAAAGTCATTAAATACTTCTAGAATTTCATTTATCCCTGATGAAGGTAGGGATATGATCAGATCATCCACAAATTTCTTGATGAAGCCTAGTATAAAGGTCAATTTCGGTATACACTTCGTAAGTAGGTAATCCATAACATACAGTGATAAAATTGGGCTGAGTCTGGAACCCATAATGCATCCAAACATTTGAAGGTAATACTTTCCATCGAACATGAAATATCCCGAATCTATAAGAAATGTAATTATCTGTTTGAATTTTTCCTGTGGTATCGTGCAGTGTTCACTTATTTTATCCCAGCTATCATCCAATGCAGCAAGAACGAGTTCCCTAGAAATATTCCCAAATAAATTGACAACATCTAGAGAGATCAAAACATAATCCGGTGGTAGTTCAAAGTCATTAATCTTGGCTGAAAAGTCAAAGGAATCCTTGACATAGTAACTGTTGGTGTCATCATAGGCTGATGTCAGAACTTGAGCTATATACTCAGACAGTTTGCAAGTTGGACCTTGTACATCCGAAACTATTGGTCGCATTGGAATATTTTCTTTATGGATTTTTGGGTTACCATACATTCTTGGACTAGTCGAATTATATGACTTCATTTGCTTGGCTTGGCTGCTGCTTATTATCCCTTCAGTTTCCAGTGTGCTGATGATTTTGTTTGTCTTGGTCTGGATTGTGGATGTTGGATCTCTGGGTACCTCTCTAAAGTTGTCTGTGTTGACAATTTCATACATTTTGGCAAAGTAATCTGTTCTGTCCATGAGTACCGTCACTGAACCCTTGTCGCTGTCAAGCACTAACAGTTGGTCGTTTGTTTTGAGAAAAGATTTTGTTATATTGTATAGTCTCCCTATGTAGTGGTTATTGTTTCTATTCATGTGTAGTTCACTGGTGATTATACTAGTAACCTTGGCCCTGAGGGTGTTTCTCCTGTCTTCTTCAACCAAATCCAATATGCTCTCTACATCGGCTATCAGATCTTTTACTTTCACCTCCTTGAGGTTGACAGGTATGTTGAATTTTGAACCAAGTGACAATGTGATTTTAACTTCTGGTGGTATCTCAGTTTCAGTTAAATTTTTGAACCACCTATCCTGCACTCTAAAGTCAACATTAAAGGATTTTTCTTGGAGATTTCTTATTTTGTTAAGGTTTTTTGTTTTGACCTGATGGAAAGTTCTATTGAACAAAATTTGTTGACGTCTGGAAAATTCCTGTAGGGTAGCCGATGGTATTATATTCTTCAGTTTTTCATTTATTTTGAGGTTTCTCTTGTTCATGTGTGTAATCCTCAATTGTGTGTGCTCGATCTCTAGAGAGAGTAGTTTCCGTGTCAAATTCGTGTTGAAATTCTCAATTTTTCGGTTGAATTTACCTCGATTATGAAACTCAAACAGGTTGAGGACGTTCTTAACTCCAGCTCCTATATGGTTGGGTATTAATCGTTGTCTCTTGCATTCCAACAAGAATATTCTTCTGTTCAGCAAATTCGCAAGACAAATTACTCTTTTCGTCATCTGAAAGAGAAACACCAACCAGAAATACTGATTTGGGAATCTTAGATAACAATGAACCAATTCGATATCGTAGCCTACCCAACATTCAACATCTAACTGGTAAAATAAAGAAGTGTTTTCTGGGTTTGAATTCCATAAAGATTGTACCCCAGTCAAAAAAGAAAGTTTCAGCACTCTACTCGAAATTAAAAGACCCTATACCAAATTATCTCAAATCAAATGTCATATATGAAATAGAGTGTTCAGACTGCCACCAGACATACATTGGTCAGACATCCCAGCACTTGAAACAAAGATTAGCACTTCACAAGAGTGATATAAAAAAGAACATCCCCAGATGTGCATTGTCTGTTCACGCCAATCGATATTCACATACTGCAGACCTAGAAAATGCAAGAATTTTAGACATGAACAACAACTACAGGAAGCGATGCATTTTGGAAATGATCCATATAAAAAATAATCAAGACAATTCAATTAATAAAAAAACGGACACACAAAACCTAAGTCCAATATATGCCTACTTATTGGAATACTCCGGTATACCATTTTTTGACGGTCCTGTGGATGGATGAAGTTCTCGTGAAACGTCGTTTGTCAAGTTGAGGTGATTGTTCTGTGGTCTGACGTTTCTGGAAAATTGACTTATTGAGATTTTGACTTTTAACCGTGGATTGTGTAATTACTGTAGTTTGGTGTGATAATAATTTTTGTTTAGAAAGAAAATTCGACTCGTAGAATTAGAATAGCATAAACTGTTGCCATTTAGAGAAGACATCTACTAGTTGGTCATGATTATTTTGTGTTTATTTTAACCTCGAATTTCAGTAAGTTCACGAAGTTCATTCTGATATTGTTTTTATTTTGTTGATATTTGCTATTCCAGTTGCCCTGAAGAAGAAACAGAAAGTTTCGAAAGCTAGGCTATGATTAAAGAGTAAACATCTAATTCTTTTAATACTTGGTCGACATCCCTTAACCTATTTCATTTGATACTACGACCGTTAATTGTATACTACTTATCAACATGGGATTCTTTCAAGAGATGTCATCACTTTATGGCAGAGAAACATCGAAGTTAATGAAGGAGTGGAGTGGCAACGACAGAAGACTTGCGAATTTGCTGAACAGAAGAATATTCTTGTTGGAATGCAAGAGACAACGATTAATACCCAACCATATAGGAGCTGGAGTTAAGAACGTCCTCAACCTGTTTGAGTTTCATAATCGAGGTAAATTCAACCGAAAAATTGAGAATTTCAACACGAATTTGACACGGAAACTACTCTCTCTAGAGATCGAGCACACACAATTGAGGATTACACACATGAACAAGAGAAACCTCAAAATAAATGAAAAACTGAAGAATATAATACCATCGGCTACCCTACAGGAATTTTCCAGACGTCAACAAATTTTGTTCAATAGAACTTTCCATCAGGTCAAAACAAAAAACCTTAACAAAATAAGAAATCTCCAAGAAAAATCCTTTAATGTTGACTTTAGAGTGCAGGATAGGTGGTTCAAAAATTTAACTGAAACTGAGATACCACCAGAAGTTAAAATCACATTGTCACTTGGTTCAAAATTCAACATACCTGTCAACCTCAAGGAGGTGAAAGTAAAAGATCTGATAGCCGATGTAGAGAGCATATTGGATTTGGTTGAAGAAGACAGGAGAAACACCCTCAGGGCCAAGGTTACTAGTATAATCACCAGTGAACTACACATGAATAGAAACAATAACCACTACATAGGGAGACTATACAATATAACAAAATCTTTTCTCAAAACAAACGACCAACTGTTAGTGCTTGACAGCGACAAGGGTTCAGTGACGGTACTCATGGACAGAACAGATTACTTTGCCAAAATGTATGAAATTGTCAACACAGACAACTTTAGAGAGGTACCCAGAGATCCAACATCCACAATCCAGACCAAGACAAACAAAATCATCAGCACACTGGAAACTGAAGGGATAATAAGCAGCAGCCAAGCCAAGCAAATGAAGTCATATAATTCGACTAGTCCAAGAATGTATGGTAACCCAAAAATCCATAAAGAAAATATTCCAATGCGACCAATAGTTTCGGATGTACAAGGTCCAACTTGCAAACTGTCTGAGTATATAGCTCAAGTTCTGACATCAGCCTATGATGACACCAACAGTTACTATGTCAAGGATTCCTTTGACTTTTCAGCCAAGATTAATGACTTTGAACTACCACCGGATTATGTTTTGATCTCTCTAGATGTTGTCAATTTATTTGGGAATATTTCTAGGGAACTCGTTCTTGCTGCATTGGATGATAGCTGGGATAAAATAAGTGAACACTGCACGATACCACAGGAAAAATTCAAACAGATAATTACATTTCTTATAGATTCGGGATATTTCATGTTCGATGGAAAGTATTACCTTCAAATGTTTGGATGCATTATGGGTTCCAGACTCAGCCCAATTTTATCACTGTATGTTATGGATTACCTACTTACGAAGTGTATACCGAAATTGACCTTTATACTAGGCTTCATCAAGAAATTTGTGGATGATCTGATCATATCCCTACCTTCATCAGGGATAAATGAAATTCTAGAAGTATTTAATGACTTTGATCAAAATCTAAAGTTTACTGTCGAGATGGAGGATGACAACAACTCCGTCCCATTTCTCGACACAAAAGTGTGCAGGGTGGGAAACAGAGTTAAGCTTGATTGGTATAGGAAGGAAACCTCATCAGGTAGATTTATACACTTCTTATCAGATCACTCGATAAACACAAAAATAAATTTCATTAGAGAGCAGAAAAACAGAATAGAGAGAATATGTGATCCTATGTTCCTTGATACCAACCTGAAAAAACTATTCAGACTTCTATCAGACAACTCGTATCCCAAAGCAATGTTGAACAAATTACTCTTTTCGTCATCTGAAAGAGAAACACCAACCAGAAATACTGATTTGGGAATCTTAGATAACAATGAACCAATTCGATATCGTAGCCTACCCAACATTCAACATCTAACTGGTAAAATAAAGAAGTGTTTTCTGGGTTTGAATTCCATAAAGATTGTACCCCAGTCAAAAAAGAAAGTTTCAGCACTCTACTCGAAATTAAAAGACCCTATACCAAATTATCTAAAATCAAATGTCATATATGAAATAGAGTGTTCAGACTGCCACCAGACATACATTGGTCAGACATCCCAGCACTTGAAACAAAGATTAGCACTTCACAAGAGTGATATAAAAAAGAACATCCCCAGATGTGCATTGTCTGTTCACGCCAATCGATATTCACATACTGCAGACCTAGAAAATGCAAGAATTTTAGACATGAACAACAACTACAGGAAGCGATGCATTTTGGAAATGATCCATATAAAAAATAATCAAGACAATTCAATTAATAAAAAAACGGACACACAAAACCTAAGTCCAATATATGCCTACTTATTGGAATACTCCGGTATACCATTTTTTGACGGTCCTGTGGATGGATGAAGTTCTCGTGAAACGTCGTTTGTCAAGTTGAGGTGATTGTTCTGTGGTCTGACGTTTCTGGAAAATTGACTTATTGAGATTTTGACTTTTAACCGTGGATTGTGTAATTACTGTAGTTTGGTGTGATAATAATTTTTGTTTAGAAAGAAAATTCGACTCGTAGAATTAGAATAGCATAAACTGTTGCCATTTAGAGAAGACATCTACTAGTTGGTCATGATTATTTTGTGTTTATTTTAACCTCGAATTTCAGTAAGTTCACGAAGTTCATTCTGATATTGTTTTTATTTTGTTGATATTTGCTATTCCAGTTGCCCTGAAGAAGAAACAGAAAGTTTCGAAAGCTAGGCTATGATTAAAGAGTAAACATCTAATTCTTTTAATACTTGGTCGACATCCCTTAACCTATTTCATTTGATACTACGACCGTTAATTGTATACTATATATATATATATATATATATATATATATATATATATAAATGCAGGGACAATAGGGACATAGCGGTGCGGTGCCGGCAATACCGAATACTGATCCGGATGGCCGCGTGAGCCTATAAATACCGCGTCGAAGGCAGCGTTTCTCCCAATAGCCAGCTAATAATACTACTAACTCAGATTTAACGAACAGTTCCGAATACACAAGAGAAACATCATACGATCTATCGAAACTTTTACAAAATATAGTTCAAGATGAGCCACGATTGAACTTCGATCAGAAAAAAGTATTCACTACATTACTACATCAATTAATAACAATGAAGGAAAAATATTTTTTCTTGACGCCCCAGGAGGTACAGGGAAAACATTTTTAATCAATTTGGTTTTAACAAAAGTCAGATCCACCGGAAAAATTGCATTAGCTGTCGCATCATCCGGCATTGCCGCTACACTTTTAGAAGGAGGCCGAACTGCACACTCTGCATTCAAGCTCCCGCTGAAAGTCGCCTCCGATGATAATAACAGCATCTGTAGTATTTCTAAACAGAGCAATACAGGAAAATTGATGCTTGACTGCTCATTAATAGTCTAGGACGAAGCCACCATGTCAAACAAGACGTCTGTGGAAGTACTGGATCCTCAATGCGCGATTTGCGCAGCAAAAATTCACCTATGGGTGGATGCACAATTCTGTTCTCAGGAGATTCCGTCAAATCCTACCAGTTGTGACTCGAGGAACACGTGCTGACGAGATGAATGCTTCCCTAAAAAGATCCAACCTTTGGTCACACGTCAATAGAGCTTTAAACTAACATGAGGGTTTCATTGTCTTCACGTGAGAATAGGCTTTTTTCAGAGATGTTGCTAAAAGTTGCCAATGGAGAGTTAACACAAAGTGATGGAAGAATTAACCTAGAAAACCTTTGTGTTTTGGTAGACAACATTCGAGAGTTGATCAACAATGTCTATCCTGACAGATAGAATAAGTTGTAAGACTATATCTTGGTTTAAATAAAGAGCAATTCTGTCACCAACTAACGAACAAGTGGATAAGGTAAATAACTTGATTCTTTCAAAGATAGATGTGCCGATGCAAATTTACTACTCGGTCGATACTGCTATCGATTTGGAAGAAGCTGTCCATTTTCCTACAGAATTTCTCAATTCTTCGAACCCGTCTGGACTCCCTTCTCATAAAATGGTGTTGAAAGTAGGGTGTCCTGTTATTTTATTAAGAAACCTGAATCCACCTAAACTTTGCAATGGCATCTTTTGCAATGACCATAAATAAATCGCAGGGTCAAACTTTCAACGTTGCGGCCTTAGATTTGTCTTTCTCATGGTCAATTATATGTCGCTCTTTCAAGAGTAACTTCAAAACAAAATATGCTTGTATTGTCTAATGACAAAAAAGCAGTAAACGTTATCAGGATTGCATCCGGGGCGGATCGCTAGTTAAGAATAAAAATAACTCAATTATTCTCTCTCTCTGACACATCAGATAATGTCATGAAACGTATGTCATCCATAATTTCACGTGAATACTTTCGATCATAACCGAACAATTTCATGTGATATTATTCAATCGATTTAATCCGTTTTTCTCAAGGAATGTACGTCGTTGTCGACTTCTTTTCACATTTTAGAATTGAACTGAAAATAATTAAGTGACACATTTTTATCCGCGTTATCTATTTCCTTGTTGACAATCGAAATATACATAACCTCTACGTTTCCCGCGATTTTTTAATTTCCAGTCGACGCATGCGTACAATTCAATTCTTACCAACGATTTGGCTTCACTCTGTGACTGAGATTTGTAGGGGAATAAGCCATATTGATATTATTAGATATACAGGGTGTCCCAGAAGTCCCGCACTACCTTGAGGGGATCGAAAGTGAAAAATATTCTAAGCCCAAATATCCATGTTTGAAATTTTTTGATAACGTAGTTAATTAGTTACTAGCTGGCCCGGCGAACTTTGTTCCGCCCTGATGATACTTACGGTGGATTTCACAAATCCACTCTGATTTTTGATCTGTCAAATGTTTCCATGGATATGAGCTATCACACAGAACAGATACACAAAAATAATATGTCAATCACAAATAATGGCGATTTTGGATTCAGTTATTTCCGCAAATATAATTATTACCCAAACAGAAATTCGAAAAAGTTTCAAAAATTATGAGGAAAGATGAGAACGGACAATTCACGATTGAAACTGGTCGCCAAAATCCGATTTACTTGAAATTTCGATAAAAATTCACTGTGATATTCAACCGCTTTTTGATCTGTTAATAGACTTTCATGGTACTATAAGCCCTATGTAAATTACACGTTAATTGATGTCATATGTTCTTTTTTCGATCATTTCAAACCACGACGACCGAAATGCTCGAAAAAAGAACAGATGACATCAATCGATGGCCGCGAAAGCCTCAACAAATTCATCGTCATTCAATTGTGATAATGTCAAATATAGTACCTTCACGATTACGTCATTTGGAATAAATAAAACTATAAAAATTACTAATAATCATCAGTCATAACGTGTAAATAGCGCCATCTGAAGTGGTAAGAACGAAACTTTTCTCATATCTCAAAGAAATCTAATCATTCTAGACATCTGTACTCCTACGCTAAGACATTTTGGTTTTGCCCAACAGCGCAGAGTTGTAGGCAACTCAAATTACACACTATTACAGTGACTATAGAGGGAATATAGTCACTGTACACACTATTCGTTTATATCGCCATCTAACGCGGAGAATATCAAATAAAGTACCAGCGAATAAGCGGTAGCGTAACTGTAACTGTAGCGACATCTAGTGGCCTTACTCAAAATGAGGAAAAGCATTTCCTGTATAAGTAAAATTTTCATCGATTTTTTCGGAGTTTTATTATATTTTATAATAACCAGACCGTAGACGAATCCATATATGAAGTTTCATAACAAACAGTCCATCCGATCTCGAGTTATAAATGGTGTAACCAACATCTTTCTTTTATATATATAGATTAATTAATGAAAGTGACCAATCAGGAGCGCGCTGCAGAAGAATAACTAGGCAGTGTTGGCGCGAGAGTGAGACGCCAGAGCTGCTGCCGGCTTTTCACGCAGTAAACCGAGACTGGCGTCTCACTCTCGCGTCCCCACTGCCTAGTTATTCTTCTGTATCGCGCTCCTGATTGGTCACTTTCATTAATTAATAACTAATTAACTACGTTATCAAAAAATTTCAAACATGCATATTTGGGCTTAGAATATTTTCCACTTTCGATCCCCTCAAGGAAGTGCGGGACTTCTGGGACACCCTGTATGTATAAAACACATATAAACTTATAGTAACATGGAAGGCTATTACCAGATCAAAAAGTGGGTAAACATCTCAAGTTGGTGGAACAGTGAATTTTTACTGAAATAGTGAAATGTCAAGTAAATCGGATTTTGACTATCAGTTTCAATCGTGAGTTGTCCATTTTCATCTTTCCTCTTTGTTTTCGAATTTCTGTTTGAGTGATAAATATATTTGCGGAAATGACTGAATCCAAAATTGCCCATAATTAATAATTTACATATGATTTTCGTGTTTCTGTTCTGTATGACAGCTCATATACGTGGAAACATGAAAATTCCGCTGCTCCACCAACTGAGTTGTTTACCCATTATTTTGAGGTGAGCAGCAAGGCTAAAATGTCTTAAATAATGGTGTGATCACTGATTAGATTTTGATTAGCCAAAATTGAGAATATTAATAAGTTTTGTTTTTTCCACTGGTAGCACTATTCACAAATTATGACTAATATCTTTTAGTTATTTCAAATATTTGAATTTATTCTGGTGAACGGGTAGTGTTAATAGTCGATAGTTTATATTCTTGACATTTTGATTCATATCAACAGCAGTTTCGTGCGGGAAAATATCACGTTCCGCACTTATTAGGAAAATAACTATTATACACACAGTGTCTATTAAAAATTTATTATTGTTATATTGTTTATATTATTGTTAGTGGTATATTCTTCAGGAAAATATTAAAAATGAATGTCAATGAAATACAAAATTCAGATATATGAATGACAAGCATCCCGTCCCAGCTTCGCCCGGGTAGAAATTTGTTTCACGCGGCGGTTTCATCTTCACACTTTCACATTTCAACCTGCCATATCTTTTGATGTACTCGTTGTAATTGTATGATGTGAAGGGCAATTTCGTTCTAAATTAAAAACTGGGGATAAATAACTTGTTACTTAGGTTGGATAAGGATCAATACCCAATTCATAAAAACATACTCCCAAATAGTGCATAATTTTGGAAGGAAAACATCTGATACCATAAACAGGTAATAGCAAGTCAATCTTGAGAGATAGATATATGCTATCGCGGACTTTTTTGTAGAACTATTTAAGAGGTACATTTCCGTCATACATCGTATCCACGTAAGTTTTACGGTTTTTGCAGCGCACGTGAAAATAGCTGTTATGGCTGTTTTTTTTGTAATTATTGAAGTTATAGTAGGTATCCTTAATTTTTTCGGGTGAAAAGAATAGCCTATGTCACTCAGGGATAATGTAGCTTTCTAAGCGTGAAAGAATTTCTGAAATCGGTCCAGTAGTTTTTGAGCCTATTCGTATCAAACAAACAAAAATACAAATCTTTCCTCTTTATAATATTAGTATAGATGAATGTCGATAAAAGAACACGTATTAAATTAAAATTAATGAAAAATAAAATGGTCCTTGGCACCTAATAATCTGTGGCGATCTTTCTAGTAAAACAATGACCTCGATGATAATTTGCAAAAATCCTAACTGGAACAATGGAACTACCTACTAGGGAAAAACTTCTGCAAAAAAAATTCCAATTTATGCAGGTAAATTTTATAAACTCGACACTACACGGTCAATGTTACATTAATTCACTGAAAGTCTCCACAAAATAATCACGAGATCACCTATAATAATTCCTTTCATAACAACATAGCTCCAGAAAAGATTACTCGTTTTCTTCCATGTAAACACAGTTCGCAGCGCTCTCAATGTTAATTTAAATCGCCAATATCCAGCGCCGGTTGTCGCTATACGCATGCGTCGTGAACTTTCGCGGCGTATAGAAGATGCCATTACGTATCCATTACATGGAATTTTACTGCTTATCCACAATATTTTCTATGGCACATACGCAATATTTTTCATGGAGTTTGGCAGAACCCTCTAGATGTTTTGACTTTGAATTTCAGGGATCAGATTAAATGTACAGAATTATGTGGAATTAACCGATAGAGAGAACAAGTAAACTCAACCTCACTTATTTTGGAGTTCATTTTCAATTTTTCCATGGATGAAACCGAACAGCGGTGAACTACTGCAGATGTGTGAAGTTGAAGAACGTAACCGTGGAGACAGTAATCACAGGTCAAAGACTGATATTCAGACACTGTCATCCGAAAATCAACAAGAGGGCAACGTCTTCTCAAAAGCTCTGTGAAATATTCATAGGAGATTATTGTTTTGATTACAAAATGGTTGATATAGCATGATTAATCCCAAATTTAATGAAAAACCTTTCTTTATTAGATATTTTTGGGATATCGAGGAAAATATGAACAAGTTATTGGTGTTTACAAACAAATCTTCAGTAAAATCGGAGCAGGAACTCATTTTGGTGGGATAAATATGGCTTTCTAATTGCAGATATACATAATCGGGCAATCTAAGTGCTTCGTTAAGAAATATCGTGTTTTTAACATTTTTATTCCAATAAAGTTAGTATTTGGGTATTCACTGAATGTATTAACTCAATTTCAATCGGGAAATATGAACTTTGCATTTATTTCAGAGAATCGTATCAGGCACGTATTTGACCAATTTTTTTTTCAAATGGCTATTCGTTTTCAAATGAGCCGAATTGAAAAAGTGGAAAATGAAAGAAATATTTCTGCAAGAATCTACAATTGAAATAACAAGTCAGAGACACACTCTGTATATACTTCGACTTGAGATTGACTTCATCAACTGCAATAAAGATAGCTTAAAACCTAAAAACTAGATTATCAAGAACACCATTGAAAAATACAACATCAAATCAGCACTCTTTGTAGAAACAAAAACCAAACCTGAAAGCGAAATAGTTTATGGGGATTGGAAGACAGTAAGACATGATGGGAAAATAACAAATCAGAACGTAAGAGAAGAAAGTAGAGCTATGTCTAATCCAACACAAAAATGAAAAATGCGATGTATCACCAATCCCTCGAATGTAGCTCTATATTTTGCAATACCATTAAACTAGGAAGATCTACATATTTTTCTGCTGTACTTCCATCCTTCAGCCCAGATGGAGGAAACCATATACAAGATGGCTGTCAACCACTAATACTGCATCATAATTGGAGATTTCAATTCGAACACCGTAACGAAACGTAGAAAACTGAATGAATTCCTGCAGAACTCAAACTTTTCTAATGCATAATAACATGTACATCACCCAGGATCTTGCCATCTATTCAGTTTCGCTTTAGAAGTACCTCAAATTGTGGATGTCACCAGAATTTGGTACTTATTATCTAGCCATCATCTTGGAGCTTGAAGCTGAATTAGAAAAATAACAACTGATGATTTCTATTCCAACTTCCATAAATCTGACATGATAAAAATGAATGAGACCATGGAAAAATTTATCGAGAATCTCAGAACAGCTAATAGACGGGAACACAGTCACATAATTTCTAAGAACCCTTAAAGAAAATACCTCGAGCAACACTCCTAAAAATACAATAAAGTATGAGCATCATCATTAGTTGCATGATGAAGAACAAGAGAATGTGATGACAGTATGAAACATTCCTATAAGAAATCAAGATGCACATTAGCAGATACAAAAAGCTCATATACAGGCTCATACAGCAATATGGGCAAAGCAAGTGGCTGGAAACTTGCGAAGAAATAAACAATGGCCAGGGATATAATATATAAAAAATTTAAAAACTTTCAAGGTACAAAAAATGTAATTCGATGACTATATTCGAAGAATATGGCTATTTAGTGTATATTTCTCAAAAATATGATTGGCATAGGCATTATTGAAAGGATAATTCCATGAAAGTAAACGAGGTTGAAATCGAACAAGAAGAATATTTCATAATCTACATAAGCAGAAACATACTTCCCCAGGTCTGACTCTATTACTTGGTTGGTGGTGAAAGGTCTAAGCCTCAATGTTCACCTGGTTGAGTTGACCACCTTTCAGTTCTTAACAATCAATTCTTCCCACCACAATGAGAAAAGGGACATACAATAATTGTAATCCCCAAACCAAATAGCTGAAACAAAAACAATACAATTACAGACCATTGAAAAATGATCAGAAATAAATTGTTGGAAACGGTAAAAGCATCCCCGATCACCAGATTGGTTTCAAGACTCATTATTCAATACTTCATCCAATTTACCCAACTGAACAATCAGAAATCGGTGGCCTCGTTATTGGATATATATAAAAAACCATTCCACATGGAAAAAGGTCTTCCACAGAGCTTACCTCTGTCATCTCTATTATACAGGGTGTTTCACCATAAACTGGCAAAACAAATAAAGACGTATAGATGACACCGGGTAAGTCATTTACGCCTTACGAGACATATATGTCCTTCGTTTTCGAAGCAAAGCGAGATCCATGATGTTTAATGTCAACTTTGAGCAATATTCTGATAGCTGTGACATTTGATATAACATCTTAGTATTTTTTAGTGCTCAGCTCAATTGTGGTGTTGCATTCTGGAATAAATTCAAAATGGCGGAAAACCTGCAGAGTTGGTTTTTTTCCCGGTTACCAATTGGGAAATAAATATTTCAACGTATCGATATATGAGGGATTCATATCCGTTTATTTCAGCTCCTGAAACAGCATCCTGTTTAAAGCAAACGTCGAATACCTGGGATTTCAAATTGACCCGAAATTAAATTTCAATAGCCCGCATGTAAAAAAGAACTATGAAGAGCCAACATTTTTGATGCTTAACATATAAGAACAAAGGAATCAACATTCACACACGGCGGCAAAAATCTACATAAGTATATGCAGACCACTTCTTGAGTATGACCATGCCTTGTAATTAGGAAGCAGGAGACCAGCATTGCAAGCTGAACCATTGAAACAAATTCAATGATGAAAATACAATGATTCGATATCCCAACAATCAATTGCATAATCCACCAATTACACTGCTGTACGTACTACTCATTACTATTACTGACAGGCTGAAGAAACTATGAAATTCGCTAGAAGAGTGTCCAACTGGAAAATCCTACAACACAATTTCAGACATAGAAATCACAACAGGTTGTCCCCACGCAAAATATCCCCTTCACACCATCAAGGAAAATCTGGGGTAGTTTCTGGATGATACCAATTGATTCAGTTGAGATCTATATTTTTTTTGCACAGACAACTGATCGAATTATCTAGTCTCAAGTTACTTACAATGTGATAACATAATAGTGTAGCGGACGAAGTTCGCCTGAATACGTCTCTGGACTTTCTGATCCCACGTACAGAAATTCTAGAAGCCTCCAGAGGCTATCCCGACCGTTCTGGAATAGGGCCGTATCCGTATAAAAGGACGCACATGTTGCGGAGCAGTTAGTTACTTTCCTGAGTGAAGCCGAATCGAATTGTGAATAGCGAATTCCGAGTTGTGAATATAAATTAGCATTATTAGCAAGTGTGTAAATAAATCAGTATTAGTTATTGTACAGGGTGGGCAAAATTGGTGCTACATGAACTAAAACTTTTTAACCCGAGAAGATAGAGAAAAATGAATGGCACCTTATAGTCCTCTTTCTTCGAGAAACTGTTAATGCCATCAACTGCATTCCTCTATCTTCTTTCGTTTCCGAGTTATAGGCCGAAATTGCAATTTGGGCAATTTCAACTTTGGTCATTATCTCCGTTTCTGTTCATGCTAGGATGTTGAAATAAAAACATTATACAGGCACTTTTCTGATAGCAATCCAGTGGCGTACTCTGATTTTTTCCAAGAGGTTTATTTGCTGAGTTATAACAAAAAGTTTTAGTTCATGTAGTACCAATTTTGCCCACCTTGTACATCAATTAGTGTGATCAGTTAGTGGTATTGTAAATAAATTAGACATTCAAATTCAGCAGACGATTTGTTTGAACCCCTTACATTGGTGTCAGGTGTGGGGTCAATTGAACTGCTGTGCTAATTGAATTGTGGACTTCATTGTGGAACTTTTGAATGCCGATTACGAGATCACAAGCAGAGAAAATGGACCAGGCGAGTATGGAATTTTTCAAGAAAGCCTTTGAACAAATGAGCTTGAAAATGGACAAAATGGATGAGAATTCTCGAGAAATGAGTTTAAAAATGGATAAAATGGAAAATAAGGTAGAAGAAAATTCTCGAGAAATGTGCTCGAAATTGGAAGAAAAAAATGAACAACTGGTGAGTCAAATTGTAAGTACATTGGACGAGAAAATGGAAAATATCAAGGAAGTTATAATAGATGAAGTCAATGAAAAATTTGATAAGGTTGACGAAAAATTTGAAGAGGTGAATGGAAAATTTGATAAAGTTGATGAAAAATTCGGCGAAGTAGTTGATAAGGTCGACGAGAAAATTGAAGAAGTAGTTGATGAGGTTAATGGAAAATTCGAAGTAATATCAGGAATAATTGAACAACATGCCAAGGTGATAGAGTCCCTGAAGAGAATATCACATGGAAAAGAAACTCTAGCTTCACCATCCAATAACTTCGTGAAATCGGAAAACAACACAGAAAGTAGTAAAATGAAGATTAAACCTCAACTTTTGATGGCAAAACACCTTGGTGCACGTACCAGAAGCGAATGCCAATGGATGAGGAGCGGAAGAGAAAGCGACAGCCTTGATTGTTGCACTAAGGGGAGATGCATTGAATATACTTCAGACTGTTCCTGCAAGCCTACAAAGTAATTACGAGGCTTTGACAACTAAGCTTCAGATGAGATATGGTGATGCACACCTCCAACAAGTGTATCACGCGCAGATCAAGAGTCGCCTGTAGAGGAGTGCAGAAACGTTGCAGGAATTTGAAGCCGATATAGCAAGGTTGGTAAGACTGGCATATCCTACAGCACCCGATAGCTTCCTGGAACAGATCGCTATCCAGACCTTCGTCGATGGTCTGGGAGATATGGAAACCCAACAGACCCTACGATTGGCCCGACCCAAGACTCTGGATGACGCCCTGGCCTTTGCATTAGAGTTTGGAGCTGCCAAACAAGCTTCGCACAGGGGACACAGCAAGATGAGGCGCACTGTGGATGAAATCATAGAAGAGGTACTACGCCGAGTTCGTCAAGAGCGACGGAATAGAGGACTAAGATGCTGGAATTGCGGCGTAGAAGGACATATTGGGCGCTACTCAGCTACTACAGCTAAACCTCAGAAACAGGAAAACTAAGACGGGTTGGTGAGAAGGGGCATAAACCGACCCTCCATGACAACGCCCCAGGCGACAACCCGGACCATAGTAAAGCCGGGAATAGTTGAAAGGAATGGAAAAATCCGACAAACAATGGTCCGTTTAAGAACAACGACTGGAGAGGACGTAGCAACACATGGAAAGAAAAGGATCGTCCTGAGCATTGGAGACATAACTCTCGAACATGAGGTGCTGATAGCAGATATCATGGAGGAGGTCATCTTGGGAATGGATGTCATCAAAGGTTATGGCTTCCAGATGGATATGAGAAACGATGTCTTGAGAATTGGAAGTCTGGAAATTCCATTCTCGGGATGTGAAGGTGCATCGATTCGAGTCTTGCTCAACGAAGATGTTGATCTAGGTGGCCAGGCAGAAACGATAGTGAAGGGGTACTTAGACAGAAACCTTCGAGATAACGGTATAAGACTCATCGAACCAGCTATTGAAAATAACCTAGGAAAAGGATTGCTACTCGGAAAAACCTTAGTGAGAGGCGGGAAGGAAGTTCCTGTAAGGATATTGAACACCAACATGTACCCGGTGACATTGAAGAAGGACACGATTCTGGGAGAAAGCTGCTCCGTGCGACAGGAGGCATTCGGGATGAACAGAAAAATGTTACCAGAAGGGGGAAGTGTTCGCAAAAATTACTCGAAATACTGACTTCTTCCTACATAGACCTTGAACCAGAACACATAAGCGAGGTGAAGAAATTGATAAGTGAACACAGCGACGTTTTTGCTACGGATGATACTCAAATGGGAAGAACAAATGTTGTGAGACATTCAATCAACACTGATAAATCCTGTCCCATTCGCCAACACCCACGAAGACTTCCGATAGCAAAGAGGGAAGAAGCAGAAAATATTATCAAGGACATGCACCGACAAGGAATAATAGAGCCATCAGATGGTCATCACCTATGGTTCTGGACAAAAAGAAAGATGGCAGCACCAGATTTTGTGTCGATTACCGTCGTCTGAACGAAGTCTCTAAGAAGGATTGTTACCCCATTCCAAGGATTGATGACACTTTGGACACTCTTTCTGGCTCAAGATGGTTCTCCACACTGGACTTGAAGAGCGGGGATTGGCAGGTGGAACTAGATCCCAAGGACAAAGAGAAAACAGCTTTCACCATTGGGACAGGACTGTGGCAGTTCACAGTTATGCCATTTGGTCTATGTAACGCACCTGCGACCTTCGGGCGATTAATGGAAACCATTCTTCGAGGATTAACTTGGAAGACGTGCCTGGTTTATTTGGATGATGTCATTGTTTTTGGTCGGACATTCGAAGAACACCTGAGAAATTTAAGAGACGTTCTGGAGAGGCTACGCACTGCAAATTTGAGACTCAGTCCGAAGAAGTGCCACATGTTCAGGAGAGAAGTAAAATACTTGGGACATGTAGTATCTGAAAATGGAATTAGCGCTGACCCAGACAAGGTCAAGGTCGTACAAGACCACAAGATACCGCAAGACAGGCATCAAGTAAGAAGTTTCCTTGGATTGTGTACCTACTATAGGAAATTCGTTCTTGGGTTTGCCAATATTGCGAAGCCTTTGACGAGACTGACGGAAGATGGAAAGGATTTCAAATGGGATATGGAATGCGGGGATGCTTTCAATCGGCTGAAGCAAGCTCTAACAACGGCCCCTGTTCTAACTTATCCCCAAGCCAGTGGAAAGTTCATCTTGGACACAAATGCGAGTAACATGGCCATAGGAGGCATATTGTCCCAAATTCAGAATGGCCAAGAAAAAGTAATAGGATATTTCAGCAAGGTCCTGTCAAAGCCCGAACGTAACTATTGCGTTACAAGAAGAGAGCTTCTCGCTGCAGTGAAGTCCATGGAACACTTCTATAAATATCTGTACGGCCGAGAATTCCTTCTCAGGACTGACCACGCCGCTCTAAAGTTGCTTCTACAATTATTCAAGAATCTAGAGGATCAGGTTGCCAGATGGATAGAAAGATTGCAGGAATATAATTTCACTGTCGAACATCGTGCAGGAAAAACTCATGGTAACGCTGATGCATTATCTAGGAGACCATGTCCGTCAGGTTGCAAGCACTGCAATAAAGTAGAAGAGAAAGAATTCTGCTTGAGAACGACCATCGTGGATACGGACTGGATGCCAGAATCCCTGAAGCGAGATCTAGAAAGTGACCCAGAATTGAAGATGCTGTTGTATTGGAAGATAAGCGGACAGAGACCAAGATGGGAGGAAGTGAGTCTTCTGAATCCTGAATCATCAAAATAGAAACGAGATTGTTTTGTAATTTCGGACCGGTATGGATAATATCATTCAACGACATCCCTTTATCAGTTTTCATACTAGCATCATGAACTATTCTGCAAGGGGTGGTCAGACTACCTGATTTAAAAATACAATGGTGGGGAATATAATACGAGGTAACATGAATCCTCTCGGAAGGAACTAATGACAAACAACCCTGATTAATATAATCTCTGAGTATAATAGTATAATACTATAGGATTCACGAAGACTATCATTCTGTTGAAAATTTCTCTCTAAAGAAAGCAATCTACTTTTAGCAAGTGAAAATGAATCACCTAGGTTTGACGGATCATCCTTGAAAGGTAATGCTACACTATATCGGCCATTTTCATCTCTTTTAAAATTTTCCAAAAATATATTTTCGCAAATTTCATCATCATTGGTCAAAATGGGGGATGAAAATTATTCTAACTCCCACATCTTTTCTACCAATCTATCCAAGTTTGAATCTATGGCCGCAAAATGACAATGAATTGGATCGGTTTAGAATTTGATTTTATTCGCATGTCCAGTCACAACATAACCAAAGAAAGTTTGGACAGCCGTGGGAGTATCTACTGCACCGGTTATCTTATTAGATCCAATTATCTCGGCGAATACCGAAGCTCCCAATATTCCGTCAATCGCACCCGGAGGCATATTCATATCCCACGTACCGTATCGCAGTCCGAATTCACCCGAAGCCGAAGTAAACTAAACGTAAGAGATCGCAGCCGTTCCTGCGATTGAAGGTATTTTATGACTTGTATGGGATCGCTATCGCATTGTTACCAAATAGAGTTTCTGAAGAAAATAAGCGCAGGTTTTTTTGCAAATCGATGATTAAACAGTAAGAACGAAATTAGCCACAGAAGGGGAAATTGAAACTGAAGTGAGGAGTTTTGCGTAATATTTCCATAGTAGCAATTCGAAAAATTATTGAATCAAAAAACGAGAGGGAATAACATCAAGACATTCTTTAACTACAATTAAAAAAAAACATTTCTTGAAATAAAATAGGAGACTGAATAATGAAATGGTAAGTGCAGTTTCTGAATGGATAAAATAAAGTCAACATAAAAAATCATCATTTATTTGATGAATAGGAATAATTGTAAAAAAGGTAATCTTACGATTAAGATTTTAATATTCTTAAAATATCATAACCAAAAAAATTTTATATTTATAAATTCCTTTCACCAATAGCTAAACATAATATATGGGCGGGCAACTGAGGAATTGCGGATTTTATATAAGAATGAAATTTATATCGACATATAGATGAGCTTCCCATTTTCTTATTCATTCAGGTAAAATACGGTTACTCTTACTCCTTACAAACTACTTTTTCTTATAACAATCTGAATCATCATTTGGACAGGGTTATTAGATGAAGTTAATTAGGTATTCTCAAATTTAGTTCTGATATAACTATACCATTTGGGAAAAATGTGGAGTGATCTCATTCATTGAATATAATTTTCGAAGAAATTCTGTCCACTTAACTTTTTGAATAGTCTTCCAATCATACTTTTACTTTCACAAATTTTTCCAAGCAACGATGATCCCTATTTTTGTCTTTCGTATGTTGCACAACTTATCTCAATTGAGTGATATTCTTTTTTGATACCATCCTCCTTTTGACAACTTTTTAACTTAATAACTCTTCTATTAATTTTGTACATTAAGCTCAGCGATTCTTCTTTTCAACGGCTTTTTTCTTTGTGTATCTTTGCAACAGCAACGGAATATAATATGCCCTACTCACAAAATTCAATTTGCTTGATAGCTAGGTAAATTAAGATTAAAATGCAACAAAAGTAACTCGATCAATGACAACAACTAAAAACACCCCTCAAAAAGTTAAAAAAAATATACCATTAAAGAGAGGATTTCGAGCATTCTTTTGGCTTCAGTAAAAATCCATTCTAAATTTACTTATTTCTTCATACCAATAAATTCATAACCTGAAAGCATTAACTCTTGAATAAGAGGTAGCCGTTATTATTCGTGAATATGGAAAAAACCTAATCGTTATTATTCTAACTGAAAAAAAAAAAATAAAAGAATTGGGCTATCATTATAACGTATAATCCCAATTCATATTCCACGACTGATATCGCCAAATAAGATGCGATCACGCACGTGGTTTATCGCGTATGCTTCGGCTGACTCCGAGCTGCGATACGGTACGTGGGATATGAATATGCCACCCGGAGTGTCAAATAAGGCGATCCTCTATTTGACACTCCGGGGGCCGATGCCAAAGAAATATTTTTTAAGTGGTGAAATGAGTTTGTATCAACAGAAATTTCGGGTAATTTACTAGTTACTTCATCGACTAAAAGTACTTCGATGGGAATTCGAACTTCAGGATTAAAATTCGAACAAATTGTAAGGGTTGATCGGCCCTTCAGTGAATTAACATGGCCACCGATACCTATCATATTGGAACTAATCTTTGAATACGTGAATCCCAGTTTTTTACAACAATCAATTGTAAGCAAATTGATCCTTGTTTAGCGAAATTGGTGCACAAAGTCAGATTTGAACTCTCATTGTCATTCAAAGATGGTTGAGGGTTGCTATTTTCGATTCCACTAGAAAGAGAGCTCGAAGCGAATCCATCAATTTGCGTCTCATATTTGTGTAAAAGTGAATGATGTTTCATCCTACAAATGGTGCAACTAAATCTGGATGGGCAAGAAACTACTCTATGCTTGCTAAAAAAACAGTTCAAACACAAATTCTCATCTTTTATCAATTTAAATATCTGTTCAAATTTCCAATTTTTAAAAAGACAACAATCTTTCAACAAATGCATTCCCTTGTTGCAAGCTGAACAACTTATCTCGGAAGACTGATCCTTAGTGAAAAAGGATCTGGTATTTTTGAAAGGTTGACCTGATTTGGAGGAAATGAAATTCTGAGTTTGTCGAGGTCTTTCAAATTTAACAGCAATTTTACTCTGTTGACGACCGAATGTTTGGAGATGTTCGTATTTTGGCAAATCTTTCTTGTCTCTCACTAATTCAAAGACATTTATGGTTTCTTGAGAGAGTTTGGACATAGCAATATAGGTTAATATATAATCTTGCAAATCAGCTAAATTTTGTCCTTTCAAGGCGGTAACATTTGTATCAAATTTTTCCAAGAATGTCTGGAGACAATTAGGGTGATTATTCGGTAAAGGGCGAAAATTCAATAGGCGATCTAGGTAAAGGTTGGCAAGAGATGCTTTATCATTATAAGTTTCTTCTAATAATTTCCAAATGAGGTCATAATTATCAGGAACGGATTCATAGGCGTGACATGTTTTCAAAGCTTTTCCTGAAAGACTTCCTAGGAGGTACTGAAGTTTTTCAGCTTTCGAAAATTCAATTTTTGAATGTACAAATTGTTTCAAATTCTCATGGAAAACTGGCCAAATAATTAAATCTTCACCATCAAATTTAACCAATTCAATGGCAGGCATACGAATTCTGGGTTTATCATTACTACTATTGGAAGACGAAGCTCGACTATTCGAAGGAGCTCGTTCTTTTATGAATTTTGCCGCTAAATATTCAATATGACTATATAAATCTTCACATCCATCAACAATGCCGTAATCAATACTTTCATCAGGTTTCAATTCCTGTTTAAGAATAACTATTTCTTGGCAAATATTATGGTATTCTTCAACAACCTTGGAAAAGTTTCCGAAACGTACAGTAAAATCTTTAAGTTTGGCGCGATCATTCGGCGATGTTTCAAGGGAATTTCCCGCATCAAAACACAATTGACCCCTCCCAAATAGGTTTTCACGTTTAGCACCCAGTCTTTCTAATTTCAATTCGGACGGACTCTTAGACATGACTGGAAATCGAACTAGTATCGACGGCTAACAAAAAAAACCGAAAGGTACACACAAGCAAAAAAGGGCGATGGTATGGCGGCGTATCAATGTCACTTATAAACTGACAATGTGAATTAAACTCGGAATGGATATGTACTGGTTATGAATCGACAACTTGGTTATAACTATGGATTTCGTTCAACAATGTTTTATACTAATATCCACTATATCGGTAAATCAATATCTAATGTAATTGGAATGAATCGATACAATTTCGAACTAACGACGTCAAAAGGTGAAATTCATCCGGCTCGAAGGACCAAATGGTAGGTTTTCAAAAATGTAAATATCAGACTGTATGGTTAATCGACTTACCAATAAGTGTAGACGACAATCACTCGATCGAATATCACCTTGAGGGGGTAAGGGGGTTGGATTGGATAAATGGAAAGGTGATTTCACTAATTTTGCCCTTTTTATCTGAATATTATTTTCGCTGTAATCAACCGTGTTTCTACATGTGTTATCTATCTCCGCTAACGTTCTTATGTCGACTCGTGCGCGAATATTTTCAAATTCAAATGGGTAGGCAACACACGTTGCACCGCGGGTGTATGAAGGTAAACGGCCAAAACATACTTCTTTTTCTATTCTTTTTACTGATAATAAATTGTATTCCAAGTCATCACTTTGAAGTACATCCTTCAGTTGAAAGTTTCTTCCATTATTATCAGTTACATGTAAATTTCCACTTGTAACATTTATAGTTGATCCCCTCTTTGCAACAGTTATGTGTTATACGTTGGATAAGTAGGCTTTAACTTGCTTATTCACTAGGTGATTGGTTGCTCCTGAGTCAATTATGGACGTTAAAGTCTCACCTTACATTCCATTTCCACCTCTGGGAGTTGTACTCGCAACAAATGATATTTCCTCATTTTTGCTACTTTCACAATTGGCTACATTTGCGTTGCTTCTACACTCACTTCTTTTGTGACCAAGTTTTCCACACTTGTAGCATCGAAAACTAAATTTGACTTTTTTCTTGTTTTTGGTAATTTCCCTTGTTTCTACTTGTGAAAGCCACTGACTCTCCATATTTGCCACTGTCCTTTCCTTGTCTTAGTTCTTCCTGCAGCAGTTTGTTTTTGACAAACTGTATAGTCACATCTTTTGGACTAGTACTTAACATTAAATCAATAGAGGTGGTGAGGACTTGATAATCATCAGGCATGGCTGCCAGAAGTTGGCATATTACTTCAGGTTCTTCTAAGTTTCCTCCACTCGCCTTAAGATCGGTAACCACTGTCAAATTCCATCAAGAAATCTGATAATTCACCTTCCTTGAATTTCATATTTCTCAGTCTCCTCTGCAGATCAACCTGCATTGATAGACCTCTCCGAGTGTAAGTATTCTTCAAAAATTCAAGCATATGCTTTGCTGTATTTTTGTCTTTTACCACTTCCAGTACATCGTCTGCTTACCACTAAAACTTTAATGTTCTTTGCTTTTGAATCATTCTTTTTGAATTGAGTAAGTGCAGTTGCTTCTGTTGGAGGATCTTGTTCCAGTACATCCAAAGTACCACTTTGTTCCAAGAATGTTTTCAGACGAAATTCCCAGCTTGAGAAGTTTTTACCGTCAAAAGGTTTGAGATTTGCCAGTTTTGAGTTCAACATTGCCATTTGAGATTCCAATGCTTCCAGAACTTTTCGAGAAATCTTTTAATTCTTCAATTTTCCACTCAATATTTAGACTGGGCCCATAACCTATAGAGTTTTGCAGTTTTTAAACGCTTAATATGAGAATTAGAATTAAAGATGACCAAGATTTCTTTAGCTTTTTATTCCACAAACTTATATGACTTCGTTTTTACAGCACTTCAATTAATTAACCTCTCTTAGGTTAGATCACTGAACATTTCAACATGTCAATGATCACAGATTAAAATAAACTTAAGCTAGATTCACACAATTGTTATATCAACACTGATTTATGGACAATAACTAATACAGATTTATTTACACACTAGCTAATTTATATTCACTACCTGGAATTCGCTATTCACAATTCGATCCGGCTCTATTCAGGAAAGTAACTGACTGCTCCGCAACATGCGCGTCTTTTTATATGGATACAGCCCTGTTCGAGAATATTCCAGATAGTCGGGACGCTTCGAGAGTTTCGGCACGTGGAATCACAGAGAGTCCAGAGACGTATTCAGGAGGATTTCGTCCGCTACACTGCCCACACCTGGATGGTGTGGCTGAATCTACAGGCGTCTCCTTTTCTGCAGCACCCCCGTTGTCCGAAATAGCATTCCACTGTCTTCTTCTTCGGCGTATATCCGCTCGGGTTGAAACTGCAAACCAGTATCTTCATTCCGGTCCTATGAAAAATGACCCCAAGCATACTTCGAACGATTCTCCAGTTGAGCTGATCTAGACCACAACCCAACTTTGGCACAGCTAGCTTTTTCACCTTCAACTTGGTGAGCTCGCCTCTCAGCTGCAATGGGGTGTCCCACTAACTTTTGTAACTGGGTTTGTTTTCGGAGAATCCCTTGGTTACCAGGTAGAAGAGGTAACGCTGGTCAGCAGCCAACCTCAGCGTTTTTCCAGTACGAGGATGTTGTTTTAGGAGTTCTGGTACACGGCCAAATTTCTTCCGGAAGACGAATGCTATTCCTCTCGACATACGCAGGTCTTCCGAGACACAATGGGTTAGTGAATAATCTTCAGATACAGAGAAGAGATCTTGCTGTTGCTCGATGGTAACTCCGAATCTTGCCTTTCCGGTTCCACAGTAGTTTCCATTAATAGGCCGAAACTCATCTCATCATGCTCCACTTTCTGAAAAGTCGTTCTTCTCAGATGTACTCGTATTCTCGATTTGTATGGACCACTCGTTTCTTGCCTCTGGGTAGTTTCTGGATACGGTTCACTACATCGTTGATTCGTTTTACTACTCTGCATGGCCCTTCTCAATCCTTTTGCATCTTAGGTGATGAACCTCTCTTCCTCTGGGGGTTGTACAGCCAGACTAAGTCACCCACATTGAAACCACCTTCTGCAGCTCTGCTGTCATACCGAGTCTTCATTCGGTCACTCACTATTTGGAGGTTCTGACTGACTTTCTCATGGATGTAAGAGGCTCGCGTAGTCCTCACCAGGTATCTCCCCTCCAGGCTTGCATCCAAACTCCAGGTCACAAGGCAACCTTATTCTCGGCCGAACATAATTCAGGCTGGTGCCCTCGGGTCGATTCTTGCACTGATGATCTGTAGGCCACAGTGAACAGATGGAGATACCTGTCCCAGTCTCTTTGGTGATCAGAGACCACTTTAGTCAGATATTTTCCCACAGTTCTATTCATTCTTTCGACCATGCCATCTGACTGTGGGTGAAGCGCAGTTGTCTTTTTAATTCCGAGTAATTGGCATACATTCTGGAACAGGCTAGACTCGAAGTTTCGTCCTTGATCCGAATGTAGCTCGAGAGGCACACCAAACCGGCTAAACATCTCCTTAATCAGAACATCCGCCACTGTCGAGGCCTCTTGATTTGGAATAGCATAAGCTTCAACCCATTTGGTGAAATAATCCATCGCAACCAGTATGTACTTATTCCCATCTTCGGTTTCGGGGAATGGACCTGTAATATCGATGGCAACTCGAAGAGGACTATATATAGGGTGAGTCTTTGACTTGTACATATATTTTAACTATAGATTCTTGAGGCCAAAGGAAACCTTTTTTTCATTTTCCATTTTTCCGAATTCGGCTCTGTTAAAAAGATATAGCCATTTGAAAAAAAAATCGGCTGAGTCCGTGCCTGGATACATTCTCTGGAAACACTTCAAAGTTCATATTTTTCGATTGAAATTGAGGTGATTAGATGTTCTGGGTGATACAATTAGAAAATACTCAAGCACTAACCTTATTCGAATCAGAATGTAACAAAAACGATATTTCCTAACAAAAACACTGTCCGATTATTTCTGCAATTGAAAAGCCATATTCCTCCCACCAAAATAAGTTCCTTCTTCGATTTTCCTGAAGATTAGTTTATAAACACTAATAATTGGTTAATATTTTCCTCGATATTTTGGAACGATCTCATGAAAATTGGTTTCTCACCAACCTATTCTAACTCCATCAACCTAAGTCAGATGATTCGAGGTCAATGACCTAACCTAACTCATCTTCTGTGATATGATATTCCACAGAACACGGCCATCTAAAGACTAAAGTCTTTAGAAGGCCGTGCACAGAACCTGTCTATGCACAGAACTCTAGAGAAGACGATGCCAGATTGCCGATTTTCTCTTCAAACAATGCGAACTCAAGAAAGCAGTACGTCCCCTATCGTTAGCGGATGAACTATCACAATCGCTAACGGCTAAAGCTTAAGGGCCGATTGCACCGTAGACAAAACTGTAGATTAAATCTTAAACGTCGATTAGTGTCTATGATAATCAATAGACACTAATCGAGGTTTAAGATTTAATCTACAGTTTTGTCTACGGTGCAATCGGCCCTAAGGCGTCTAGGCGTGGCTCTTTGGAGATGCCAAACATTCTTTAATCTATGATGCCAAACGAGTTCTGATTCTTGCCGATATAGCGCTACGCTACGCTATAGCCGACACGCAAGGCAGACAGGCGGGACAGGCCGTTGTGTTGTGGTTGTTCTGTTTCTGTGTCTCGAACCGCAGGCCAGTCTATGATAATGAAAGACGCTTAAACGGGATAACCTTAATTATCTATCTAAATTTACTTGCAGATAATAAAGCAAACAGGTGATGATTGTGATGTGTAGTGTCGATTGAGATCTCCAAGAGGATAATATTGTTGAGATAGATATTTTCCTGAAAGACCGGTAACAATAAATTTTCAATAGAAACTGTGCTTTTATAGACTGTGTAATTTCATTTCATGCTTCTCAGAATTCAATTATTACATCGAACGTTTTTCCATCATGTAGATTTTAGTCTTGACGAAGTTGATAAACATTGACAACGTTGTTAATTTGTTAAGATCAGAGAATACATAATATTCGATGATATTTAATTCAGGGTTGCATTCAGTTTTTTTATGAAATTCATGATTTTTTCCTCGAATTTGTTCGTATTCAATTAGGAATAACTCGAAAACGACGCGTTTTATTGAAAAAATATAGGAATACTTTTATTTTCTAAAATGGTTGATTCTTTCGAAAATATGAACCGTTTATCTTTTTCGAGTGATTTTATAGTATTTTTGCATGAATTCATGAGACGAGTAGGCTGTAACTCTTATACTAGAAGGAATATGGAATAAGTTTTAATTGAGGAATATGCACCATGAATAGAGTAAACAATCAACCCAAATTCAGTTCATTCGGATTATCGGTTTCGAATATATGGAAAGAATAGTGTTAATTTCATGGATTTTTGACACCCTGTATCTTTCAAACGAAACCGAATTTTGAAAAATGGTATAGGAAAAAAGTGTTTCGTTTGATGAGAGGAATCTACAGTTAAAATATATGTACAAGTCAAAGACTCACCCTGTATATATACAGGGTGTCTCAAGTTCGAGTGCCTATTAGACGTTTCTGGAGAACTGGACATATTTGAAATCTGAAATTTGGGATTATGATATTGTTCGAAATTCTCTACAGACCTAAAATATTTTCAGAGCCAGAGCACTTCCGGTTATACAGGGAGTGAAAATAAATTTGCTCAAAAATTTTTTTTTCAATGTTTTCGTTTCTGATATGATTGAGTATTCAGTGCTGAATACATTTCTGTTGAAACCATTGTATTCATTCGAATAGTTTTCAAAATATCGAAAAAAAACCTGAAAAAAAGTAAAATATTCATAGTCAGTATTATGTTCATTTTTCTTATTCTGGACATCCTGAGTGTTAACCGTTTTCACAATGTCAAAGTAGAAGAATGTGGAAAGGTCATGCATCTTTTGAATTTCATAAATATCATCACAAGGTGTTTCAAATTTTCGAATCTGTTTAGATTCGATGAATTTTACTCTACGTACGATATGAATCCAGAAAAGCTCAAATAACTCGGGAATAACTGAATTTAGGACCAAGAGCATCTGGGAGTGCTATCATTATTTTTCTTCGTAGAATCCAACGCAATAATAAAAAAATAGGGTTCTAATTTGAAAAACAGAAGTTATGGCCAATTTTGGATCACAGTTTTTGACACGAAATTTGAAACACCCTGTGATGATATTTATGAAATTCAAAAGATGCATGACCTTTCCACATTCTTCTACTTTGACATTGTGAAAACGGTTAACACTCAGTATGTCCAGAATAAGAAAAATGAACATAATACTGACTATGAATATTTTACTTTTTTTCAGGTTTTTTTTCGATATTTTGAAAACTATTCGAATGAATACAATGGTTTCAACAGAAATGTATTCAGCACTGAATACTCAATCATATCAGAAACGAAAACATTGAAAAAAAAGTTTTTGAGCAAATTTATTTTCACTCCCTGTATAACCGGAAGTGCTCTGGCTCTGAAAATATTTTAGGTGTGTAGAGAATTTCGAACAATATCATAATTCCAAATTTCAGATTTCAAATATGTCCAGTTCTCCAGAAACGTCTAATAGGCACTCGAACTTGAGACACCCTGTATATATATATATATATATATATATATATATATATATATATAGAAGAATAATCAGAATCGTAGTACAATTAACTATATGGGATAAGGGTATTATCGACTCATTAAAGCAAACTCGTGTTACTCTTTTTTCTCAGCCAAGCTTTCGCAATCAGTTTATTGCTTCATCAGGGCTTCTACAATATAAAAAGTGTCACAAAAGCAACTTAGAATGGCATAAAACAATCTTCTTACCAAAGTTGAGATTGAAGTGAAACCATGAACAGCTACTACAGAACATTAAAACATCAATAAAAATTGGAATTGAATTTACAATAATTTAAAATTTGAAATGTTCTAGTGTATCAAATTCAGACATTTTTATAAACAAATTAGACGTATGTCACTATTAATCAAAAATCAATATCACTGGAAATGGTCTCGGTAATTTCTTTTCCACTCTATCTACCTATTATCCGTATTGTTATTCTTGATTTTCGTTAAGAGGTATGAATATATATGACTTAATTTTTGTACATCCGTTCTCTTATTAATTGAAGCTTCAAATTTATGAATTTGGATCATTTCCTGTATGATTCTTTTATGGTAATTTCCTTGGCTGAGAAAAAAGAGTAACACGGGTTTGCTTTAATGAGTCGATAATACCCTTATCCCATATAGTTATATATATATATATATATATATATATATATATATATATATATATATATATATATATATATATATATATATATATATATATATATATATATATATATATATATATATATATATATATATATATATATATATATTTATGTGCTTTCAGAGTCTATAATATGAATAATAGAAAAATTAAGGGTTTAACGACTCATTTAAAGAAAAGAACTACTCTTTTTTCTTGAACCAAGCTTTCGCAATTATTTTATTGCTTCTTCAGGGTTTCTACAATATAAAATACATAGATCAATTTTAATTTAAAAAACATTTCTTGCTGTAAAATTACCGAAAGTGAGGTTAAACGTTCCACCGACTTCAACAACACATAACATATCTCCACTGAGAACAGTACAGACAGAATTTTCATTTTCATTTGTCTAACATATATTTGTTTTAGTTAAGTCAATTTCAATTTTATTTGTCCAAATTTCACCATTCAATATTCTCAGTCAATTTTGTCGTAATTAACAATCTTTAAACTTCAATGTCACAATCATAGATACATAAACCACAAAACACAGTCTACAACTTCTCTTCATCATTCAACGTCCACTTCCCGGCTCCTATCTGGTCTCATCTCCAGTAAGTAGCTGTACATATTACTTGAATTTTGAGTGTCGCTTTTTTTATTTATTGTATTTCCATTTTTCCTTATCTCAATCATTTCATGTATTAGTCGTTTTTGATAGTTATTTTCCGTTTTCAAAACTTTAACATTTTCGATATCAGCTTTATGATTCAGATTTTGGGCATGTATTGCCAGAGCACATCTATCCTTTTTAGTTTTTATGTCTGACTTATGTACAGATAATCTACTCTTTACCCACTGTGATGTTTGGCCGATATAAACCTTTTCACAATCGAGGCAACCTATTTGATATATGACGTTGCTTTTCACCAACAATGGAATCGGATCCTTGAGTCCACTGTACAACCTTCCAACTGTTTTCTTATTATACGTTGTTATTTGGATATTTTCATCTCTGAAAATATTTTTAATTTTTTTTGTTAGATCTTTTATGTTTGGCAAGGACGCAAATTTCATATCTGTTTTCTGTTCTTGCTGTTTGTTTTCGTTCATTGTCATATTTGATGCATATAATAGTTTTTTTATCATACCAGGTGGATACGAGTTCTGAACCAATATCTCATATAACTGTATCAAACCTTTTTTTTGGAATGTGCTGTGACAGATCCTGATTACTCTATTTTTCATTTGTTTTATGAAGTTTATTTTTATGTTGATGTTGTGGTCTGAAAAATAGTTTATCAATTTATTGGCACATGTGTTTTTTCTGTACCAATCTAGTTTTATTAAATTTCCTTCTCTGTATACCTTTGTGTCCAGGAAAGGTACGCCACAGTCTATGTCCTCTTCTTCAACTGTAAATTTCAAATTAGCATGATATTCGTTAAAACATTTAAGTGTTTCGTCAATCTTATCGCCCGGCAGTAACATCAAAATATCATCCACAAATTTTTTTAAAATTGGAATAATGAACCTCAGTTTCAACAACGACTGAACCACCAAATCGTCCATAACATACTGTGCTACTATGGGACTTAATTCAGATCCCATCGCACAACCAACTATCTGAGCATAGAATTTTCCTCTGAAAGTACAATAGTTCTTCTCTAACAGATAGGATATTATCTCAAAAAATGTATCTTCATCAATTGATGTGTGCTGTTTTATGTCCTCCCATTTATTCTTCAGAACATTGATGATCAAATTCTTTTTTAAAGATCCAAACAGATTGACCACATCAAAAGACACTATTTTGTAATTATCTGGCAATATTGTATTATTAATCTGATCTGCAAACTGAAAACTATCCTTTATATAATAATCGTTATCTGTATTATAGGCTGCCTTTAAAATACCCGCCATAAACCGTGAAAGAGATGACATTGGACTATTGATACTAGAAATTATAGGTCTTATAGGATTACCTGGCTTGTGCACTTTGGGGTTTCCATATATTCGTGGAGCCACCGAGTTGTAGGTTTTCATTGATTTCGCTTGCTGCTCTGTAATATAATTTTTCTCTAAGAGCCTGTTTATAAATTTGTTACACTGAGTTTGCACAGTTTGTGTTGGGTCCCTGGGCAATATACCTTATAGTGCTCGATAGTGACAAGGGAGCAGTGACAGTGATTATGGACAGAGCAGAATATGAAGACAAGGTGCAAACACTTCTAAACTCAGATGACTACAAATTATTGCCCAGGGACCCAACACAAACTGTGCAAACTCAGTGTAACAAATTTATAAACAGGCTCTTAGAGAAAAATTATATTACAGAGCAGCAAGCGAAATCAATGAAAACCTACAACTCGGTGGCTCCACGAATATATGGAAACCCCAAAGTGCACAAGCCAGGTAATCCTATAAGACCTATAATTTCTAGTATCAATAGTCCAATGTCATCTCTTTCACGGTTTATGGCGGGTATTTTAAAGGCAGCCTATAATACAGATAACGATTATTATATAAAGGATAGTTTTCAGTTTGCAGATCAGATTAATAATACAATATTGCCAGATAATTACAAAATAGTGTCTTTTGATGTGGTCAATCTGTTTGGATCTTTAAAAAAGAATTTGATCATCAATGTTCTGAAGAATAAATGGGAGGACATAAAACAGCACACATCAATTGATGAAGATACATTTTTTGAGATAATATCCTATCTGTTAGAGAAGAACTATTGTACTTTCAGAGGAAAATTCTATGCTCAGATAGTTGGTTGTGCGATGGGATCTGAATTAAGTCCCATAGTAGCACAGTATGTTATGGACGATTTGGTGGTTCAGTCGTTGTTGAAACTGAGGTTCATTATTCCAATTTTAAAAAAATTTGTGGATGATATTTTGATGTTACTGCCGGGCGATAAGATTGACGAAACACTTAAATGTTTTAACGAATATCATGCTAATTTGAAATTTACAGTTGAAGAAGAGGACATAGACTGTGGCGTACCTTTCCTGGACACAAAGGTATACAGAGAAGGAAATTTAATAAAACTAGATTGGTACAGAAAAAACACATGTGCCAATAAATTGATAAACTATTTTTCAGACCACAACATCAACATAAAAATAAACTTCATAAAACAAATGAAAAATAGAGTAATCAGGATCTGTCACAGCACATTCCAAAAAAAAGGTTTGATACAGTTATATGAGATATTGGTTCAGAACTCGTATCCACCTGGTATGATAAAAAAACTATTATATGCATCAAATATGACAATGAACGAAAACAAACAGCAAGAACAGAAAACAGATATGAAATTTGCGTCCTTGCCAAACATAAAAGATCTAACAAAAAAAATTAAAAATATTTTCAGAGATGAAAATATCCAAATAACAACGTATAATAAGAAAACAGTTGGAAGGTTGTACAGTGGACTCAAGGATCCGATTCCATTGTTGGTGAAAAGCAACGTCATATATCAAATAGGTTGCCTCGATTGTGAAAAGGTTTATATCGGCCAAACATCACAGTGGGTAAAGAGTAGATTATCTGTACATAAGTCAGACATAAAAACTAAAAAGGATAGATGTGCTCTGGCAATACATGCCCAAAATCTGAATCATAAAGCTGATATCGAAAATGTTAAAGTTTTGAAAACGGAAAATAACTATCAAAAACGACTAATACATGAAATGATTGAGATAAGGAAAAATGGAAATACAATAAATAAAAAAAGCGACACT